>JAKOGI010000836.1:0-394036 GCA_029747015.1 Carnegiea gigantea | reverse complement strand
CACACACGCATGTACATGCATATAACCACGAATTTTCAATTTTTTTTCTTTTGTTTTCAGGTAACAGGGTCGTACTGCCTCAAATTCAAATTTGTGGCTTTTCATTTCTGCCTCCAATGTATAGGAGACAGATCTTACTGAAGAACCAACTACGCAAAAGAGAGGAGACCTTTGCCCTATAAACACAAACGGACCAACACCTAGCTCCCATTTTGTCATTCCGCCTCATGATTAATGACACTCAAACACCAAAGGTACAGATAGCAGGGCACGTAAGAGGTTACTTAGGGACTGCCCTAGGAACCCGAGTTCCCTACGTCTTGAGCTTTTGAACATAGAGACCGTTAATGCTGTGATAGTGGCCGTTGCGGAGGTAGGCTTAAATGACCAAACGACCAGTACCAGTTGTAGCTCGCCCAAAATTCATGTTATACTATGCTAAGTAAAACCTTATGTTTATTTTCAATTTTCCCAATTTTAATTTCTCATGTTAACAGCTTTTATCACTTATTATTTTGCATTGATTATTTGTCTAATTTTAGGAATCCATTAGCTATTGAGGTATTAGAGTTGGTCACCATATCACTATTGATTTCTACACCTCTTGTTCTTACAGGTAATCCTTTCTTCCAAAATTGTGTTGTTTTGTCAATCCATTGTTTATTTTTTCTATTTTTTATTTAATCTTTTAGTTGAACATATATCATCCATTGGTGTAATTTTGAGATTAGTGGAACAGCCAAATAGAGTTATTAAATAACTTAATCTATTCAAGCCACTTGGACAACTTGGCTTGCTGGTTGAGGCACTGTTCATTTGTTCTCTTTATTATCATGAAAGTTGTCTGCTTACTTTCCCTTCATCTGAAACAAAAGTCTTTTTTATACTTAAATATTTGTTCTAATGAATGCTTCAAATGGCAAGAAAAGGTCATGCTAAAAAAACCGTGAGTGATGAGTGTTTCAAATGAGAAGAGGCAAGCTCATGTTGGAAAAGTGATGAGCATGAACTCCTAAGATTCTAAATTCTGCCCAATCTATGGCTTGATCATTTGTGTTGTGTTGTTTGTCCTTACATTAGGATTTCTAACCCCTTTCCTTCTGGTGGCCCTTTGGCATAGCTCCCCATCTTATAAGGTTCCATTGAGTTCATGTGTCCTTATTCATATGTTCCTTTTTTTAATTTTTTTATTGACATAATCTATTCATCCCAATCTTCAAATATGCTACGTACTAGCATATAATCTTTGTATTTAAGAACAGGAACTAGATGTTTAAGTGGCTAGGCAACTAACAAATTACAATGTCCTTAATTGGGCTCATTTGAGGTTTCTTGAGCTTGGGGTGATAGCATTATCAGCTTAGCTTAAGAATGGTTTTCAAGTTCACTTATTTATTGAGGCAGCCTCTAATTGTTTGATGAGCTAACTTATATGTACCATATGTAGGGGTGGCAATGGAGCAGGTACGGGGCGGATTCAGTCGTACTCTCACCCATTCCTATTTTCAAAATTAATACTCATATCCATACCCATATCCATCAGGTGTTGTAAAGCTATACTCTTACCCATACACACTAGGTATAGCGGGTATGCAGGTTTTATTTAGGTACATATAGATAAAAAAGAATTAAACCCATTTGGTGTCCATATGCGATATCACATGGCTAATATGTCTCATAAACCCCAAACTTCTAACAACATATTATATCACGTCGAATATAACTAAAAATTTGTCAATCATAGCAATAAAGTAGTACTTGACAATTACATTTTCTAACAAAATGTCTCGCTGAAGTCTTGAATACCATATGATTCAAAGCAATTAGAATAATATCCGAGGATAAGCAACAAATTAGAACTTTAAACATGTACAGGTTTTATATGGCGCGAATATGAGTGGATATGGGGCAAGTATTGATAAAACGGGTATGGAGCGAGTATGAGGCGGGTAAGGCCTATACCCATCCCTAAACAGCAATACCCATCTCATGCCCATTTTTTCATTTTCACCACCCATAACTATACCTATTGGGGTGGATTTTGTGGGTTTTAGGTGGGTATAAATTTTTTTGCTGGTCCTAACCATATGTCTTGCACTCTTATTTGAGCCTGTCAATTGGACTTTATTTGGATTCGCAAAAGGAACTGTTATCCATGCTTCTCTTTTCAATTGCAAAGCTAATGAAAGCAACATCACTGACGTGGATTTCGAATGTTTCTTATAGCTATGAACAAGCTTGGAATTTTTTTACTTTTGAAATAATTGTGTTGTACCTTGGTATTTATGCTAGTTTTTGGCTTTTTGTCCCTTTTTTTACCTTGTGTACGATGAATCGAATGTCAAGTTTGCAACTGGCATTAATGGCTGTTATAGGCTTTTTAACTGGATAGATTTTCATTTATTTGTAAAGATTAATTCTTGATTTGGTTCGTGTTTTATTTTTGTAGAGGATTTAGAGAAGTGATGTAAACATTTTGGATGTGGAGTACATTTATTCATATAGCTAATAGCTTTATTTTACGATTAAACTTAATATAATAATATGTATGAACATACAAATTCATATTTTACGAATACAAGCACATTACATATTATATCTACACAGGTTTAATTTTACTGTCTTGGAATTAATAGGAAAGCAAATTGGCTTCAGCTAACCATGTTATTGTCAAGAAACTATATGTTGCACTGAGAATGTTGTTACTAGAAACTCAAACCATTTATTCTAACAAAAATATCAACACATAAATAATGGTTTCTAGCAACTATTTTATCATTGCAAATAATTAGTCATATTTATTGTAATCGTAGGGTTGTTATAAAAAAACAAAGGCTTTTACAACAACCTTGTTGTTGCAAAAAATAGTCATTTATTGGAACGACTTATGTTGTCAAAGAATATCTTCACATTTGGTGTACACATTGATTTGTATTGTAACGGCATATTTATAGTAATGCTATAACTTGTCGCCAAAATGCATTTTTCATAATGCCTAAAGTCACTGTGTTATTCTTTTGAAACATGATGGCCTGCGACAATCATACAGCAACATGGTTGCAATAAATACCTATCACAACAACTCGGTATTTATGGCAATGACTTTAGTCATGGCAAAGAAGGGTTTTGTTTTCTTGAAATAATGATAAATTCAATATTACAACTCACTCACCTTGTAAATTGCTTACATAGATATCCATACTTAAACTACGACTTCTTTATATTATCTTTTATATAACTCACTCAGATGTGTGACTTTGAGTTTAATTTCCTCATGTTAAGATTAATAATTAAGAACTACAACAAGACCCTCACTATTAAGCATAATAACAATTTGTTGGTCACTTACCTTCGCTAATCAAGATAAACTAAAACTTTGTCACAATAATAGCAATATCTAACTAATCTCCTACGCTTGTGAGAACATCTCCCACTAATTTAAACTCCTTTCACTAATGGTTTTGTAATCTATCCAATAGTAAGTACCAACTACGTGAATGTAATTCAACAATATGATCTAATATTTTTACAATACAGCCAATATTTATTCCATAAGGCTTCCAATTGCTTACTAATTCATGTTAATTTATATAGAATTTATAAAATTTGGTTTAGTAAAGTTAACTCAATCTAAGAAGAGCCCCACATTTCTAATCAAGATTTACAAAAGCTATAGCTAATTTTACCAAAATATCTGCCCCTTTAAGCAAATTTAGGCACAAAATAATTCCTTAAAATTCCTCAAATTAAGTGAACTAACTCCATACGCTCATCCTTTCATAGAATCTTTTTTGTGTTCAACTTGATTAATTTAATGAATCCTTACATAGCTAATGTTAAGCTCTCATAAAGTCAACCTGGGGGTCTCCAACTATTCCCTAACCTCTAACAATCCAAATCCATTTGTAACACCGATGAACCCAACAGTAGAACACTTCTAATTGAACAATTATTCAATGAAATTAACACTCTATTAATGCCTCATTGAACCATCACAAAACATAAGGGTCGCAAACACATCTTGGCGGACCAGGCAATACCCACTCAAGGTACTAACCAGGGACCCAGCACTCTAGAGTACATAGACGTCCTCAAATCACAAACTGATGAGTCACATTCACATCCTGGAGTACCAGGGACCCATACAGCTCCCACGTAACACAAATTGAAGAGTCAATTAGCGGACCGGGCAGTGCCCACTCAAGGTACCAACCAACAACTCACACAGCTCCAAACACAAAGACATCTACTTCTATGGTCATAGCTCTAGAATGCTCTGTAATAGCCTAAAGCAAGAGATAAACCTCTTTCCCCGAAAACGTAACTTAATGAAATCATATCATCACATTTTTGTTTTCAAAAAAATTCAATTCCACAAATTGAAAAAAATGTAATCAAACCAAAGCATAATTCCATTCAGAATGCTTTTCACAAGTTTCTAATAAATCATAACCACATTTTACAATTATAATGCGTGAAATCATCACAAACGTGATGATTATTTAATTTATGCATACGAATAATCCATCATTACACCAAACATAACGTTTCACTCAAAAATTCCTAACTCAAAGGATACCCATCCAACATGAACAAAAATTGGTAGACAATTACCACATAACACCATGCATTCACTATAATATTTTCATAATTTTATACTGAGCCAGTCCTCCATAATAATCGAAATAGTATCAAAAATTATGCTTTAAACAGCACAATTTCAATTAAAAATTCACAACTAAAGAAGTATAACTCCAAAGTTCGTAGAAATTTTCAGAGAATTTACAAATATCTTTAAGAAACTATGCTAAAATTTTCACAATTTTATACCAAGCCAATAATTACCAGAAAAATCAGACAACAACCGAACTATGGGCACTAAAATAGGGCAGTTCCATCGAAAATTCATAACTCACAAAGTACACATCGAACATTTATGAAACTTCACACAAAATTGCCAAATAACATGAATATTCTGCAGTAAACATTTCATAATTTTTCTCTAACCCAATGGCTCACAATAATCAAAATATTAACTGAATTTTAGCATAAATTTACAGGGAAGATTCAATCACAAATTTGTAACTCCTAAAATAAGCATCTAAAATTCATGAAAAGTTACCCGGAAATGCACAACAACACAGGAAACCTACAGTAAAATTTCTGGAATTCTTGTGCAGCCAATAATTCACAAACAATCAAAGAGCAGAAGGCTGTGTGCAAAATCCGAATATGCAACATCTATTTTTTTGCCCTCTTGTTCATCCAATACCAATAATCAATTCAAAAATTCATAGTTTAGCATATGTTTGGATGAATTCACAACATACCCATTAATCCACAACACCCAATCAATCCAAAAATCACAATTGAACATACAACTCAAAGACGTGAGTTTCTAACAAATGAATTTAGGGTTCTAATCTACTAAATTTTAAACCATCAAACTCAAGGCTTCAATTCTCAATTGATTTCTCAGATTTGAACCCCATATTTTCGAATTCTTCTTGCCCTAATCCATTTTTAAGAGTGGAAATGGCAAAAATTACTCACCTTTGCTTGCAAATCAAAATCAAGTTCGAATTCCTTTTCTTCTCTTCCACCTCCTCCTCTTCTTCTTCTCTTCTCCTCTGCGTCGTGTGCTGTGTTTTTTTTTTTCTCTTTGTGTGTTTGTGTGTGTCGTGAATTGAAAAACAGAGAAAGAAAGAAACCCCTTGCTTCTTTTGTTTTATTTATCACGTGTAACAATTCTCCTTCCCATTTTCCTTTTTCCTTTCTCCTTTTTTTTTGAGTTAAATCCTCCCTTTTGAGTCCTCCTTCAATTCCTTTTTTTTTGGGGGGTACACTTACAACTAAATAAGACATGCTTTCTAATTACTCCCCACAACCTAATAATCACAACAACATAAAACACACATGTGCCTAAAATAAAAGAAAACGCGTACATAATTCAAAATAAGTAACCAAAAATTTCAGGGTGTTACATCCTTCCCCCTTTAAAAGAAGTTTCATCCTCCAAACATGCCATCGCCAATTTTCTAATCTCAAGTTCCATCCATGTCACACAAAGCCCTTATGTAAATCACATAAACTTGGCATTCGAGTAAAACACACATAAGTTACATAATCGCACATCATGAAATAAACAGTCAGTCACATGCGCACACAAGCCCTATCGGCCAAAGGTCACAGGATTATTGCTCTGATACCACTTTTATAATACCCCGCTTGAAGGGGGCAGGCGCGTCACCACTGTGGACGCCTAGTTAGGGGCGCCCACAAGGCTCCTATGAACTTATTAGTCATAATTAACCTACTGATAGCCAATAGTAGCGAAAGCTCTGATCGAAATCCAATTGAGGTTGGGTAGGGTTATTCTAAAATCATGCATTACATACATTCTTAAACCATATCCACAATGTTCTTACACATATGCAAACCCAGAATGCAAACAAAGCTGTATTTACTAAACATAATCATAGCATAAACATAGAACGAGGCCTGCATTCCCAACTTCCCTCTAAAAAAAGAAATGCATCTAATCCTAGCCCCGTGCTGCTATTGACGCTTCCTTTAATTTTGAAAACCTAAAAAATGGTGAGGTCATGAGCTCCCCAAGCCCAGTGAATAACCCTTACCTTCCGCGCTGTTACACTTTACACATTAACTGGTTAACACATAATCCACATAGCACATGTATCTTATGACATATAAACATAACATACATTCTAGCATATAATGGACGATAAGAGAACATACATATGCTTCCAGGATCAAAATATACTTACATTTTTCATATCCAACATGTTCACAAGTATCACAACCACCTACACACATGATTATGTTATGAGGTGGATAATTATATTAATTTAGTCGTACCTATCCCATACCAGGTACGATTCAAGGACTCTCGTTTTCACTTAAGTCCTTAAACAAACTATGCTGTTAATCTATTCACTAAACTAACTATGATTGTCCCATATCAATCATGTCCTTTGGGCTCATAGTCCTCATTGGAGCCTAAAAGAAAGTAAAATCTGCTAAGCAACCTAACGGACCGTCCATAACCACAATTGGCACACACATCAAAACAACCTTAACACAAAAGTTCACATACTAACCATAAACACATAACATATGTCTTAAAACATGCTCATCAATCCCATATGCATTTCAAAGTCAATCACAAGCTTATAGATATTTTGAATGAATCTTCAAATCCAAAACTAAATCCAAACTCCAAAACTAAGATCAAAATTGATTTCATAACTTATCCAAATTTCAAATCCAAACGAAACCCAATTCCATATCACATCCAAAATCCAAATCCAAGCCAGAACCAATTACACAACACATCATATATTCTTAACTGAATGCAAACCTACTAGTTTAGGGGAAGTTAACTAATGACTCACACAAAAAACCATCACAAAACACAAGGGTCGCAAACACAACCTGGCGGACCGGGCAATACACACTCAAGGTACCCACCAGGGACCCAACGCTCTAGAGTATGTAGAGATCTTCAAATCACAAATTGATGAATCACATTCACATCCTGGAGTACCAAGGACCCATACAACTCCCACATAACACAAATTGAAGAGTCAAGTGGCAGACCGGACGGTGCCCACAAAAGGTACCAACCAACGACTCACACAGCTCCAAACACAAAGACAGCTTCTATGGCCATAGCTCTAGAACGCTCTGTAATAGCCTAAAGCAAGACATGAACCTCTTTCCCCAAAAACATAACTTAATGAAATCATATCATCACATTTTTATTTTCAAAGAAATTCAATTCTACAATTTGAACAAAACGTAATCAAACCAAAGCATAATTCCATTCAAAATACTTTTCACAAGTTTCCAATAAATCATAACCACATTTTACTATTATAATGCGTGAAATCATCACAAACGTGATGATTATTTAATTTATGTGTACGAATAATCCATCATTGCACCAAACATAACGTTTCACTCAAAAATTCGTAACTCAAAGGATACACATCCAACATGAACAAAAATTGGCAAACAATTACCAAATAACACCATGCATTCACTATAATAGTTTCACGATTTTATACTGAGCTAGGCCTCCATAATAATCGAAACAGTATCAAGAATTATGCTTTAAACATCACAATTTCAATAAAAAATTCACAACTTATGAAGTACATCTACAAAGTTCATAGAACTTTTCACAAAATTTACAAATATCATAAATAAACTATGTTAAAATTTTCACAATTTTATACCAAGCCAATAATTACCAGAAATCTCAGACAACAATCGAACTGTGGGCACTAAAATAGGGCAGTTCCATCGAAAATTCATAACTGACAAAGTACATATAAAAAATTTACAAAACTTCCCACAGAATTGGCAAATAACATGAATATTCTACAGTAAAAATTTCATAATTATTCTCCAACCCAATGGCTCACAATAATCAAAATATTAACCGAATTTCAGCACAAATTTGCAGGGCAGATTCAATCAAAAATTCATAACTCCTAAAATAAGCATCCAAAATTCATGAAAAGTTACCTGAAATTGCCCAACAACACAAAAAACCTACAGTAAAATTTTCAGGAATTGTTGTGCAGCCAATAATTCGCAAACAATCAAAGAGTGGAAGGCTGTGTGCAAAATTTGAATATGCGACATCTATTTTTCTACTCTCTTGTTCATCCAATACCAATAATCAATTCAAAAATTCATAGTTTAGCACATGTTTGGATGAATTCACAACATACCCATCAATCCACAACACCCAATCAATCTAAAAATCACAATTAAGCATACAACTCAAAAAGGTGAGTTTCTAACAAATGAATTTAGGGTTCTAATCTACTAAACTTTAAAACATCAAATTCAAGGCTTTAATTCTCAATTGATTTCTCATATTTGAACCCCAGATTTTCGAATTATTCTTGCCCTAATCCATTTTTAAGAGTAGAAAAGGCAAAAATTACTCACCTTAGCTTGCAAATCGAAATCAAGATCGAATTCCTTTTCTTCTCTTCCTCCTCTTCCTCCTCTTCTTCTTCTTCTCCTGCTCTTCTTCTTCTCTTCTCCTTCGCATCGTGTGCTGTGTTTTTTTTCTCTTTGTGTGTTTGTGTGTGTCGTGAATTGAAAAATAGAGAAAGAAAGAAACCCCCACCTCCTTTTGTTTTATTTATCACGTGTAACAATTCCCCTTCCCATTTTCCTTTTTCCTTTCTCCTTTTTTTTGAGTCGAATCCTCCCTTTTGACTCCTCCTTCAATTCCTTTTTTTTGGGGGCACACTTACAACTGAATAAGACATGCTTTCTAATTACTTCCCACAACCTAATAATCATAACAACATAAAACACACATGTGCCTAAAATAAAAGAAAACGCATACATAATTCAAAATAAGTAACAAAATTTTGGGGTGTTACATGTTATGATTATTTAAACTGCATAATAGCATAGGCATGTTCATGTTCTTGAAATCTAAACAATCATACTCGTAAGACAATAGCACGTTTATGCATGAATCTTATCAATTATAATTACACTTACTAATATAAAGACTCATGCTTTCTAATTGTATAATGACAATCATTAACCTGCTAATCATATTTCTCGCATATGAGTCTGGGCATGCGTAGATTAACACATAGTCGCAAGGTATGTTGGAATTTACTTGCGATCTGAGTATATATGTTCACCAATGATTATCTCTAAAAAACTAACCTTTAGCCAATTCGAGATTTTAGAAACACATAAGGATGCTTTTTGATTGCATAATTACAAAAATTAAACAACTAATCATATAATCATGTCTAAAGAATCAAGCATGCTTGTTACTCAGATTTTTAAAACATTTAAAAATAGGACTAATCTGATCAGGCTCTAATACCACTGTTAGATAAATGGGACTGATCTGGAATGCGGAAACAACTGTCAGGGATAGTCTACGTATGTAGTGATGAAGGGTGGCTACCAAGGTCACCTTTTTGATAACCATGTTCTAAACCCAAAGCCCGACAGTGATGTTAGGGCAATCGTGAGGTGAAGGGAGGAGAGAGTGAGATTTTTGGTGTCTTGTGTGTTTCCATAGCTGACCCCCAAACCTCCTTTTATAGGTTATGAGGCAGCTAGGGTTATCGACCTAGGTGACATCTCGTGGCCGTTGAGCCTAAATAAATAGGCCCGACCAACACTAATAATGTTTTTCTCGCTTTCTTTACTCTCAATCGCTCTTTGTTTTTCCCCCTCTCTCTCTCTCTCTCTATCTCATGAGTTTAAATTTAAGGCTCTTTCCCTTGCTGTCCAAGTTAGGATTTCAAACCCATTTTTCCAAGTTTGACATTTTCTTTAGCTATGAGTGAGATTAGTGATATTAGGCAATTTAGTTACTAGTAAATGGACATCCACCATAAAGTGACCCCATTTGGTCCAAGGTCCAATCTGCATAGTTAGATTTCAAGTTTTTAAGGTAACTTTTTTCTGTCTTTTCATTCCGTGCTTCACATGAGCACATGTTGAAGTTTTGCGGCACCATTATCTTTTTAGGGTATTTGCATCTTAGTCATAATATTAATAATACTAAATACTAATGTATTTTTAACTTATAAAGCTTTCATGTTTCACGGTTTGGATTTGCATGCATATACAATAATGGAGTATTACTTTGTTGCTATTAGTATGTTGGGAATTTCTCTGTTTTTAGTGTCTCTAGCTACATAATTATCAATGCTATAACTATAATAATTTACATTGAGTGTACAACTATTATCATCCTTATGAAATGTTTGTAACCACTAAAATAATTGCATAGCATATTAATGCTTTCATTCTTATTTTATTATATAGTAAAGAAAATAACTTCTCGAATCCTATGAATAATGGAGTATGTAAATCTACAATTATTATTATTACAAACTAAATTTATTTGTAAAATCATTTTCTACTTTTAAGACTCGTTTGAATAAGAGTGTACATTAAATGCTCGTCATTGTTATTATTTTAATTTGTAACCAATAATTAATAAATGGGTAACTTAAAATTAAAAGGAAAAAAGGCAATAGTGATGTGACATTTGGTAATCCTATATCAATCCATTCAGTTTTATTTACATATATGATGATATGATTTATTACATGATTAGTGCTTAATTAGTGTTAATTAATTAATTTAATTTTGTTTAGTTGTTTTGCTTTGTGCTCTATATTGGTTTAAACATGCTTTGTCAGTTGTGATTTTCGTCTTCATTTGAGTTGTGTTTCTTTTAACTTTAAAGCTTTATTTAGGAAAGTTAATGTATAGTTATTTATTGCTTTTAGTTAGTGTAGATGAGCAAGATTAATCAATGGGTGACCCAATCTCAACACTATGCCAGAGGATGACAATTTTTCCTTACTCCAAAATTACTCTTGACATTACTGTTCATTCCCGATTGCACTTCCATGAAAGCTCCCTTCCCCTGTAACTTGTAATAAAGTAGGTTTAGCTTAATCTTTGGTTTAGCTTTGCGTGTTAGGAGTAGACTAGGGTTAAATTTACTCTTTGTTTTTCTTTGACTTGAATTTTTTGGTGCTTAGGTCTACAAGTTTTTGCTCATTTAAATTCAAGGTTAACAGTTTGCGTTACTAATTTTGGTTTCCTTTCATTTTCTACTCTTAGTCTTTCAATTTCTTGTCGAAAAATGCAAATTTCTACCTCTTTCTTACCATACCAATTTAGGGTTTCAAAACCCATTTTCAAAGCTTGAGTTTTTTGTTTTAGAGTCAACTAGATTAGATTAATGCTAAATAAGCGGACACTAGTCCCAGTGCTCAAATTTTGGAGGCCTAATTTCTGTTATTGCATTTGAGCATTTGTTGTAACTCTCTCTCTCTCTCTCTCTCTCTCTCGGCTAATTTTATTGCTTTCTAGTTAATTTTAGTTGTGTCATTTGCTAACATGATAATTTCATTTATGTTTTGCTTTGTCTCGGTTATGTGTGCTCTAGTTTAGGTACTTTTCATTAATCATGTTTAATTTAGAATTAGTTCTTAATCATGGTTAATCACTAGATTTAATCATGTTTTAATTATTTATTAGTTTTCTTAGTGTAGAAATGTACTAGATTAATTAATATGCAACCTAGTTTTCACACCTTTTTCGAGGAGGACAATTTCCCCCCTACTCCCACCAAAAGTTCTCAATGCAAGGCTATGATAACATGAGTTGGTATGGTTTCTATGTTAATCACAGTCAACAAAAGTCCAGATATCATAAAATGAACTTGACTTAATCAAAACAACCATAGAAATCCAACATGGCTACTTGACTTTGACAACAAACTAACTCAGGGTGACAGATTCTGCCAATCAAGTAACATTTATTTTATATGATTATTTGGCGTAAGGAATTTTAGCATGCAATACGTCTAGCTGAGTTTTACATCTAACCTTATCATATAAAACTTAATTCATTTTGCCAATATGTGACCATAAACATAGGTGAAGAAATTCGTTGTCACTTATGTGTACATAATGACATAAATGACGAGAATCCAGCACAGGTAAGCCTGCTAGGGATAATAAGAGTTATGTGTTCAATAATTAATTCAATAGCGCATGAGTATTACATCATTCAAAAATCATATTTGTAGATATAACTTGTGCATGAAACCCATGTAAAGAAAATATTGCCATCCATTTATCAACTAAATGCAAAAGAATGTTGTCATGTCTATGAGAGTCAGTCGCCTTTATCGCTTTTGAATTTCTTTGAAAAGTACGGTAGAGGATCCAAAAAAGGGCATAGGTCAAAGCCACACAGAGGAGTACAATAGTTCCAAAAACTACAACCAATATGGGATTGGAAAAGAAGAAGGTGACTCTGAGGTGAGGTAATCTTCTTTGGATTTATCCCCTTCCGGTTCAATTTTTCCAATAATTTTTTGACAAGATTATTCAGATTACTAGTTTTGTTTGAGAGTTCTTCATTTTAAGGGAGCAGCTCCACCGTTTTTTCTTTTTAGGAGAAGTTTTGTTGAATTATGGCCTCTCAAAGTGTAGGACAAGACCCCAAAGTAAAGGAATCAGATGATTTGGATCTAAAAAATTAGCATGTGTAATCCTTTTTTTAAGCATTGCTTAACCAGCAACAGTCTTTCTTCTTATGTCAACATTGACAACAGGGGAGGGATTAAGTGATTTTGAAGGAGAGTGAAGATGAGGAGGATGAGGGGAAAGATGATTTTGTCAGAGAGAGAGTGGGTAGGGAAGGAGCGGTAAGTTTCAATGAGTTTGAATGAGAAGAATTATGACAAAATCTTTGAAAAATTGGGGAGTTAGGGCTAACTTGAGAGGGCATTTTTGGAACGTAAGATAGAAAAGATTCTTGAATCCTTGAATAATAATATATACCACCAAGTTATTATTTTTGGTCAAGGACATCACCCATATTCTTTTTTGTTCAAGTTTACCACTTATTTTCTATTTTATGTTCACACAATTGTTACTTAAGAGCCTTCATGACCTGCTATTGCAAGTTTTATAGATCTTTCCCTTTTCTTTTTTTTTTTGGAGGGGGGGTTCTAAAGAAAGTAAAGGGGGAGATAAGAGAAGGTGAAAAAAAGGAAATGGAAAAGAAGGCAACAACAACAACAACAACTTCCAGTATGGGTCTCGCTTTCGTGGGGTCTGGGGAGATCCAACTGTAGGCAATCTTACCTCTACTGGTATTCCTACCCATAGAAAGGTTGATTCCTTAAGACGAAATGGAAAAGAAGGCAAAAGATTGAATTTAGAAAATAGCCCATCATCCTTCTAGCAGTCTCATATCCCCCAAGAGACCCATCTAGAAGTGGGTAGTGGGAGAAGAGAGAAACTGAAGAGTAGAGATATAGCTCGGAAGAGAAAGAAAGTTGGGAATTATTAGCAATAAAGGGATAAAGATTTCTGGGCTTGAGATTGAGGAAGGGGAAGGGTCATTTTGAAAATTTAATCTTTTGTTTTTTCCCCTCGCTCCAAGTCTTGTCCCCCATTATGCGTTTTTCAAATAAAACTACAGTAGCAAGTTATGTAGATCTGGAGTGGTAACTGAGAATATTAAATAAAAGCTAGATGGTAAACTTGAACAAATAAAAGAATAGCTGCTAATTTTAAGCAAAAATGAAATCCAGATAGCATTATAATTCAAGCTAGATGGTAAACTTGAACAAATAAAAAAATAGGTGCTAATTTTAAGCAAAAATGAAATCCAGATAGCATTATAATTCAAGCACTAGAAGATTCTTCACTAATAAAGTTATTGGTGGTTCATGAAAGATTTTAGCACTATTAAGTATGAGCTTTTGAAATTGACTTTGAATTTCAAGGATTGGAAATATGATGTGATCAATAAAGTCCCCATTTGAATTGAAGTGGGCATTTCTAAGTAAAGTTAGGATCAACCTTTACCAATAACTTACATACTAGTAGGAACAAATTTAAAAATACCATCAACTTTTTCAACATAACCTTTAATGAAGTGATGTCTCATTACTGTATGCATGGTCCTTGACTATTGGACTGGATTCCTAGTAATGTTGGTGGCACTTATATTATCATATCTTCTTAGTACCTTCTTGTAGTGAAGGTGAATGCCTCTATCTTACGCGCTTATCCATAAAGTCTGAACACAACATGCTTCTACTATAACATATTCAACCTCTATTGTAAATAAAGTCTTTGACTTTCACTTCATAGAACGCTAAGACTATGCAATGTCCTCAGAATTAATATGACACTGATGTGCTTTTATGTCTATCCTTGATCCTACAAAACCGGCGTCAGAGTATCCAACAACCTCAAAACTATCAGATATAGGATACTATAGAGCTAGCTCCTTGGCTCTTGATAGATATTTGAATATTATTGATAGTAGTCGTAAAGCGTGATTCCTTAGTTACGAATTGGAATATTGTACAATGACAATGAGAGATAGGAGATAGACACTTAGACCTCGATATAATTTCTCAAGGACTTACTTACAATTTTGATCTAAGTCAAGGTTAGTACTCCTAGACATGGGTGTTTTTACATACTTGGTTTGATCCATATGATACTTCTTAAGAAGTTCTTTCACTAATTCCTTGCATGATCATTGTCAGGGGGCACCAAACATAATGTCATCAATATGCACTTAAGTTATTAGGAAATCACTGTCCTTTAATTTCAGAAATAAAGTTTATCAATCTTTGAAGTTTCCTGTCAATGTGATGTGTAAATGTGCTTTGGATGCTTGTGTATGTTTTATGTTTAATGAACACTTCTTATGATCAAGAGATAGTTCATTGTATATGTCTAATCAGTCATTTATATATGAATAACTAGCATATCGAGTAACCAAGTAATCGTATGCTTAAGGCTTCAAAGCTACAGTTCAATGTCACTAAATACTTTCGATCAAGGCACGTTAACAAGAATATTAGAGGACTATTGTAATCAGTGTTGTAAAAAGTTGACAACACAAAATTTATTTTGAATAAATGTTATGACACAAAGATCCATTTTATAAAATACGGATTTTGGATCATATCGCATGACGGTTAATTATAAGAAAAACATGCAATTCTAACTTGGCATCGTATAGCTTAAATTCATGGTTAAATTTGCTTTAACGATCTCTCTTTTTTGTCTATGCTATTGCCCTTCAAAGCTAGTCAATTGTTTAATGTGTTTAATTAGTTTACTTCAGTTAATCTTATTTTAATTTTCTAACTATTCTGCTAATTATTAGATTTTTAATATACAATGCAAGATTAATTTTTCACAATCACTACAACACAATTGGTACTTTTGCTAGGAAAAAGAAACCTAATTTAAATGTTTCTCACTTTGAGGAAGGTCAAGAATAGCTTTAGAGAAAAAGCAACCTACCATCAACTTTTCTTCATAGGAAGCGGTCAACATCAAGAACTTGAAAGGAACTTTTTTACCTTAGTAAATGAAGAAAGCAATGTCTAATGCATTTATTGAAATATTAGAGGCATCGTTTGCGCTATTACAATAATAAAAAACTTAATGCATGCTTTTCTTAAGATGGAAGGATACATGGGGCTATGGTTAGGGTCCTTAAACCAACTAGTAGTCCTTTATAGAGGAGCTTCATCAGAATACTCCAAAAAATCCAATGATTGCCTTCTTTAGCAGCAACAATCCTATTGAGGAGTGAACCCTATAAATAAAGGAGACTGAAGATTGAGGAGTACAACACACAAGACACCACATAGTGAAACTCATAATCTTAGTATTCTATTGTACCCTTGAAAAATTGCATCGAATTTCCCTTGTAATCATTTTATGCACTAAATTTATTATGAATTAAAGGAGTCGGGACAGCTTAACTTAGAAACAAGAAGGTTAGCACTTGAATTATCTAGTCTAAGAGATGTCTTATGTAAAGTTACTTTAAATGTGGCTAGAAAGATTCGTTGTTAAAGTCCTTAAGTTGAGCCTTGGGTTTTTAATCTTGTGGAGATTGGTACAGGGAGTTTAAATCTCAATAAGGACTGTTAGGCGGAGACATAGCCCCATGGGAGGGTGAACTTCAATAACAAACATAGTGTTCATTTCTCACCTTTTACTTTTCACTCAGAGTCCTTTACCTGAAAGAGAATGAGAGGATGACGTGAGGAGAGACAGAGAAACTGAAAGAGAGAATAGAGAGGACGGTGGCACTTGGCTGGGGCTCTTTTTAATTTTTTTCATTTGTATTTCTCTTTCTTTTACTGTGACACTAGAGATGAGAATAGGTTGAGTCTAAGCTAAAAATGGTTAGCCACATGCTACATTTCATCATTTTTCTTGAAATTTTTTTAATTTTTTATAAAATACTTAAAAAAACAATGGATATATAAAACAATAATCATTATAAACCAAAACTAGATATTTAAGGGTGCGAAAATATACCAACTTTCAACTAAGCAAATACATCCAAAATAAGATTTTGTTTATCCCAAGTAAACAAGAAATAAAACAACCAATGAAAAGATGAAAAGAAGAAAAGGTAAACCCTACTTGCTTTTGTACAAACAACGATTACACTTAGCGTATATAACAAACCATTTAATTAAATCTATTGCTTCTCTTATGTGGTGAGTGAGGTCTAGTGAGGGTCTTGTTGGTCCCAAGTATGCTTAGTCACTCAAAAGAGGGATGAATAAGGTGATCACAAATATTAGCAAATATAAACTTAAGCACAAAATATAACAGATAGTAGCAAACTCAAGGAAATTGAACAATAAAGTGAAGGACATTAGGTAAACAGAAAAAGAAAGTTGAGTAGTAAGAGATTATAAAGTAAAGCTCACAATGTCTTTTAACGAGGTTCATCGTTTCACTAGGCCATGTCCTTGCTTAAGGTTCCTTCCTTACGATTCCACCACTTGCCTAAATATGCTCTAGAACTTACACAATTTGTAAGCGTCCACCAAAGGGCCTTGATTGCAACACACCTTTCAAGACCTATCTTGGAGTGATTTTTCCTAAGCCGCTACTTAGAAACGATAACCCTCCCAGTTAACCTTATTGCTTACAAGCAGAGTTCGCCTCACGCGTTTGCTTCATTAGCAATTTCAAACATGTGTACAATGTTCCAAATGTGTGCACAAATTAAGATCACAATTTGATTAGAACTTGATCACTCAAGAGTATAATACACTTAGAGTAGGAGTTAAGCTCTTATTGGTACCTTTTTCTTGTTAATGCTAATGTCTTTAAGTTATTGGCTTACCCACAGAATCTGATCATAACATCCTCCTTCTGCAACATATCCAAACTCCATTGTGAATAAAGTTACTAACTTTCATTGTTAGAATGGTAAGACACTTTGAATGTCCTGACCAATGGCATAAAACTAATGTGCATTTCATGTCCATCCTTGAAGCTACATAATTAGGAGCAGAGTATCTAACAAGCTCAAAACTATCACATGGAGGATCCTATAGAGCCAGGTCCTTAATTCTTGAAATATATTTAAACATTACTATTCGTATCATGACGTGTGATTCCTTATCTGCTAATTGGAATCTTACACAAAGACAAGATCTTGAACATGTTATCACGTATTCTAGCTATATAAGAAAGGAGGGAGCCAATCATACCTCGATCTAATTTTTCATAGGCTACCTCACATTTTTGACCTCAGTCAAATTTAATGCTCGTAAACATAAGCGGTTTTACGCATAACTAGAACATATGCCATTTATGAATGGAGGAAATGCGGTGGAAAAAGGTTAAAACTATTGTGAAGCAACTGCTACGATGGTTTTTAATACTAAAGGAATTAATATAAAGTATTAAGCATAAACATATTTACCTCAATCCTACAGCAAAAGACGATCGAACCATGGCTTGAATCACTAGTCGTTGAAGGAGCTCACAATATAGAGAACATTCACAATCTCACAGCCTAAGAGCCTTAAGTTAACTTATTGGGCTTGCACTCCTTATGGGTGTATGATGCTCTAAGTCCAACATCTCTCACTCACATATAGGCGAGTGTTTATTTCCACCTTAAGAAAAACTTATTTTTCTTTTATTTCTGCACAATCTTCATAGTGGGAAAATAGGCCACGCGGCCAACATACTTGTGACATATTAATGATATACATCTATTAGGAATATATAGCCTCTCGTGAAGAACTGCACATGAGTAGTTGGAAGTATGCAAGTACCCTATATCATTTCAATCTCATTAAGATGTCTCACTTTGATCTCATAAAATCATTATATTTCATATTCACAATTATAAACCAGTCATAACTGGTGTACCAATGAATAGAAATTAATGAGATTTCGTGAATGATCTTCCTCTTCTTACGAGATTCTCGACCAAATCCAACTCATTTTTCTAGATTTGTTCTACCAGACCAAATCACTCACGATCCTTTGGCAACACACTAAGATAACAAACATTGGATTGAGTCTTAAACCACTGATTGGAGTCCTAAGGGATACAAGTATAAAGCCGTACGTTATGGGGTCTTAGATAAATGTAAGTAGAGATCGAAGTTATATTAACCTGATTGGTCATCTCTTACACACATGGTATGAAACATGTGCTACACCATATTGTCCAAACTGAGTTCCCAAATCTACTCATTATCTTGAACTCACATCTGGCCTCTTTAAGGTAGGCTAGGTAAAATTCATTTTTACCAATATGTTATAATGACCTTTTGTCATTGTGAAGGCAACATTCATGATTTTAAGTTGACAGCTTCTCATAATTTTCCTTTTAATAATTTCACAAAAAATCTTGTCTCATCTCCTGTCGGTACTCAAATCAATGGAGGCGGTTACCCGTGTGAGCGTGCTAACCACAAGTCTACTCGATATACTTTTCACATTTAAGAATGCACACAAGCATCCATGAATAAGAATGCAAGACAACTTATTTAAATTTCACAATATTGGACAATCACTTGTGAATGGTGGGAAAACTATCAACATGCTACTGCGTAGTTGTCATCTACGAAGACCATTAAGCCTTTTCATGCTCAACAAGCACAGCTCCTTGCCAGGGCTAGCTCAATGGCTCTAAAACCATTTCCTTCATAGGGAAGTACTTTACGTTCATTATCTTTACATGTCAACATGTCATTAACAAAATTGAACCATATATCTAATCTGTTTGTTCTTACTACAATGCTTTGAGGTTCTGGGCACATTTGATGACAATTGCCTCAGTAAATCATTACTTGATAGTGCTATTTGGTCGACCAACTAAATAATCCAAGGACCTTTTCAACCAAATAACTTATGGCGCTTTTAAGGATAAAGCCCTAAACTCTTCCTAAAACAAGGTAACATATGACTGTTTCTTACCACTTCAGTGACATTGCTAAATTGGAAGACATATTTGGGGGTTCATTTCTCATATGAACCCACCACAGTCAGGAATGTGGCACCATTTTCACGTAAATTATTGCCTATATTCCATAAATGCATGATCGAAGGTTCCCTTCAGGTTCCTCATGACTTAACTTTCTGCCACTATGCTAGTCTCAGGTCCAGTTGATATCTATTTAAAGATACCATGTCTAGGCGCATAATGCATTAGACTTCTAACCATGCCTAACAAATTTTGCTTATTAGTCATTTTCTAGGAGAGTATGACACATTTTATTGTAAGGTCTAACCTTTGTTAATGTGAGTACTAATAAGGTTCTGGGGGTGCGTATTAGATCATTCAAAGATCTTTTGATGTCATTTTCTTTAGGAAAAAGAATAACCTCTTTGAATATTCTCTCATAAACTTTATTTTAAGAGCATATGCTGCTTTACCCATATTAATCATCTCAGAGTTAGATGATGACAAGGCTTTCTGCCTTAATTAGTAACTCTACACCATTTCTAGCTATTAGTAAGTCATCCACATATAATGACTTTCCCTCAAAATTGCTTTTTTGGACCCTTTTGGTGTCAATCATAGTGCAGCCACTAGAGATAACTACAAGTATACCAATCCATTGAAGAGTGTTTAAAGTCACAATTAACCTCATATGCCCACAAGCCTCATGTTTGTGATCCTTTTTAGTGGAACTTCACATAGACCTCTTGATAATGCTATTTACACACCTATATGATGTGACTTTAGGTCCAAACTAGTAATAATGGCTAGAGAAAGGAAAAGTTAGGATAATATACACTCTCAGAGGGAAAAACTTTTTGTAGTTGATCATATCGTATTGTGTGTACCCTTTTGCAGCAGGTTGAGCCTAATGCCAACTGTGCCATTAGCCTTATAATTTAAGAACCGTTTTGTTCTCCAATGACTTTTGTGCCCTAAAAGGCCAACCAACTATTCACCTTTATTTACTCCATTTTATTTTTATTGTCTTAGTCCGCTTATCCTTAGAAGGGTCGGAAAAGACATCTTCGGTCACTTCTATTCTATGTGAATGTCATGAAAGTTTCATGTACCTCATTACCCAAATGGCATGGAGGAGTACTTTCTCACAACCATGTCTTAACAAAGATTCATATAATCTCATATCGTTCCTTTTGGTATTGACTTTACTCCCACTTGAAGCAAGACCAATCATCTTGCTCCCACTTAGAACTAGAATAGGATTACTTTCATTCACTCTTGATGAGGGTGGATCTTGACAATAAACTTATTCATCGTCATTCGCTCTTAATGATGAGGGAGGATCTTGATGATAAACTTATTTATCATCAATTAAAATTCTCCTACTCGAATGAAGGGATCCGATTTGGTTCAGAGAGCTAACAGAGATAAGCTTTGACCTACCTCACCTTTCTTTGGAAATCTAATCCTTAGAATGTGATATATTGTTTAAGTTTTAGTTGCACTCCCACTATCTTGCAGTTCAATGAATGGAAAACTTTCAAGGCTAGAGTATCCCATAAAGACCACTCTTCCTTTCCCCTTTTGGCATTTCTATAGGAGGGGTTGTGTTCATGGGTTATATGTACCTCAAGTCCAAAGATTCTCAGAGTGGGCTCTGATCCATAGCTTATAAGGAGTGGTGGTAACTTAGTTTATAAGTTCAAGGTCAAGATCACATATTGCAACAAAAGTAGATTTCCATAACAGAAGATTCCCAAGTCTTGTGCAATTGTTAATCCTACCATATCAAAGGGCGTTCTAGGTTCTTTCACTACAATAACATTTCGTTGTAGGCTTTTAGGATAATTACCTAATAAACTATCCATTTTTCATCACAATATTCACCAAAATAATGCCAATAATGGTCTTTAGGGCATTAACCTCTTAGGTTTATTTGATTTTCAATCAAGCTTACATGTTTTCTAAAGCAACTTATCACTTCAGACTCATCTGATGCCAAATAAACAAGACCAAATTAAGTGAAATGTGATGAAACATAGAAGCTCTAGACCTTATTGTCACATTCATTGGACCATGAATATTCAAATGAATTAACTGGACTGTAAATTAGACACTTAGTAACCTTTCGAAAATTAAATGGTTTTCTTGTTATTTTTCTTGCTAGACTATTTTCGCAAGTGGGCTATTCCACTTTTGTTTGCTAGCCTCATGTATGTTATTTTGACCCTTATGATCTAGTTTAGGATGACAAATAAGCATTTCACATCATCATAATTACGTGAACATGGAAAAACAAAGGCTCAGATTAATGGAATAAATATTCAATCCATTACAAGTAAATCGTTTCTAATAAAGCATAACCAAAACTAAAGGTGTTCTAACTAGGCTTCAATGCTAAGAACTTGTTCAAGTGAAACCAATATAGCAACATTATTCCAACGAATCTTAGGTACAAGTAGGGGTATTGGCTGCTATGTAGGACTAACTTGCATGTTTTGATTCCTCCAACAACTTCATTGTTGTTGTCTCCACATGTGTCCTCCTTGAACTATGTAAGAACCTGTTGGAAGTCTGATAAAGCTTCATGGTTCCCAGCTCTTTAGTTCATATTCCTGAACCTACAATCCACATAGGATTAACTTCAGAAAGAAGAATACAGCTAGCAACACAAAAGTCACTAGGAGATATTGCTAAGTACTTTCTTAGGCTCAGTGTAGCCACGAGCGTGGTGATCCATTTGGTCACTGTTGAGGCACTTAGCTTCCATTAAATCCTTTTTCCTCGAACATTTTTCGTTGCCTTGTTGTTCATGCTCAATCTCCTCATTTGACTGAGTCTTGTCAATCCACTTCCCTTGGTCCTTCATTTTAGAACCATTCCTAGAATTGAAGGTTGACATGTGCACTTTTGTTCTTGTCACTTCAACAGCCTCTCACCGCTCCTCCTCTAACTCAAGTCATCGCCTAATGTCCTTAAAAGTAAGAATATACTTAGTTCGAGACAGGACCATCTTAATATGACTCTAGTCATTGGGTACAGAACGAATCACAACATGAACTTGTTGCTCATTGGTTAATTCATAACCCATTCCAGCCAATTCACTAATCATGTTTGACATGTGCCTCAAGTGCTCCCTCATGGACACATATGGACTCTTTTTATAATTTTCAAGCCTGGTAGTGAGAGATCTTAGTCCAGCAGTTGCAGCAGCTGACATGCTACTTGTAAAACACAAAAGTTGTACAATCAGCACAAAAACATACATATGTACAATATTTTAGCATACACTTATTCATGAGAATTGGCAATTATCAAAAGAGTTAATATACACAAACATAGACCCTAGAGTCGAAAGTTCACATATTGTTCTCAATCATCGTCGTAGGAGTGAATGTTTTAGTGTAATTAACTTTATCATTTCATTTCAAGTTACTGAAACACTCAATACAAATTGAAATATTCTAAAAGAAATTCACAAATATCTAATCAAAGAGGATATGCCAACCTCAAGAATATTTCAAGAAAGTTCAACATATATCCATAAATATATGAAAAAGAATTAAGTAACCTTAGGCATAATTTGCAAATGCAACAACATTCTCAAAAGCATATTTTTGAGAAATTTCAATGTCTACTCACTCAACTTATTTAGGGAGCATACATATATAACCTTTTTACGTGCAACATATGAAACATATTCTCACAATATTTAACATAATATTTCATGAATTTCAACCAAGCATATATATACTTATTACATATATCATGAAATCCAATTGAAAACACATGAGTTAAATATCATAGAGATTTCATAATATTTTCACTCTAAATAACCCCAATGATATTAAACTCGTGCCCTAATTTCTCATGAAATTCAATAAAATGAAATATGTTCAAATAAAAGATTCTCTAAGATTCACATAATATTTCATTCTCGAACTAATGATATCAAGATTCATAAATACATATCCACAAAAAGAGAGTCCCATAAGAAATTTCAATCAAAGTATATAAATTCATATGCCTAAAAATAAAACATAAATTAACCCTTATTGTCAATTTAGTGAGCCCTTTAGGTCGACGGTCAAGCCCCGTTAACTTGTTATTTAGTTTTTTATTTTATTTTACTGTTGCTACTGGTGGGGTGGGCAGGGGGTCGCACGCCCACCTCCTGGTCCAGGTTCGCACAACCTGAAAACACAAAAAATGGGTTAGCCAAACCTGACAAACGAACATGGCCATGGATAGTAATTTTGGTGCTCATTTTCATCAAATTGATTTATAGAATCTATTGTAAACTCATTTTAGGATTCATTGAAACCATTAATTGCTAAAAATAAGCAAAAATAAGCTAATAAATTGAGCATAAACTGTCTGAAAGTGAAGCAGTAAGCGCCGACAACATTTCGCAAAATTCTGGCCATATCCCGGCGTGCTAGTGGCGGATTTCATAGGGTTTTTACTTCGAACATAATGGGTGATGATAAGCAAAAATTAATTGCAAGTAATTGTGACTACGAAAGATCAAAATTGGGTTAAAGCACGTAAACCCTAGCCCTACCGTTGCCGGTGATCTGTCGCCCAATTCCGGTGAAATTCCGGTAGTTATTGCCAAATTCTTTGAGGGCTGTTGCTTAGAATGATGTTATAAACATTTTCAACAAATCAATTTCTTGAATTGATGGCTGAAATTGCCTGAAATCGATTAGAAATAGTTCGTAAAGCTAGAACCATAATCCTAGCCTTCGCCAGGTACCTTTCACGAAATTTGGCCAAAACTAAGCCAGATTGCATCAAATAATCAAGGGCTTTTGCACAAATCATAAGACAAACATGTTTGCCACATCAATTAAGGAAAAATCGTCCAAATTTAACTAAAAATTGAGTTCTCCTACTCGACTTAAGCCTACGAAGCAAGCGGCAAATTCTTTGCCAAAATTCGAGCAATTATTCGATCAGATCGACTAATAGATTGAGTAGTATTGGTTGAAATCGAATGGGTAAGACATTCCATGCGTGAATTTTCAATTCAGTTGAACGAAAACATCGATTTTAGAAATTCAAATTAGGGTTTTGCAAGCAAAGAACCCTAGCATTTGGAAACACAATTACTTCCAAACACAGCTAAATTATGCATATAATATATGAAATTAAAGCTCTCTTCAAGCTCTATTAGAATCAAGAATTTTATGAAAATTCATTAAGTGTTTTTCATAAATTAAGGGCATAAAGTTTCTAGTTTATTTCTGATGAATAAAAGTATAACCTAATTTCTTTGGCATGATTTTCAAGAAATTATACAAATTATCCAACCAAAAAATAAGCCGATTAGCTCTAATACCAATGAAGGAATTAATATAAATGATTAAGCGTAAACATATTTACCTCAATGTTGAGCGGAAGACAATCGAACCATGGCCTTGAATCACTGGTCGTGGAAGGAATTCACAATACGGAGAACCTTCACAATCTCACAGCCTAAGAGCCCTAAGTTTTATGCAAAAGCTATCTTCAGAGAACTCTCGATGTTTTACTGTAATTACTTTCCTCACAGACTGAATTCCCTTTTATATTAAAAGGACAGTTAAGGAACTAGGGTTTATGAGGAATTAACCCGTTAACTTATTGGGCTTGCACCCCTTATGGGTGTACGATGCCCTAAGTCCAACAAATACTATCATCGATCATTGTAGAAGCTCTTTTTATTAATACTCAATTACGACCATACCATCGAAGAAGGTAAAACCTTGTTTTTATAATGAAGTTTTTTAAACCATTATTAAAGAGAGAATCTTTTGGCAACTATAATTCATTTCTGCCATGGAAGGCCTTTGCCTTTTACAACATTAACTTCTTGCTCTTATCAAAAACGTTTTGATCTGTAATAGTTATTCCCGTTGTAAGTTTGTTATGTCTTTTGTAGAAACTAAAGAAATAGGCAGTGCTTTGGCTGGAAAATAGTAACACTTATGACCGATTACTCTGTTATTAAAGGTCTAGCCATTTTTTTGGAGAATATATTTCAAATTTTTTTTTATAAATATTATTGTAGGCTATCCACCGTTCCTGTGAACACATTACGAATGCTACTAACTTGTAATATACAGTTAATCATCGAAGGGTTCGTAGTAATTGATACGCAGCAACAAGGCATAAATGTATATACATATCAACAGAATAATGTCAAGGCTTTACAAAAGATGCCGTCCACTTCACCCAAAAAATGATAGGGCTATCTTAGCATTAACTATGACCTACATTAAAAAAATGACTAATATTTTTGGATCAACTGTAATATATAGCCTACATAAGAGATAGTGCTAAGCAAAATTTGACCCAACAAAGATGCCAAATCTCGAATAAATTGGCACTAATATAGTACAGGGATATCATTGTAATTTGACATTTATACAGTTGAGTATAAGAATACCATGAGGCTCCTAAGGTTAGGTGAGCCCTTTCTTCATTCTATTCTAACTTGGTATCAGAGTCTTTCTGAGCAAGAGGTCTCCAATTCAAATCTTAGTAGTCCTCATATTGATTTATTACGCAAGGTACGGGGAGCCTTTGTGGCTTTCACATGAGGGGGTGTGTTAGAGGATAAACCTATTCTTGGGCCTTCAACCATCAACTTAAGCTTGTGGTTGAGATGGCTCCTGAACATGGTATCAGAGCAGGTTCATTCCCAAAAACCCTAAATTTTCTCCTTCTTCCTGAGCACATCAACATCTGAAGCCCTAGCTCTACTATAGTCACCGCCATCCACCATGGCTAGCACTACTTCGACAGCCATCATGTCTGTCTCACTGGTGATTCCCTCGGTCTCCTCTCAGTCGTTATGTGAGACTGGCAGTGGCTTCCCTTCTTAACCGCTCACTCTCCTCCCTTCAACTGTCGATGGCTACTTGTCTCTCCCTTTACCTCCGGTTACTTTCCCCTCGCCACCACCTCAGGTGCCTCTGTCCATCCCTTCACCTTCTGCAACGTCTCAATCTGCCTAGTTTCCCATCCTCTCTCATGGTGAGAATTGGTCTCCGGCGTACCCTACGGTGACTAACACTAGTCTTCAGTTCGAGCCCCCTTTGTAGCCGCAGGAGCTGCCCTATCGTAACCCCATGCGTTGCCATGGGTGCTGCCCTCTTCTACGCTCACTGCAAGTACTATGGCTGATGGGTCATGTTTCCCAACGATCAGTCTCTCCAACCTCTGTGACGGCTTAGCCCCCTTGCCGCTGACCTTATGAACTATCAACATAACAAATTATGTCACCGCTATCCTTGCATCCGTTGATGACTACCTTCCCTAGGAGACATAATTCACTTCCTTTCTAATTATGCATCAACTCCCGGGCATGATTGATGGTTCTATTCAACAACCGCCTTTGACAGTTTTGATCGCTTTAGACGCTTCTCAACCGAACCCAACTTTTTCATTCTGGCTTTATGTTAATAAGTTGATAAAGGCGTAGATTTTTGTGATGATTTTCCAAGGACGCATTATGTAATGTACGAAATATATCTCATGCTTCACTTATCTGGCAGCACAGTGCCCATCACTTTAATACTGCTATCTTTGCTTGGGCATTGGATCTTAAATGTATGCTTACTAATGTCTCTAAAGCCACTAATCAGTTTATGGAAGATTATTTGCATCATATAAAGTCCATTGCTGATTTCCTTACTGCTATTCAAAATCCGGTCTCTAATTTAGAACTGATTCACTAGACCACCTCAGGATCACCCCTGACTCTCACACTTTTGTTACCACATACTCTATGTTGCCTGGTAGTCACTCCTTTGATGACTTACGTTCCAAATTAATCATCTATGAACAAGGGTTGAAGTTTTAGTCTTCCCGCGACGCTGCAGTTCACTAGGCCTTTGTTAGTGCACTTGGTATTGGGGTCCCCCTTGAGGGGCGGTTCCAAAAATCTGAATTCTAATAATAATGGGTGTGGCAATCACAATGAAAATTATCGAAATTAAAATAATAAGGGTGGTGGACGCAAAGAGGGCAATACAGACAACACCAACTCCAACAGTCGACAACTCGATATAGCTTCTCGGAGAATGCCTACTGGTACTGCATTTGGTTATTTAGATGTTTCATCGTTATTTACTTCTAGTGCTTCTACGTTGGATACTCACTCTTTATCTATAGGCACTAAACAATTAGAAGGGATATTGGGGTCCCACCTAAACACTATTTGTCAGATTTCTCATGTTCCAAGACATTCTACTGTAGCTCATCACTAATAATATCAACCCCACCGGTAATCTGGGCTTCCATCTTATGCTACTTTTTTTATTCACGTTGATGTTGGTGAATAAAGATGATTGAGAGAAGATTGCGGAAGGAAACTTTGATATTCAGGACTGTAATAATTATAGAGGTATCAAGTTATTCAGTCACACTATGAAGTTATAGGAGAAGGTTATTGACAGAAGGCTGCGAAAGAACATTTTGATATCAGAGAACTAATTTGGCTTTATGCCTTGCAGGTCGACCACATAGGCTATTTACGTCCTCAAAAGACTTATGGGACTGTACAGAGATAGAAAGGTGGATCTTCATATAGTGTTTATTGACCAGGAAAAAGCATATGATTGAGCTCTGCATTAAGTGCTATGGAGTTGCTTGGAAAAGAAAAGAGTATCACCGATGTATATTCAAGTTATTAAGGATATGTACAAGGGAGGTAGAATGAGTGTCAGGATGCCAGGAAGAGTTACCAATAACTTCTACATTGGTATAGGCCTACATCAGCGTCCGGCTTCAAGCCCTTTTCTTTTTACTCTAGTTATGGATGAACTTACAAAAGGGATTTAAAATGAGTTACCATGGTGTATGTTATTCGTAGATGATATTATTCTTATTGATAGGACCAGGAAAGGAGTTAATGACAAGTTGGAGAGATGGAGACATACACTGGAGTCTAAAGGTTTTAGAGCAAGCAGATCGAAAACTAAATACCTAAATTGTTGTTTCGATGGAAGGGAAGATGCGGGGGGGAAAGTCACAATTGATGGGATGACAATGTCAATGGTTGAGATGTTTTAAAATTTAGGCATGATCATCCATAAAAAAGGGGATATTGATGAAGACATTAACCAGCGCATGAAGGTGGGCTGGCAAACATAGAAGCATGCTTTCGGTATGCTATGTGATAAGAGAATGCCTATAGGATTAAAAGGTAAAGTGTATCGCATGGTAGTTAGACTTACTGTGCTACATGAATCGTAGTGTTGGCCTATAAAAAGTCACTTCTTCAAAAGTTGATGGCAGCAGAGATGAGAATTGTGACGCCCCCAAAATACTAATGACATGATTACTGATAATTATAGCGGAAGACTCAGTAGACGAAGATGCTACTGCCCTCCTAATAAGGACAAGGCTAACTGAACCATTTAATTCTGTCGTTCACGATCACAATCATAAACTCTATTAAACTAATACACTTTAAGACCAAAGTCCATAATAGCTCACTTCAATGCCATTTACTTAATCATACCATGTGCTAATTCGCACTCCACACTACACATATGTATATTGAATATAGACCTTGAGGTTGATCCCAACACTCGTGCTATGCTGAATCCACTGTGAGCATCCGATGGCTGCCAAAATGGCTTGCAAAAAGGAGAAATATATGACACTTTATCACCTAAAATAGAAAACATGAAAACAATTTGAAAACATGGACAGAAACTCAGTACATGTATTCCTGTATTGTCAAATGAGCATAGAAATACTATTGATGGGTACCCATCTTGCAATTCATTTAGTTGGCAATAAC
Source organism: Carnegiea gigantea (assembly GCA_029747015.1). NCBI lineage: Eukaryota > Viridiplantae > Streptophyta > Magnoliopsida > Caryophyllales > Cactaceae > Carnegiea > Carnegiea gigantea. The sequence continues at coordinate 364,410 of JAKOGI010000836.1, read as the reverse complement.
AATGAAAATGAAAGTAAGATGAAATTAAATTGCTCATTATTATCTGGATGTGAGCCCCTTTCACAAATATGATCTATACATAGATGTACACTTGCTAATCCGATCAAGAGTTAGCTAGAAGCCGTGCGGGTAAATAATAGGCTGACGCCCTATAGATGATAACTGACGTGGTCACAAGTTAAATGGAAAATCATAGCGTAAATTGATTCATCGATAACTCATTAAGAGTTGTAACTTGATAACCACAATCTATTTTCTGAAGATACATGCAATGGATGTACCTTGAGCATTTAAGAATGTCATCTGACTTGATACAAGTCAGCTGTTTCATAAATATCATCTGACTTGATAATTATGTTCTGACTTAATAACACTTATGCATAATGGGAAATGATAACTAGGCCTCGACTCTGTTTCATAAATGTCATTGTAAGCATGTGTAGTCAGTAAATGATCCTTGCTCGCATAATTGAGTAAGTAAAAGTATGTGTAACATAAATTGAGTAATTAAATTGTATACATAACTTGTGTATTCCAATATAACTTCAAAATTGAATTGATGAAAGTAATTGAATTTGATATGAAGTAAATTAAAGTAAAATAGTCCACAATAAGATAAATGAGATCACAATGGAAAAGGCCTTGATGGTGACAATTGAGAGACTGGTTGTGGCCTTTTTTGGAATAGGTTACTGATACGGGTTTAAGGCTTGCAGCTGCATAACTTGGTGCAAGATAACGGCTAAAATAGGTTATTCAACTGGAATTTATGAAATCTTACAGGAAATTCAAAAATAATATGGACAATCTACAGTAAAAGTTTTAGAATTTTCCTCCAAGTATACACTGCATAAAATTTACAATAACAACCTCATTTACACCGAAGCACGTCAGTTCATTTCAAAAATTCATAACTTTCATTCTAAACCTCAAATGGGAACTTAAAACTCGAATATGAAAAAATTAAGAAGTCCCCAAAAACTTTCATTTACAACACAAAAAAGTGATTCCCACAATAGGGCTCGCAAAATGGGGCTAAACACAAGTGTGTCAGTTTTTTGGTCCAATTTGCATAGTTTTGGTAAAAACAACCATAACGTTTTCCACAGACCTCGGATTAAGGCAATTCAACAGGCATTTTAAAGATAACACACTAAAGTATATACGCACTAGAAATCATAATTTTTAGTTAGACCATTCATTACCAGTTTAATCCAAAATTCAGCCCTAATTTGCTGAAATTCCAGCCCTTTACTAATTTAACTTTCTCTTTTTTTTTCACATAAAACTCACTTGAAATCATTTCAAATCACCACAATAAGATATAAAAAGGCCATTTAAGGCCTCATATACATATCCAAACTCTAAACAACTTCATTAATACATAACGACATAATTCATATCCAAAATAGGGTAATTTTCTTCCAAATTCCATAACTCACTGATTACACTTCTTAAATTCATGAAATGTTGCCAGAAAATCTCAAATAATATGGAGAAGCTATAGTAAAAGATTCAAAAGTTTTGGATAATCCTATAATTCCCGAAATGTTCGACAGTGGCATTTAAACAAATGCAAAATCATAAAAATCATGCTCTTGATCAATGCCCATGACTCCGAACATCTCCAAAGTCAACAAAAATTGCACCATAGCTATCAATTTGATCAGCCAAACATAGCCTATAAATAAAACAACCATAAAATGCAAGATAAGACAAGTTAGGGTTTTAGGACAAACCTCACTTTAGGCTTGAATTAGAGGGAAGAGGAGGCTGTTTTGGGTGATGTGAGGGGTTGGACATGATAGCTAGCTGCAAGGGGAGCTCGGGTAGCTGGGAGGTGGCCGAAAAAGTGGTCGGAACCACCAGAACTAGCGGGTGCCCCTGTTTTCTACCTGAAAACCGTGGAGCTGAGAAAGGAAATGGAGAGATGGGCTCGTGATTTTTACTGAATTCTTTGTAGCTGGAAATTCTCAAGTATTAGCAACATGTGGCTAAAATTTCCCGCCCAAAAAGTAGCTGTTTGCTAATTAAAATTAGGTGCTAAAATGAGTACTTAGTGAAATAACAAAGTTAGCAAGGTTTTAAGCTTTTGTTTTGGGCCCAACAGGCTAAGTTCGGGCTCGAAAAATTATTTAGAGTGTTGAACAAAAATAAAATTTTGTATTGCTCGGGATTAAAGGTTACCGTAGGTAAGAAAATAGTTAATCACTAATTTATACTCACCAAGGCCTAATGTCGATTCACCCGACATTTAATCAATCAACAAAACTCAAATTAACAGTCAATGAAACTTGAGTTGCAAAGTGGTACCAAAATGAAATATCTCCCAAACGGGATGATTAAATACGATAAATGAAGGTGGAGAATTTAAATAACATAACGGAATTCGTTAAATGAATAAATTGAGTGTAATTGAATGTAATAAACATGATTTGGTTAAGCAAATAACCATGAGTGATTAGGTCGATAAACATGATAAGGTAAATGAATAAATATGATTAATGAAATAAATAAAGATGATTTAAATAAATAAATATGGGTTAGGGTCGGGTTATTACAACCTTTCTCCCTTAAAGAGTTTCGTCCTTGAAACTCATAACACTTGTCAACTATATGCAATGCTGCTTTAAAACACATGGGTCATTGGTTCCCATTCCTTCCCTCTGAAGAGGTATAATTTGCCGAATGTACTCCGACTAAGGGTGTATGTATTGCATAACTTCTTAATTCCATGTTGCAGTAGTAGATCCGGATACTTCTGACACAATATCCTCAATGAACTCAATTACGTTGCTTTAAAAGTGACATTCTCTTCGAAAGAAAAGGACCTTGTTACTGCAAATGAGGTATTCTACACTACTGACTCATAAAGCCTAAGGTAACGAGGACTCAATTATCGCTGATATCCAGTCTCCTGACACCCTTGACTAGATAAGCCATTTGGAATGCTTTATATCTCATATGAGACTTTGGTTATTTCTTTGTTCTACGAGCATAACTATTTTGTCGACCTTGTATCACCTTAGCATGTATTTGAATTTTCCCTCTTAATGCTTGCTTGGGTTAGCTCTGACCTTGTACTCAATGTTTCATATGGCTCACTTTAATATAATTAGACAGTGCTGGAGTTTATACCCTTATCAAAATCTCCTCATCTGATCATCCTAATGTCTCACAGGATCTCCCCTTATTCGACTACTCAAGGTTCTGGTCCCGGTCGATAAAAGGCAATGAAATGACCATGATTAGGGATGAGAGTGATGAAATTCTTAGCCAAATGAATCATTGCATACAAAAGAAATGAACAATGAGACTAGAAAAGGCAAATAAAGGAGAGGTTATCATGGAGTGGTTTAAATAAAGATAACCATAAGTATATCATGAATTCTAAAATATAATGTCACAAGAACTATGGTTTATAAATATGGATCATAAAGGGTCTAATAAATAATCCACCAAGGAGAAAGATGACATGGTTAAACTTGGGTTTAACTGATGAATTGGAAACAAGATGACAAGCAATTGACCTTCAACTAGGTGACTTTATAGCCACAAGGAACAAGATAAGTGCAATAGATAGATGGGACAAGCAATGTGCAATAAATAGATACATAGATTGGATACGTAAAGTGCAATAGATAGACAACTTGATTACACAAGCAAAGTGTAATGGACAGATAAATGGATTAGACAAGCAAAGTGTTAATAGATAGAGAACTAGATTGGATAAATAAGTAAGGTCAAATGAATAGACAAATGGATTAAATAGGCCGCAGTGGAAACATGCATTTGCTCATATGGAGCCAAGTCAAGTACGGCAATAAGATTAAATAAGGATTACTAAAGTTCACTTATGCGGATATAAGATATAGGTAATGAGAATTGCAAGTGCCATAAATAGATCAATAGATTGAACCGATAAAATACAATGGATAGATCAATAGATTGAACGAGCAAAGTACCAATGGATAAGTAAATAGATTGAACAAGTGACATGAGAAACGTGCCTTTACTCATATAAAACCAATTCAAGTCCAGTAAAAAGATTGAACAGAAAAGCTGAAATTTACATATGAGCATGTCAGATATATGTGTGGGAGTTAAAGTTCAAAATAAGGAGAGTAACGGAATTATAACAATCGCAATTAACCACACCAATGAGAGTTGAATTATATTATGAATTCAGAACGAGTTATACGAGCGTATTATTTTGAATAAATGAGATGTAAGGTAGATGTGGGAATTAGCTCTCAACAAAATGAACTACAACTCAAGATTATAAAATAGTGATGGTGACGGTCGAGAGTACGGGAATGTTGACAACCATATAGGGTTGAACAATAATGTATTGCACATTTATCCATGGGTTTGCAAAGACATGGAAGATCACACTAATAGGACCATCGGGTTGAAATGCAAGGGTGCTTAAACAACATTGGATAATATCAAGTTTTGCAGATGGGACAGGTAATAAGAATTACTATAAATGGGCAGTCTTGCAAAAGATGAGCTGTGGTTGCATGGTTTAGGTGTGATATTCGAACCTTAAATCATTCCTGGAAAAGACATCTGTTATTGACAGTTAATCCCATAAATCATTTGTTCAGGGTATAGAGCACTTATTTTGATAGTGATCTTGTGCAACTCTCTGTGCATAGTACACAACCATAAGATTATGTCTTTCTTCTTCGTATAAACCTGGGGTTTCCCACGAGGACACACCTGGTCAGATAAGTCCTTTACAACTAATCCACTGAATCTTTAATTCTTTGAACTTTATTCGCGGTCATATGATTGGGGTTTTGAAAATGGATTGAGCTTGAACTAGGTTGATCTGAAAATTAATATTTCTTGGGGGAAAACAGTCCTGAAAATCATCAGATGAAACATCTCTAAATCTCCAACTGTAAATATGGATATGGATATACCGAGTGTGGTTGGCAAATCATTAATACTCAATGCATTACTGACATGATAATTCACTTGCTTACACAACGTAATTGAGGGGATAAAGAGGGCTTTTCTTCCATCGGCCAGTAGATACGCACGTTTAGCCAATCATCCTCTCTCAGGCTAACCTTAAGATCCTTACCAATCATCATAGTCATGTAAGTACACAGTCAGTTCACCCCCATAATGATACCAGATCTGCCAATCAAACTGAATTGAATGTCTAGTGAGTATGGTTCCAGCAATACTACTAGAGGCATGTGTAGTCTCAATAAATTGAAATGATAGGGGGGTAACCCAAAATGTAAAGAGATGTAACCACAACATGAACTCTTGTGAAGATATTTCTTTATTGGTTAGAAAGAACCGACATGTAAGTTGAATGAATGAAAGGACGAAGAATGAAAATGAAAGAGGCAAGACATAGAAATAACCTTCAGCATATACAAGACATCCAGTTTATTCATGATGGTCACGTATTAAAGAAAATGATCGATGTTATGAAATTGAGAGAGGGTATTAAGTAATAAAGGTAAAAAAATGTAAAAGGTTATGAAAGCGGCTTTTGAAAAGTCGTACAGTATCCGTATGTGAGTAAAATGATGAAGATAAGGGTCAACACTATCATAAGGAAAATTTATTCATCTAATGTTTGAAAGGATAATACGTCAAGATGAAGGAGTCAATCTTATAGCTGAATATGATGACATCCATCAATGAAACAATTTGCAATAAATGGAAGTGTTAGGTAGGCATATAAACTTTAAAACTACTGGCAGATGAATATAGCACCAATCGTTGTTTATCGTTAACAAGATAGGCTATATTAGTAAAGAAAGGATTACCAAAATAACTTGTGTAACGACATGCAGTTACGACCACGGAGTTGTATGCCAACATGACATTACGGTGCTATAGAAACATGAATAATATGGATACATTTAATTGTTGCAAGGGCACTCAATGATTGGGTTTAAAGCAACCAAAGGCTTTGCAAGCAATAAATAAATAGTGCCCAAATAGAAGCAATGAGTTTAAGTTGGTGACCGTAAAAATATGAACATAGTGATGATTGCGCTGCAAGTAGAATGAGTCAAATATGCTTAGGAAGAACTGCAAATAACATAGGAATGCACACCAAGGGTCATTATAGGCTCCATTATGGAAATAGAGAATTAAACAGCTATGATTGTCAAGGTTTGAATTGCCTATAAAAAAGGTTGCACAAACGTGTTTGAAAAAGTCCCCATAGACCAAATATGAGAATTTTCATAAGCACCCCATTGCAAATCAAGAGAGTGTTAGCAACAAACAAATAATGCCTCTGAACAATTGAAGATAACTAGGGCAGAAATAAGTCAATTATAGGAAGTAATGGGGGCATTGCTAATGTAAGGTGATAGCGTCAAGACCAGATAATTCCTATGCATGGCAGCTCCATCTTACTTGCCCCACACATATATATATGCCAAGTAGCACACCATAAGGTACTAATTACTATTGCCATACATAAGCACTCATTGTAGTGTTCATCTCATACTGGTTCACCTCTAAGATATTACCCCATAAGGTATTTCCTCATCTAGAGGTTTACATCTAACTTGACACTGTATTAATCCCTTAAGAAGTTGCAAATGGCATCTCCACATTGGGTTTTAACCATCACTATACCCAAGAGTAAGGATATTAACACAACTCAATAAGACTCTCAAATCCTAGGGCAAAACGGACCGAGTTTCACCTAAAAACTGATTAAAACCCTGGCTTAAAGCCTTACAATAGATGCCTGAAATGGAGAGAAATACTTCAATAGCTCAACAGCCACATGCTGGAGTTCATAACTCAATGGGTTACACACCCGATGTGCACGATTATAGAAGTTTAAACAAATAGGAGAAATGAAACATACAATACAACTCCCAGATAAATGAGAACATGCGTCACTAACAGGTGACTCAAATGGTTCCACAGTCCACTTTGCTCATTCTTGAATCTCATGATATTAACAAATGATTGAGTCACCAAATGAAAATGGTTTCTCCATATATGCCCATACTTATGAACTTATAAGCAATAGCTCATTTACTGGGTCCAACATAACTCGTACACACTGTGATAGCTAACTCATACACACTTGATAACTCCCAGTGGCCCTTAAACCTTAGCTCCGAGACCAAATCTGTGACGGCCCCAAAAATACTAATCACATAATTACTAATAATTATAGCAGAAGACTCAGTAAACGAAGGCGCTACCGCCGTCCTGATAAGGACAAGGCTAACTGAACCATTTAATCTTACCGTTCACGATCACAGTCATAAACTCTATTAAACTAATATACTTTAAGAACAAAGTCCATAATAGCTCACTTCAATACCATTTACTTAATCATACCATGTGCTAACTCGCACTTCACACTACACACATGTATATTGAATATAGACCTTGAGGTTGATCCCAACACTCGTGCTATGCTGAATCCACTGTGAGCATCTGATGACTGTCAAAATGGCTTGCTAAAAGGAGAAATATGGGATACGTCATCACCTAAAATAAAAAACATGAAAACAATTCAAAAACATGAGCAAAAATGTAGTACATGCATTCCTGTATTGTAAAATGAGCATGGGAATACTATTGATGGGTACCCGTCTTTGCAATTCATTTAGTTGGCAACAATAATGAAAATAAAAGTAATATGAAATTGAATTGCTCATTATTATCTGGATGTGAACCCCTTGCACAGATATAATCTATACATAGGTGCACACCTCTAATTCGATCAAGAGTTGGCCTGAAGCCACGCGGGTAAATGATGGGCTGACGCTCGATAGATGATAACTGACGGGGTCACAAGTTAAATGGCAAATCACTATATAAACTGATTTATTGATAACTCATTAAGAGTTGTAACTTGATAAACATGATCTGCTTTCTAAAGATACAGAGAATAGGCGTGCTATGAGTCTTTAAAAATGTCATCTGACTTAATATAAGTCAGCTGTTTTATAAATGTCACATGACTTGATAATTATGTTCTGACTTTATAACACTTATGCATAATGGAGAACGATAAGTAGGCCTTAAATCTGTCTCATAAATGTTATTATAAGCATTTGTAGTTAGTAAATGATGCTTACTCGCACAATTGAGTAAGTAAAAGTATGTGTAGCAGAAATTGAGTAATTAAATGGTACACATAACTTGTATATTTCAATATTACTTCAAAATTGAATTGATAAAAGTAATTAAATTTGATATAAAGTAAATAAAAGCAAAATAGTCCACAAGGAGATATATGAGATTACAATGAAAAAGGCCTTGATGGTGACAATTGAGAGAGTGGTTGTGGCCTCTTCTGGAATAGGTTACTGAGACGAGTTTAAGGCTTGCAGCTGCATAACTTGGTGCAAGATAACAGCTGAAATAGGCTACTCAACTAAAATTTATGAAATCTTATAGGAAATTCAAAAATAATATGGACAATCTACAGCAAAAGTTTTGGAATTTTCCTCGAAGTATGCACTGCGCAGAAATTGCAATAACAACCTGATTTATACCGAAGCAGGTCAGTTCACATCCAAAATTCATAACTTTCATTTCCAGACCTCAAATAGAGACTTAAAACCCCCATATGAAAAGATTAAGAAGTCCCCCAAAACTTTTATTTACAGCACAAAACGTGACTCCCACAATAGGGTTCTCAAAATGGGGCTAAAACACAAGTGTGTCAGTTTTTTGGTCCAATCTGCACAATTTTGGTATAAACGACCATAGCATTTTCCACAGACGTCAAATTTAGGTGATTCAAGAGGCATGTAAAACTAGCACACTGAACTATATAACCACCAAAAATCATAAGTTTTGGCCGGACCATTCATTGCCAGTTTAATCCCAAAGTCAGCCCTAATTTTTTGAAATTCCAGCGCTTCACTGATTTAACTTTCTTTGTTTTTTTAACATAAACCTCACTTGAAATCATTTCAAATCACCACAAGATCATTTAAGGCCTCATATACATATCCAAACTCTAAACAACTTCATTAATACATAATTACATAATTTGTATCCAAAACTAGGCAGGTTTCTTCAAAATTCCATAACTCACTAATTACATATCCAAAATTCATGCACATTTGCCAGAAAATCCCAACTAATACAGAGAAGCTATAGTAAAAAGTTCAGAATATTTGGACAATCCTATAATTCCCAGAATTTTCGGCAGTGGCATTTAAACAAATGCAAAATCATGAAAATTATGCTCTTGATCAATACCCATGACTCCAAACATCTCCAAACTCAATAAAAATCGCACAATAACTATCAATTTGATCATCCAAACATAGCCCATAAATAAAACAACCATAAAACTCAAGATAAAATAAGTTAGGGTTTTGGGACAAACCTCACTTTAGGCTGGAATTAGAGAGAGGAGGAGGTTGTTTTGAGTGCTTTAAGGGGCGGGACATGATAGCTAGCGGCAAAGGGAACTCGAGGTAGCTGGCAGGTGGCTAGAACCACCACAACTAGCGGCACAAAGGGGCAGTAGCTGCTGACGCTGTTTTTTGCCTGAAGACTATGGTGAGGAGAGAGGAAAGGGAGAGATGGGCTTGTGATTTTTGCTGAATTCTTTGTGGCTGAAAATTCTCAAGTATTAGAGACATGTCGCTGAAATTTCTCACCCAAAAAGTAGTTGTTTGCTAATTAAAATTTGGTGCTAAAATGAGCACTTAGTGAAATAACAAAGTTAGTAAGGTTTTGGGCTTTTGTTTTGGGCCCAAAAGGCTAAGTTCGGGCTCAAAAAATTATTTGGAGTGTTGAGCAAAAAAAAACTTTTGTATTGCTTGGGATTAAAGTTTACGAAAGGTAAGAAAATGGTTAATCACTAGTTTATACTCAGTGAGGCCTAATATCGATTCACCCGACATTTAATCAATTAACGAAACTCAAATTAACAATCAATAAAACTTGAGTTGTAAAGTGGTACCCAAAATGAAATAGCTCCTAACCGGGATAATTAAATACGATAAATGAAGGTGGAAAATTTAAATAACATAATGGAATTCATTAAATAAATAAATTGAGTGTAATTGAATGCAATAAACATGATTTGATTAAGCAAATAACCGTGAGTGGTTTGGTCAATAAACATGTTAAGGTAAATGAATAAACATGATTAATGAAATAAATAAAGATGATTGAAATAAATAAATATAGGTTAGGGTCTTTACAAGAATGATTAGATGGATTTATCGTCATAAAAAATGGATAGAATTAAGAATAGAGTAATAAGAGACTTAGTTAAATTGGCTCCCATCAAAGATAAGATGAGAGAAATAAGACAGATGGTTTGGCCATGTGAAAAAAAGAAGTGTGGATGCTCCAGCAAGGAGATGTGAGAGGATTAGCATTTCCAAAGGAAAAAGAGGCAGGGGACAACCAAAGAAGAATTTAGACGATGTGATTAAAGAGGACTTGAAAGTTGTAGAGCTGACGGAGGATATGGCTCAGGGTAGGAGTCTATAGTGGGATAAGATTATGGCCTTAGATCATAGAGAGATGGCCTCGCAAAACTCTAACTAATAGGTTGAGTGTGTATACAGGTAATACATTCATTTGGAAAGAGACACGCATTTGCCTACTTCTATTTATTGAGGTACGGTATCTTCCTCCATTATATTGTACTTATATTTACATAGATTTTATTACCTGATTTATTAGTTTTTCTTAATTCATTCCTTGTTGCTCATCCTTTATTTTTTCTATATAATATTTTCACGAAACCCTTTTTCTATAAAAGGTTTGTATAAAATCTTATTTTTAAGGGTCTCCTGGAATCAGCTTCTCTACAGGTAGGGATGCCGGTAGAGGTAAGGTTGCCTACATCTAGCTCTCCCCTGACCCTGCAAAAGTGGAACCCACATTGGGAGGTTTTATTATTACTTATTGTTGATGTTGGTGAACAAATTTTGTATCCAGACTCAGCTGCTACATCTCACATGACTCCTGATGATGGCAAGTTACTCACTAAAACTCCTTACTCTGGCTTGAGTCCTATGGAAGTTGGGAATGGAACCTTATTACCCATTAAACATGTTGGTCATAGCGCAATTAATACTTTGATGAAGCCATTGCACCTTCGTAGTGTCCTCCATGTCCCCCAGTTGCGTCACAACCGATTATCTGTTAGGAAACTTTGTAGTGGCGACAACTATTTCATGTTAAGGACAACACCATGGGTGAAGTCCTTTTGCAGGCTGCTAGTGTTTTCAATGCCTAACCTATTAGTTTTCATGTTGAAAGTCCATTTTTTGTTCTCACCAACCTGGCGTTCAACACTTCTGGAGACCACTGGCATCATGGCTTAAGATATTATGGGGGCTGGAGTCATTGCTATTCTAAACAGCCGCTATCGTCTAAACATTTCTGTTACTTTTTGTGATTTTTATATGACTAGTCATTTGGCTAAGTCCCATGGACTTCCTTTTAAATTAGCTGAACACTGTACTTAGTCCCCACTTGGCTTGATACATTCTGATGTATGGTAGTCCCCTGTTTTGTCTCATACATGTTATAAGTATTATGTTTCATTTATTGATGATTTTTTTCGTTTCACTTTGCTTTATCCAATGAAACACAAATTGGAAGTCTTTAATATCTTTTGAACATTAAGTCCTTCATTGAGGACTTACTCAATTGCAAAATGTTTCAGGGTGATAGTGACAAGGAGTTTGTTCAAACCTTAATGCATGACCTCTTTCTTAAATATGACATCTATTTTTGAAAATCTTATCCTGACTCACAATAGCAAAATGCGGCTGCTGAATGGAAGCATTGCTGTTCTCTTCTAATAGATGCTTCATCTACCTTTTTCTGGTTGGATGCAGTTTATGCAGCTAATTTCACCATACACAGGCTCTAAACTCTTGTTTTCTTTGACAAGTTTCCCAATGAGATTTTATTTACAAAAGTGCTTGACTATAGTTTTCTAAAACCTTTTGGATGTGCTTGCTTTCTGTATCTTAGTGCAAGTTTTGCAAATAAATTATAGCGTAGTCTGTTCCATGCGTGTTCTTAGGTTATGCTCCTCACTATAAGGATTGCAGGTGGTTAGATCTGATCACTCACCGTGTTCATATTAGTTGTCCTGTCTGTTTTAATGAAAATGAATTATGCATCTCACTCTCACACACAGTGTTGTCGCTTTCCCCGTTTTGGCTGACCCTATTACTGTCGTGGTCTCCTCTTTCCAACCTAGCTGGACTTCTTTCCTATCCAGCTCAGACCGTAGTACATCCAGCCCAACCCCACTTATCCTCGCTTCTAGCCCACTACCTTATCCCGCGGACTCCGGTCTAATCTCTCCCCCTCCAGTCTAGCCGAGAAACCAGTGGCCCACTGCTCCTGTCGCCCAGCCCATAACCCCAACCCTTGGCCCATCTATTAACACACCCTAGGACCCTTAGCCTAACCCTTTCTTAGCCCAACCCTTTCTTAGCGCACTTTGTTTGCACAGAATCACCCCAATTCTTTCCCCCCTTGTCCACTGCCAATGTCCATAGGACGTAGACTCGATCCGAGTCCAATATTACTAAGCCCAAGAAAATTATTTCCTTATCCACTACCTTAGATGAGTTTTAACCTACCTTATTTGTTGTAGCTTCTAGGTATCCTTATTGGAAACAGGCAACAGTAGATGAGTATAATGCCCTTACGGCCAATGTTACCTGGCAGTTGGTCCCTCTTCATTCTTCACATAACTTGGTTGGGGGTAATGGGTTTATCAAATGAAATATCATTTCAATGGAACTCTTAAAAGGCATAAAGCCCGTTTGGTTACCGAAGATTTTCATCAGCAACCTGGAATCAACTATCATGAGACTTTCTACCCTGTTATCAAACTGGCCGCTATTCGCCTCATACTTTCCTTGGCCATCTCCTTAAATTGGTCAATTTGTCGATTAGATGTCAAAAATTCCTTTTTGCATGGACATTTGACTGAAGAAGTTTATATAAAACAACCTCTTGGCTTCATTCATCCAGATTTCCCTCACTATGTTTGCAAACATAAGAAGGCTTTCTATTGTCTGAAATAAAATCCTAGAGCTTGGTTTCATCACTTCAATAGCTTCCTTCTATCTCATGGTTTTATCTGTGGCACTGCTGATCCCTCAATGTTTGCCTACCACGCTAGTTCTCACACCTTGGCCTTAGTACTTTATGTGGATGATGTTGTCTTGACTTGTAGTTCTTCATCTCTTCTCCTCACTTTCGTCCCTCTCTTATCTAATCAATTTGCTATGAAGGATATGACTTACTTCCTTAGTATTCAGGATTCGTACAAGCTTAGGTTTGTTTCTATCTCAGCATAACTATGTTGTCAATTTGCTTCACAAATTTCACCTTCAAACTATCAATACCACCCCATCTACTGCTCAAACTAGATTATCCCTCTCTGATGGTGAAGTGCTCACTGATCCCACTAAATACCGAAGTATGGTAGGTGCTTCACAGTATTTAACTATGATACGTCCTGATATTGCCTATGCAGTCCATGTAGTTTTCCAATTTATGCATGCTCCCCGTACTACTCACCTGCATGCTGTGAAGCGTATTTTTAGGTACTTGCAGAGCACTCTGAGTCATAGACTTCTCATATGTCCATCCACTTCTCACTCTATCATTGTAGCCTATTTTGATGCCGATTGGGCTGGCTGTAAGGACTCCTGTCATTCCACCACAAGATATGCTGTTTATTTTGGTCCCAACATTATTACCTGGCAATCCAAAAAGCAACCTACAATCTCTAAGTCTTCAATTGAGGCTAAGTATCATGCTCTTGGATGCATTGTTGCTCAGATAATCTGGATACAGAAGTTATTGCTTGATGTAGTGATTGTCATTCGCGATCTTGTTCTTCTCTACTGTGGCAATATTAGTGCCACCTATATGTCTGCCAATCTAGTTCATCATGATCGTAGCAAGCATATTGCCGTGGATTATCATTTTGTTCGAGAGAAGGTTACTGATGTTGATCTCATTGTGCGATATGTCCCTACCAACATACAGATTGCAGATATTTTCACCAAAGGCTTGTCCATCAAGTAATTTTTATTATTGAAATTCTATCTGTCGGTGTGACCCCCCGATCAGATTCAGGGGACGTAACATAATATAGGGATATCATTCTAATTTAACATTTATACAGTTGAGTATAAATATACAACCAGGCTTCGGAGGTTGGGTGAGCTTTCTCTTCATTCTATTCTTACAGGCATAAACAAGCCACATATCTATAGACCGTGGAAAAGAAAAGGGGAAAAAGCAAAACAAATCGAGTGACTAATACCAATAAGTTTAAACATTTTTATACAACCATCTGCCTTGAAGCTTATGGTAGGTTGTATATGCCTAAATTTCTTACAAGAAATTAAAGATTGCACATAGAAAAAAAGGCTCCAAAAAAAAACAAATTCCAACTCTGCTAATAAGATAATCTTGGCACTGAATAATATAATAGGACACATTCATGACAAGCATGGCCAAAAAATATGTTTAGAATGTCTTACAGACAACTATGTAGTGAGGAGAATGGAGCTTAATTCTTAACTCTAAAAGAGTCAGTAACAACCCCTCCCTTCCCCCTCCCCCCAAAAAAGGAACAAATTACAAATAGGCTTCAAATTTCAAATCCCCACTTGACATGAAAAAAAGGCAGTTAGCATGTATCGAAAAATCTTATAACTATGCCTATATCAACTATAAGCATACACCCAAGATCATAGATACACATTCAGCAATCCTTATTTGCGAGTAAATGAGTCATATAAGAACATGCCTAACGTTAGTTTAGACATATATTTTACTATGAACATACAGGAACTCCTATATATACTTCCAACATAAATAAATTAGCACTAACAATGGTAAAAGTACTTGTAAATTAGGAAAAAACAATAACCATTAACGGACCAAAAGGGACTAAAAACAAGAAGTCATGACCTCATCCCATTTCAGTTGTCACCAAACTATCATTTATTAGGTTGCATTTCACAGGACAACACATAATTTTATCTATATGATCACACGTTGTTTTTAGAAGAAAAAATATTGCCACATTAACACCCCATCCCACAACCAAAAAAAAGGGTAAGCAAGTTGTTTTTAGAAATGAAGCAATGTTTAGAAAATAAAATGTCCTCATCCAAAACCTCCCCTACCCCAAGCCCACTAAAAAAATGGAGATCACCTTTGATAAGAAACTCCTAATATTCTAATATGATACTAAAAAGAACTATAAACCATGCTGCATATGTACAATTAATAGTTCTATACAAAATCCAAATAATTCCATAGTGAATCAGTAATGAAGATTCTAAAATTCAAAACAATACAACGCTGTGATAAAACAAAGAGAGAGGTAATCTGGCTTGATTTGGTAAATAAACAAAAAGAGATTGGCACCCACATTTTGAAATTCTCAATGCCACTACTGTAATCAAACTCAAGATAAAAAAATTTGAAAGAAAGCAACCAAAGAATGAAATGTATAAGGATGTACTAACCTAGCCATTCAATTATTCTCCAAGAAGCAAATTCCACAAGTGTCATGACTTATGTTTCAAGCTTGTCTATGTCTCTTTGATGGGCAACTTGTAGATCATTAGTTTCCGTTTGATGGTTTGCTTAGAGCCTTGCAATGTTATCCTTTTGGCTCTCAGGTCAATAGCTTATTGATCTTTTCCTTGTAGTTTAGCTTTTAGGTCAGCTTTGTTTGGTTGGTGTTGTAGACATTAAAAATAAATAAATAAATAAATATGTGGTGCATCATAAAATAATTTAAATTAATTAATTTAAGTTAGTCTGAATTAATTGATTTAATTATTTAGGCTCAAAGGACTATCAAGTCAATGGTCCAATAAAGTCTCAAGTCAATGGACCTACAAGATCATCAAGCCACCAGCCAAGTTGACCACCAAGTTGTCAATTTAAATAGACTCCTAAGTCATCAGCCCAAGTTCAAGGCCTATCTATTAACTTAGGAAGGCTATTAATCCGCAAACCATAGAAGAGAGGGGAGGCTCTTCCCTATAAATATAGCTCCACCCCCCCATTCAAGGATATAAATTTCTTTCATCGAAGACCCTCTAGAAAGAGACAACAAGGACATCAAGACGTGCTGTTTAGCCTAGAGATTAAAGTACATACTTGATCGAGATTCAAGTCATCTTGACCCTCCATCAAGTCACAAATAAGAGATTGAATCAGAGGAGTTTAATTTGTTCATTGGTAACAAAATATTTAGAGATTGTAACCATTTTTATTATAAATACAAAAATTGAATTTGTTCCATATTTCTGTGTCAATTGTATTTAGACTTGAAATTTATGGTTATAAATTTCTGGCGTGCCCAGTGGGACATCTCTACCTCTCATCTCCTTCTCTTAGAAATCTAAAATTTTCAACCAACTCTTTGAAAGGAAGATATGGCCCTAAGAAGTGTCGCCTTTCTATCTTTGAAGACGAAATCTGGATCTCTCCAAAAATGATCCTGCTACTCTATCACTGCCTCTAGTAAGCAAAGCACTGGAGTGGTGAAAAAAAAATAGTGTGAGGGCTACAGCAGCCACTGTCACAAAAAGAGCAGTTGCAATTACATCCTTACATTTGACTGACAATGCTGACTCTAACGTGCATGACGGAGTCGGTAAAATGCCAGCTGTTGACCTTCTCAAGGGGAAATCTATTCAAGAATTGAAGATAAAGCATCAATCTCCACTTTTTGAAGTGAAAGATTACTACAGTAGCGATTCTTCTGCGTCATTACCAAGGCAAGCAGCCCTTTCACAATTTGAAGCAGAATCATCCTCTACAGTCATCATGCATGCTATGATGATAGAAGCTGCCAATTTTAAAGAAGAGTTCGTTAGCATGAATGCCACATTAGAAAAGATCTCTAAGGAGAGTGCAGAGAAAGATGCACGCATCAAGCGCCAAGAGAAACATATTGCTAAGTTACTAAAGAAACTAGACAAAGGACCATGTGCATCATCCAACAAAGGTGCAAGTAGCGATGAGGACGAAAAAGGTCTAATTAAAGCAAGGCTTTTGAGGATGATGGCAAGTTAAAGAAGGGCGACAAGCCACAAAGTCACTTATCTCTAAGCGTAATGACTACTAAACAAATCTAGGAGTTGATTATCAATGCTATCAAAACTCAGCTAGGAGTTGGCTCACAGAAGAGTCATCTCTATAGCAAATCCTACACGAAAAGGATTGACGCTTTTCATATGCCTTATGGTTACCAACCTCCCAAATTTAACCAATTTGAGGGGCAAGGTAACCCAAAACAATATGGTGCACACTTCATTCAGACGTGCAACAATGCTAGCACTAGCAGCAACTTATTGGTGAAAACGTTTGTCCGGACTTTGAAAGGCATCGCGTTCGACTGGTATACCAATTTGCTGCCCCAGTCCATTGATAGTTGGGAGTAGATGGAGCAAGAGTTTCTTAATAGCTTCTATAGCACCCAGTGCACTGTTAGTATGACTGAGCTGACAAATATTAAACAGTGAAAAGATGAACCTATTCTTGACTACATCAATCGTTGGTACTCACTTAGTCTCAAGTGTAAGGATAGGTTATCTGACACTTTTGTGGTAGAGATATGCGCTCAAGGCATGGAGTGGGATATACTTTATGTCCTACAAATGAGCAAGCCCAGGGCCTTCTAAGAGTTGGCTACTAAGGCGCATGATAAGGAGATGACAACAGCTAATTGTTGCGGAAAAGCTTCCCCTACTTTTGAAGCGAGGAAGGAGAAGGGTGACTTTAAAAAACATTCTAAGTCTTCCAAGGGCTTGACTAAAGAATGAATGTTAGTCACTACAAATGAACCGATACGGATTTCAGGGAAATCAAGAGTAGATGAGAAGCAGTGCCCATCAGCGAAAGATGCTAGGAAGAAGCGCCCTAAGTGAAAGAGCTTTAGGAAAAGAAGTACCTATTCACTGACTTAGATTTGTTAAGCATGTTGGATGATTTGTTGGAAAAGGGTATCATCGAGTTACCTCCATCAAAACGCCCCTAAGAAGTAGGCAAGATTAACGACCTGAAGTATTATCGGTATGATAGGGTCATTAGTCATCCTCTTGAAAAGTGCATTAGGCTTAAGGAGCATATTTTGCAGTTGGCTTAGGAAGGAATGATCATCCTAGACTTATATGAGGTGGTTGAAACCAAGCACACGATAATTTGGGGTGGGCATTATGACTTGTCTCTTTCAATGAGAGAAGTGTTAGTTACCGCACTACTCGGAAGCTCTGAGCCAATAATGCTCTCATTAGTGGTTCCCACGACACTTATGGAGGCTAAGTATGTACCAGGCATTCTTGATGAGGATAATAAAGGATGGACGCTTGTCACTAGATGAAGGCTTAAGAAGTAAAGGGACTTCTTACGAGGCATGAAGTTCAACCAATCAATATGCTTAAGTAGGAATCTCTTGTCCCTATTACATTAGACAAATTCTTCCCAAGGGGCTTCTTTAAGAAGGTTGTAGTTAACATGGCTTCGTCTTATGAGCTTAAGGATAAGGAGGATGAGGAAGATGCACAAGAAGATGCCCAAAAGGCATCTTCTTCGAATACAGATGACAGAGTCCTCACCATCTTAGAAGCTTTGCCTGAACGCATGAGTTGAAAAGAAATTTTTTAGCTACCTGAAGAGATGCGCGAGCAAGTTGTGGCTACCATACGCCATGGAAAGTCATATGCTGATAAAGTGAAGGAAGTTAAATAGCCTACAAAGCTTCCAGCTCAGTACACCACTTGTAACACAGCGGTATTATTTATAGATGATGATCTATTTCTTATGTCAAAACCCCACAATCATCCTTTGTTTGTCATTGGCTATATTTAGGGGCAAAAAGTCTCACACATCTTGGTAGAATAGTGGCTCTGTAGTCAACATCATACCCAAGTCTACTATAAATGATTTAGAGATTACTGTGGAGGAACTCTCTAAGAGTTGGATGTTGATACAAGGCTTCAACTTGGAGGGTCAATGTGCAATCGGCATGATTTGCCTCAAGTTGGCAATTGGTGATCTGCCCACAATATCTATCTTCCATGTGATAGATTTAAAACTTTCATACAAGTTGTTGGTAAGACGACCTTCGCTTCATGAGCCAGGGGGTGGCGTTAACTTTGCACTAATGCATCAAGTATTAACGTGATAGAGAGAAGAAGATAAATGGTAATGTCGAACCATTTACTAAGGTTGAATTCTTATTTCGCCGATGTGAGATTCTTCGAGGAAGGGCCCCTTTAAGGGAAACAATGCCAGCATTTGTCTCCTCTGCCGGTAAAAGGAGTGATGAAGATACTTATGTGGCGATAAACAGTGGCACTAATGGTAATGTCAGACAATCGCGATAATGTGAGAAAGAAAGTAGCCAAGTAAAGACAAATCCTTCCTTCAACAAAGTAGCAGTTGCAACGAATCCTGCAACGCCAGTATTTAGGTACATTCCTAAATCCCACTGCAAGAATGGTGAAGCACTATTTAGTAAATACACAACTCTTGAAAGCACAACTAAGCCTATTAGCAAATTCAAGGATACCGATTGTCGTATCCTTGGAGAGAAAGGTGTGCTTACAACTCATAAAGCTAGCCAAAGAAGGGTAGCTAGAGCCCTTCTCTCTAGCTTCATTGTTTCTTCTAAGGGCTCACTTCAGGAAGAGAGTAACTTACCAAAGAAGCGCACTGATGATGGGTTTGATCTGAATGCATACAAGCTGATGAAGAAATCTCATTATGACTTCAATAAACTAGTTTCTTTGGGGTATGTCATCGAAGCTAAGCCCTAAGGGATCAATGAGACACAAAAGAAAATAAAAGAGCAAGGTGGCATTGTGGTAGTTTCAAAGGTAGGCCTTGGTTATGTACTACCTCAGCCTGTCCGAATTTTAGGGCGGCATAAAGAGAAGCAATCCTTTACTCAGTATATTGTAACGAAAGAGATTATTGATAGTGATGAGGAGGATGTCAAGAATAAACCAAAATCTTATGTGTTTGATAGATTAAAATGTTCCACTTCATAAGGACATACTTCTGTGTTCGACCGAGTGGAAATGGTAAAGTCTCAAAGTCTTCTGTCTTCTGGAGGTTAAAAATAGGCAGACAACCCAAGCCTTCAGTCTTCACCAGGATCAAGTCAAGGGAAGAATTAACAAACTCTTCATCGGCATAGAAAAGGGGCTTAGTATTTGGTCATCTTGGTGAAATAAATAAAGTCCAAAGTGCTATTCCTTCTCGTATGAAATGTGTGTTGACTCTAGATGTGAAGATGGACAGTTCACAAAGAGTCAAGAGATGCATAATGGTTTTCACTGGGCATACGGTTAATCATGGCCCAAAGAAGAACTTAAGTAAGAGGAACAAACTTTCTCCATTCACATCACAATCCGAGAAGTTGATGACTCGAATGCTGAAATA
Organism: Carnegiea gigantea; assembly: GCA_029747015.1. Classification (NCBI taxonomy): domain Eukaryota; kingdom Viridiplantae; phylum Streptophyta; class Magnoliopsida; order Caryophyllales; family Cactaceae; genus Carnegiea; species Carnegiea gigantea. The sequence continues at coordinate 343,956 of JAKOGI010000836.1, read as the reverse complement.
GAACTTAAAGAAACTCACGAGATTCTAGAAGATGGAGGCAAGCCAAAGCAAACGAACCCAAAGAGTTGAATCTTAGAACTAGCAAGGAGCCTTACTCGATCTACAGGTCGTTGCTTACGCCTAAAGAGGAAAAGGAGTATTTTGATCTCCTATTGGAGTACAAAGATGTGTTTGCTTGGAGTTACAAATAAATGCCCACGTTAGACGCAGTAGTCACCGTCTAACCACTTGTCTATCAAGAAAGGTGTTTCACATAACAAATAGCCCCAACATTGCTTCCGACCGAAGTTGGTACTAAAAATTGAAAAGAAGGTCAACAAACTCATAGAGGCAGGATTCATTCGCAAAGTCAAGTACCTAATATGGATTGCAAACATTATCCTTACAAGGAAAAAGAATGGCCAACTACGTGTTTGTGTGGATTTTCAGGATCTCAATGATGCCCACGCCAAAGATGATTTTCCACTGCCTGTGTCAAAAATCATGATTGATTCTATAATAGGACATGAAACTCTATCTTTTATGGATTGCACAGCAGGATACAATTAAATTCAAATGGCGCCACAAGATTAGGAAGCTATAGCTGTCCGCACACCTTACAATATATTTTGTTACAAGGTGATGCCCTTCGACTTGAAAAATGCTGGAGCTACATACCAAAGGGCATTACAAACCATCTTTGAGGACGTGCAACACAAGACAGTGGAGTGCTACATCGATGATCTAGTGGTTAATTCAAGAAAGAGGCCAGACCACCTGCGCGATGTCCAGTAAATCTTTGAAGAGATTATGAAGACGTCAACCTAAGATGAATCCACTTAAGTGCGCATTCGGTGTTACTTCTAGTAAATTCCTAGGCTTTATTGTCCGACGTTGAGGTATTGAAATTGACCAAGATAAAAGTCAAAGCCATTCAAGACATACCCGAGCCTAAGAACCTTAAGAAGCTTCACGGTTTACAGGGATTCTTAGCATATATCAAGAGGTTCATATCAAACTTAGCAGGTCCTTATCACCTTTTTAGCCATCTCATAAAGAAAAGGGCACCATTTAAATGGAATGAATCATGTCGGAATGCTTTCAAAAGTATCAAGAAATATTTGTCAAGCCCATAGGTGGTAGGAGCTCTGATTCCCGGCAATCCTTTGATACTTTACATTGCAGCCTAAGAAAGATCACTAGGGGTATTATGTGTGCAGGAAAATGAGGAGGGCAAAGAGAGAGCTCTTTACTACCTGAGTCGAACCTTGGTCGGCCCTAAATTGAATTACTCTCCAATCGAAAAGATATGTTTGGCACTCATGTTCACTGTGCAGAAGTTGAGGCATTACATGTAAGCTCACACCGTGCGGGTTATCTCTAAGGCTGGCCCAATTAAGTATATCTTATAAGACCAGTTCTGAGTGGACAGTTAGCACAGTGGGCTATTATCTTAGAATAATATAGCCTCATCTACATACTATAAAACACTGTTAAAGGGTAAGTACTGGGAGACTTCCTAGTAGATCACCCGATTCCTGACGAGTGGTAACTAAATGATGATCTACCTGGTGAAGAAGTATTTGTCATAGACATTCTTGCCCTGTGGGAGATTCACTTTGACCGTGTGGTACGAGAAGATGTCACTGGAGTATGTGTAGTACTCATTTCCCCTGAGAAATACATCCTCCCGTACTTATTTGTATTTACTTAGTTGTGCTCCAATAATATGGCTGAATATCAAGCACTTATTTTGTGCCTCCAAATAGCCATAGCGATAGGCATTAAAGACTTAGAGGTGTACAGCGATTCATAATTAGTCATTAGTCAACTTCTTGAGGAGCATGAAATTAAGAAAAAGGATTTGATCCCATATCACACACAGGCCCTCAAAATCTTAGATAAGCTAGATGCAGTCAAGTTGCAATACATTCCTAAGAGTGCCACGCTCTCAAATCTTGTAGCCACTTTGCACTCAGGGCAGAAGCGGATGCGATAATTCCAGTTTGTAGTAAGTGGGCAGTCACACAATCAGAAGATGAATTCGTCAAAGAAGTTAATGCTGTCTCTATTTATGAGGTGGAAAAAGAAGAATGGCATCACCCGCTGATTGATTATTTGAAGTATGGGAAGCTATGATATAATGTTAGGCATAAGATGGAAATCCAAAGGCAAGGGTCATGTTTTCTTTGTTACAACGACACCCCCTTCCCACACTCCTTTCTTGGTCCGTAGTTGAGGTGCTTAGGCAATGAAGATGCACATCAAGTAATGGAGGAAGCTTACTTGGGGTCTGGTGCATATCAGTCTGGGCCTAAATTGTGTGATCGAATCAAAAGAATGGGCTATTACTGGCCTATCATGGTGCATGACTGCATTGACTTTGCAAAATGGTGCGGCGCTTGTCAATTCCACGCCAACTTCATTCACCAACCTCCAGAGCCACTCCACCTAACCGTAGCATCCTGGGCTTTTGAGGAATGAGGACTTGATGTGATAGGGTCCCTTACTCCTAAGTCTTCAGCTAGTAATTTATACATTCTTGTGGCCAACGATTATTTCTCTAAGTGGGCAGAGGCAATCGCATTAAAAGAAGTCAAGAAGGAGAACGTTGTCAATTTTATTCAAATGCACATCATCTACCGATGTAGTGTGGCTTCATACATCATTACCGACAATGGCAAACCATTCTTCAACAAGCTAGCCTTTGTGAGAAATTTAAATTCGCTCTGTATAAGTCTTCAATGTACCATACACCTATAAATGGCCCAGTAGAAGCATTTAACAAAACATTGTGCAACTTATTAAAGATGGTGGTAGCAAAATCTAAGCGGGGCTAGCATGAAAGATTCGGAGAAGCACTTTGGACTTATCAAACCACCTACAAGACACTAATGCAATCAACTCCCTATGCGCTCGTGTATGGTATAGAGGTTGTCTTGTATTTAGAAATTCAAATCTCATCGATTCGCATCGCTATACTAGAAGGATTAAGCGATGATGAAAATCACAAAGTCCGTCTAGTGCGGTTGGAGTCTCTTAATGAGAAAAGGCTTGAGGCACAATAAGAACTGGAGTGTTATCAAGCGAGTTTGTCACGAATGTCCAACAAAAAGGTTTGACCATGCTTGTTCCAGGTTCGGGATCAAGTGCTCGTAGTAAGAAGGCCGATCATCATAATGCATAGGATAGGGAGCAAGTTCACTACTAAATGGCACGACTCCTCTCTTGTTTATAAAGTCTACTCGAATGGTGCCTACAAGATAGTTGACACAGAAGAAGTATGAGTAGGACCGATAAACGATAGGTTTCTGAAGTGCTACTACCCTTGAAAATTGTTTGTAAGCTCCTAAGTACGAGCCTAAACTTCTCACCCAAAAAAAAATACCTTGTACTACCCCAGACCCGTAAGAGTCTAAACTATAAATGGCAAAAAAAAAAAAAAAAAAAAGAATTCTTGTACTACTTCTGGCTTGCAAGAGCATAAACTGTGAATGGTAAAGCAAATAATTGAACCATTGTTGGTTGAATTACATTATGACTTGATCTCATTGAAAAATTACAATTTTCTTGAGTATATAGGTAGCTTGGTGAATAAAATTAGTAAGCACTGTCAGATGAAACATAACAAAGAGATGAAGAAGGGCAAAAATATTACTATTGCATAAAGAGTATCGAGAGTTCACTAACATGAACAATTCAGGTCCAAGTGCCAATCAACCTAATCAAATAGTGTTCATCTAGTTATTAGGGTTAAGTGAGAGTTGCAACTCTAGGACATCGCACTCATATTCCTTCACCTTCTCAGCCTCTTCTTGAGACGAAGTGGGTATGGCTTCAAGGTTAGCAAGAGCTTATTTCTTCTTAACGACTTTCTTCTCGACTGTGGTCACTAATGACAATTTAGCTTCAATGTCACCCTGGAGATTTTGTTCCTCTTCACAAGAAATACGAAGCGCCTTTTCTAGCTGAACTGCTTTTTGAGTTGCACTCTTATGTTTCCCTCAATAGCATCTAGCTCTTCCCACACTGCGATAAGATAGGACTGTGCTTGGTTGACTTTTTCAATGCAGGCGGCCTTCTCTTTACCCAAGTCATCCGGATGATGAAGTGTCAAAGCTGCTTGTCTGAATGCCAAATATGCGGATGCACTACTCACATAAACATCTACCAACTTCCTTAGAGAATTTGGGTCTCTATTGAGATGTTTAATGCCTTTTTACATCATAGGGGTGCTCTCACACACTTTTGCTACCTCATCAAATGGAGCATTCTTCAAAGGATTTAGGTAGCCAAAACCTGTAGCTCGCATGCCGTAAGTAATGATACTTTGAGAAGCAAGACCTGGTCGAAAGGAAGTGGCAGACACCGCCGCCAACATAGATTTTTCGTTCACACCTCATGACTGATAGTTTTCTTGATGATAGTGGATATTCTTTTTGCCGCTAGTGGAAGAGATGTCGGTCCATCTACTGAGTGCTCCTATGGGCTGGTGATGTAAGAAATGTTTCGGCCCCTTTCAAGACTGATCCTCTAACTCCCTCTAGCGATGCCAACCTCTTTACAACTTCTATGTCCTTGTCACCATGAACACTGGCCTTAGCGATTGATAACTTGGCTGCAAGATTGACCTCCTTAAGCAATTGCTCACCTATGATAGGGGTGGCTTCCTATACTAAATCAAACATGCTAATCTGCATCGAACAAAAAAAAAAAAAGGAGCGGAATGGTCAAGTAGTTAAAATAAAAAAAAAAAGTTGTCATGAGCCTTGCAAGGTTCTGTACAAAGAGAAGAGCAAGTTACATCTTCAAGGTTAGGCATGTCTAAACAGCTTGGGATATCATTGGAAAAACTATCTCCAAGAGGCACTCTTGGAGTATCGCTAGCGATGACCTTACGCTTTTTGCGCCCATGACGTTTAAAGTTAGCTTTTGAATCTTGGTCACTGTCATCATTTTTGATAGTGTTCCTATCTCAATTGGCAATAGGAATATCAAGAGACTCGCCGGTCTGTTTAGTATAAAAATCTTGGTCATCAAAATTAGATCCCTCCTTTAAAGTGTTACCCCTTGTGTTCTTCTTGGACTTAGATGGGTTATGTCCTGTATTCTACTGAAGAATAACAATATTGGCCCTGAGATCACTTATTGTCATCCTAGACCATCAATCCTTGTATTTTTTAGTCATGAACTTCTTAAGATATAGTGAATGGCTCGAAAACATCACTACGGACATGGTGTTCTTAGATAGGATGACGGTTTAAAAGCATAAGGCATCATTGTAGGATGTGGTCCGAGTGTACGGGTTAAGTTTAAGCGCATAATTTAGCTCTTGTCAGAAACTAAATTGTCTGCTGAATCGATATGGGCTATAAGGCACGACATTAAAAGTCGTTGTAAGACGAAGAGGTAGGTAACCAGAGTAGAGAGCTATTAGGTAACTGAGTTTCTTATAGCTAAGAGTTCCATCATCATTTAAAGTCTCATATTTATTTTTGCAAAGCATGGTGCAACCCAAATCAACAATCACCCCTTCAGTGATACATCTTCGAGCATCCTCAAAATTCTTTGCCCCTCCAAAGCCAGAATAGTGCACCATTAAAGGACCCACTGGAGTTAGATCCAGTACATAGTGGGTGCTAAAGTAACATGCGAGCCAACCATATAGATAATGAGCAGTAAAGAATAACATGGAATTTGAGGGTTTTCCTGCACTAAAAATAACAGTCAGATCATGATAAATGCTTACCAACACGGGCACTGCAAGACTATATATGCATCTGATCGCCATATTGCTAGCCATGTTGAAGGTGCCAGGACCAATGAATCCTTTTTCATCTTTAGGAAGAGCAAAAATGCATAACCAGCATGAAAGAAAAGCTACTAGATAGGTGCTCTCTCTTCTATCAATAGGAATTTCAAGTGTATCAAAGACAGTAGATTCTTCTCGAATCCACTGTAGGGTCGTAGGCTGAATGTTATCTAAAGAATTATAAGTTATCTTAGGTCGTGATTTGATAGGACACATCTTGTAGGGGCTTTGCCACCTTAAGAAGGACTCTTGTTTAGCTTGTCTATTGCTCCAAAAATCTATCCAACATTCAATGCAAACCCCTTGGTTGTAGGCATTTTCAAGACCACTGTAAATAGTAAATAAGTGTCTACATATAGGCTGGATTAATCTCTGATTATTCTGATAGCATTGATATAATGCATCTCGGCTAGGTGCTGCTTCATCATAAATTTTCCCATAAATAGGGAGCCCACCAAGTTCATGCAAGTCCCATAGAGATATCCATATTTCTCCGGATATACTCTACATGGTGTTGGTTTTAGGGCACTGCCTCACAAAAGGCATGAATAACATGAGAATCATGATCATTAGTGTATAATAAAGCATACACTACATCAAAGAGGTGGCAAGTCCTCAATTGGGATTTGAAGCATAAGAGCATGTGTTATACCATTCACAATATCTTAGAATGAAAGGGAATTCCCCAAATGTCTTCAATGCTGGCCCCCAGCAAACTTCAGTGGAAATAATTTTTTGTCCAAGCTAAGTAGCGGGAAAGTGGCGATGGTGCAGCTATTACATGGCTGGCACTACAAAGAAGGTAGACCTTATCATGCGTTCTATCTACAACCCTGGTAGTTAATGGTGATGTGAAGTCAGAACGAAGGATGGTGGGTATGTGCTTAAACTCTGGACGAAGCAAAGATGTGTGAATGATAAATGTGTTGCGCAGCTCTGCTTTCGTCTCTTGATGTTATATGGTAGAAAGATAAATTTTATCTTATCGCTTGCAGTCCTTGAATCGTATATGCTTGAGCACCTATTAAAAAAAACAAGTGGTTACTTTGGTAAAAAAGGGGAAAAGGAAGCCCAAAAAAAAAAAAAAAACCCTCGCAGGTTAGTTTTCAAGGATATAAAAATCTGGGCAGGCTCATTGGCATGGCTCAATCCTTAGGCAGCACTTCCCATTGGCAAGTGCGAGGGCTGTCTCCTTGAAGTCTAAAGACCGAGCTCAATCGTCCTCATGCACAATGAGTCTTCAAGTTCTATGGCTTACTGGCACATGCAGAGGCTCTCTGCTCAAGATCTAAAGACCGAGTCCGATTATCCTCGTGCACAATAAGTCTTCAAGTGCTGCAGCTGTTGGCATGTGCAAGGGCTTTTTCCTTGAAGTCTAAAGATCGAGTTTGATCGCCCTTACGCACAATGAGTCTTCAAGTGCTGCATCGCATTGGCATATACGAAGGCTCTCCCCTCATGGTCTAAAGACCGAGTCCGATTACCCTAGCGCACAGCGAGTCTTCAAGTGCTGCACGCATTGGCATCTTCAAGGGCTTTCTCCTCGAAGTCTGAAGACCGAGTCCAATTGCCTTCATGCACAATGAGCCTACAAATGCTGTCTCGCTGGCATATGCAGATGCTCTCTTCTTAAGGTCTAAAGACAGAGTCTAATTACCTCAGCACGCATTGAGTCTTCAAGTGCTACACTCACTGGCATGTGCAAGGGCTCTCTCCTCAAAGTCTAAAGACTGAGTCTGATCACCCTCACGCATAACGAGTCTTCAAGTACTGGATCCTTCTAGCATATGCAAAGGTTCTCTTGTCAAGGTTTAAAAAACCAATTTCGATAACTCTTGTGCACAACAAGTCTTGAAAAGGATTAACCTACAAATCAACAACCACAATACCCAAAAAAAAAGGGAGATAGGTTCGACGCTACAATAGCTGATGCAATTCAAAAGAAATATATATATATTTTTTTTCAGTGGAAAAGGAAACTGTGGCATATGAGAAGAAAAAAGAGCAATAAACAAATACATATAAGTGGAAAGAAGCACCTTTGGGAACTTCTTGCCTGAGTTTTTATGATCTGCTGGCTCTAGGAAGCACAAGATTTCTACCCAAAAAAAATTCAATTATTTTTGTGCCCATTCTTAAGTGTTATTAAAAAAAAGGAAGGAACAATAAAATTATGAGAGGCATCAAGTAGAGATTTACAAAGAAAGAAATAACAAATTATCAAGTCAAGTGCCCAAGGAGCCATGAAAAAAAAATCAATTAAAAAAAAGAAATGAACGAAGCAGCTATGAGAAAAAAATTAATCCAAAAAACAAAAGATGTAGTAGCGTAATAAGAACAGAGAGAAACAAGAGGCAAAAAAATTAGTCAAAGAAAAGGAGGGGCGCATTAGGGTAGGCAGCCTTGGAATAGCAAATTACCTAGAGGTGTTACTTTTGCTGATAGATTTTCATTAGCGATTTCCATGGCAGATAGTTTACGATGGATACTCCTCTAGAATGTTGTGTAAATCATGGATGGGGGGAGCACAATCTGCATTCATTAATACACCCTCATGTGAGGGTCTTTCCTGACACGCACACACTAAAAACAAAGAAGACAGAGAGACAAGGAAAGTGGGATGGAGCACACAAAGCAAGCCGATTAAAAAATACCTCAAATTATGTTTTCACGCATTACTGATTCATTAGGAATGAAAAAAAGCCCTTGTGAGCCACTCTTTAATCAAATTTGCTTATGCCAATGCATTAAAACAGGCATGTTGTGGGCATTAAGAGGGAGACGAAACCTCTTGAAATTAAAAAAATAAAGTGGTAAAAGGCGGTTGGGTTTTTTGGTTGGACACGGCAAAAGGCAACCAGGGTGATTCGATTTATCAACTAGGTCAAGATTTGGGCAAGTGATGATTATGGATGACTTCCCTTCCCTAAAATGAATTAATAAAAAAAATTCATGGCGACTGGACCTTCTTGAATAATAAGCCAAAAATATTTGTTGAGAAATCGGTCACGCTTGAACACTCCCAAGTCCCTTGCATGACCTAGTCTCGAGGAGGCAATTTGTAGATAATAAAAAAATAAATAAATATATGCTACGTCACCAAATAATTTAAATGAATTAATTTAAGGTAGTCCCAATTAATTGATTTAATTATTTAGGCTCAAGCGACTATCAAGTCAATGGCCCAGTAAAGTCTCAAGTCAATAGACCTAAAAGATTATCAAGCCGCTGGCCCAGTTGACTGCTAAGTTATCAATTTAAATAGACTTCCAAGTCATCGACCCAAGTTCAAGGCCCATCTATCAATCCAGGAAGGCTATTAATCCGTAAAGCCTAGTTATTGAGTTACACTAATATTTGTCATTAAATAATATTTCTAGTAACAAATTATGCACCAAAATCCAATAAGCAACAGAAAATATATAAGTCGATTACGTGGATGTGTGCTAAAAATGACACCTATTCACCATTTTTCTTATATCCATTGCAATGATTATCCAAAAAATAATAAAATTAGTGTCACCAGAAACTAAACGCAATAAGATTTCAGAGAAAAGAAGAATTACATGAAACGGAGGCCACATGAGAAAGTTATGGTAAAAAAATTATAGTCTCTACAGCCTAACAGAGGAACCTTGGTTATTACCTAATAGAACCAGTCCAACTTTTTTTTCTTTTGGGTGGCCCATTGTCCCAAAACCCTATCTGCTAACTTAAGTAGAGAAAAACCCTAGCCTACATGGTGCCGACACCTTAGAAACCCTAGGAAACTAGGGGTGCTCAAAGTCGGTTAACCGGACTTTCGGTTAACCGAAAACAGGTTAACCGCTTTTTCGGTTCGGGAAAAATGTGAACTGTGAACCGAACCGAAATTACCGGTTAACCGGAAATCGGTTAACCGAAAAAATCGGTTCGACAAAAAGCTGAACCGTAAACCGAACCGAAAATCCAGTTAACCGGAATTTCAGTTCGGTTAACCGAAATTTCGGTTCGGTTTACGGTTAACCGAACCCCATACACCTAAATTTGCTTTTTTTTATGGTTTAGAAATTTAATTATTATTTAATATTTACTATTTATTTGCTGCCATTAAAAAAAAAATTCGGTTCGGATCGGTTAATCGCAGTTAACCAAAAAATCTTCCCCCCCGAACCGAAACCGAACTGTGAACCGGGAAACAAAATCGGTTCGGTTAACCGAACCGAAAATTTCATAAAATCCGATCCGGTTAACCGGTTTTTCGGTTCGGTTTTTTCGGTTTTGCGGTTCGGTTTTCGGTTTCGGTTTCGGTTTTTTTTGCTCACCCCTATAGGAAACCCTTAGTTTCTATAGCAATAAATTGAACCCTTCACCCAACCTTCAAACACAACCAGAACCTTAGAAAACTCTGAGATAACACTGAGAGGTTCAGAGAACCTTGACCAAAACCTTCCCCAATCTACCCTCAAAATCCTCTAAGATATAAGTTAAGGGTTAGTATTCTAGATCTCAGGGTTCCCTATGTCACTAATTTAGGTTAGCTGAGGGCGAAAATCTTTTAAACCTACCTTCCTCTTTTCCCTCTTTCATTTTATTGCTTCCTTATTTTATTTGCTTATGTGTGTCAAGCAGAGATTTAATTTTAATTAGGTTAGCACCCACTCATTGTAAATATTTAATTTCAATATTTCCTTTAAACTAATGTTTCAATTTATAATTGTGGCACCTAATTTGCAATATGTTGTTTTATGCTAGAGTAAATTAATTCCGATTTCTCATTTTGATTAGTAAAGGTCATCAGTGATAATAGGTGATGTCATGATGCATTCCATCATGACATCATACCATGGTCCCTACTTTTATGATTATTTGGGGGTCATTTGAAAACCACTTTAAAAGACACCAATTGTCCGTTTCAGTGTCCTTTTTAATGTGTGGTTCGTTTTTGAAGAATAGACTTTGTTTGTAAGTTTTTCTAAAAATCCACTGGCGACTTTATTTAGTCATTTTGTTTACGTCAAATCTTCTTCGAACCAGGATGAATTAGCTTAACAGCCATGTTTCAACTTAGAATCCAGACAATAAATCTAATTGGACTAGGAGGTTAGACACTGCACTGGACCAGGAACCCAGTTGGGTTCTTGAATCAACATTGCTATCCAACTTCTTGGGCCAGCCAGACAGTTTGCTGGCAACTAGGCCAAGAACTAGGATTCAGTTCTAGCCTAACAACCTAGTTCCTAGATCAGGGTTGTTCTTCATCCTTCTAGGCTGGGCAGTCAATGTGTTATGGACTTGAATCAGGTTCCCAGTACAATTCCAACATCGTATTATCGTCTAGAAATTTTTTTTGTGCTAAAAACAAAAACAAGGTAAATAAAATAAAATTCAAACTATGCATAAAGCAAGTGACCCAGTCGAATGGGGAACCGCACCAGGGTTCCGGTTTATGGTCCTTAAAGTGGCAATTCTACTTGGAATATTTCTTTTCTAAGAGGGCGAGATTTGAAAATCAAAACTAAAAATTGTTTAAATTACAGTTGCATTAGGCATTCTTATATCACAGGTGCCAACTTCATGGGATTAACAACTCCTCTACGTAAACCCCGCTATTACCTATTTAGAAAAATAGTTGGCCACTCAGTGCATCCATGAAGGATTCGAACTAACCATGTAACTACTTCACCCACTTGTGAAAAACTTTCTTAACACTACATGACATATAGGAAAATAAGTAAACGTTCTAGTCATGCCATGCCCCCATAAAAAATGAAGCATTTGGGTTGCAATAGGACGATTCTAGACCCTGAGATAACTCATAACTTAGAACTTGTGATTAGGTAGGAATTTATATCGACACATGATACTGTGAATGTTTGGAACTCTAGTGGTCTTTCTAAAACTGACCAATAGCCAAAGACCCATGCATTGATGCTTTCAGGTTCATAACGTCAGCATTATGTCTAAGGGGCTAGGTTAGGAAAGTGTTAGTCTAGCCCTGTTATGGTTACAGTCAGGATTTAGACTTCTTCAAGTAGGTCAAATCCACATGTTTTGGTCTTACATTAAGAAAGGACTAATAGAATTGTCTAGTTTCTAAGCCTCGCATGCATCATAATATAAGAGTCGATATCATTACTCTATGTTCAGGTCACTTTAAGTTAGGAGCTTGCAAGTCACATTATGTGATTAAGAAAGTCTAAAGATCATTGTTGGGTCTTAACACATAAATTACGGCCTACCAGGGGCCAAAGCGTCATACATCGTTTCGAATTCACCAAGAATAGTCCATGAGTCCATCTAGGCGCAAAATTCTACAGTACGGCACATTAGACGTTTAGATCCCTAGTCCCGTTTAGGTTGCATCCAACCATGCATGATATTCATAGTGCATAAGTTCAATTAAGCCCTAGGTATTTGATCCACGTATAAGTTCATGGTTCATGCATCATATATCTGTTTACTATGTGTAGGATCCGTGCATGAGTCCACTCAGAACAATCTACATGTCCAAACTAGCCTATTCTAGGCAAACCTAACCAAAGTCATGAATAGCCCCAATATAGTCCAAGATTCATTTGAGATAGACTCAAACAAAACTTGGGCCTATAGGTCAACTGTCATACTAAGTCCAACTTAGAACCTAGTCTAAGTAAAGGGGACCAATTCCATTTAAAACCAGCTACCAAAATCTAGCATCTTGACCATATCATTTTTAGCCTAGCCTAAGCTTCAAGCCCACTAAGTCATCCACTGTTCTAACTTGACAAATCCCTCAATTTATGTCCAAGACCATTAACCTTTCCCTTCCATTGGAAACCTGCATTTCACCTTTGAAACATTCACCTTGTTCCTTATGATAGGGAAGATGAAAGATAACGCTTAGATGTCGGCTAACAAAAATTACTCTTATTGGCAAGCCTAAAAGTGAATCAATAATGGGATATGTTAGGGAAGTGATTGTTAATTTTAATGAGCAAGAAACTCTAGCTATAGACCTTATATAAAGAGTTAAGAAGTCCAAACTTAAAAATTCTTTTAGTCATTCAGAGCTTTATCCCAAATTCCAAAAAAGAAGAATCAGGTCATCCTAAATGTGTCCACCTTAAGCTAATTGCCAACATTGGACATTAGACCCAAGATCTTAACATAAAGCTTGCATAATCATTTATAAAGGACTATCTCATTCTTCTCAAATTACTATATAAGAGACTAAACTTATCAGTTATTCCTCTTAGACTTTCATTGCTCAGCCCACTATGTACCTCCCCACTAAAGGTTGAATTTAAGGAGCACCCCCAAACCCTTGAGCCTGTATTGATAACTTGAGTAAGAAATTCACTTCTATTATCCACTAACCCTCCCATGTTTTTAACCTAAGTTTTGGAATTTCCACACTTTCATACTTCCAAAGTCTATTCCTTTTTTTTCTTCTCATTCCTTTCTAGAATGCTCTTGTTCGGTGATGAACCCAGCGTAAATAATAAGAGAGAAAAAAGATAAAGAAAAAAAGAAAAAAAGGGGCTAGATTGAAAATGTCATAAGGCGAGCTAGGCAAAAGGGGAGGGAGAGAAATGAAACAAAAGAAAGTCTAAGGATTTCTATCCATCATCTGAAAAAAGAGAAAACATTAGAAATTTCTTTGCAAAGTCATGCAGCTTTAGGAGACATGCCTATGATAGAAGGCCTTCTTTAGTAACCTACGTTAATACCTTTGCCAAACTTGACAAGTTACTAACTAAAATGCCTTTGAGCCTTCAAACGAGCTTGTTTCTTTGGTAATCACAATTAGATTAAGAATGTGTCGTGGATGATATCAATATTAAAATCAGTAATTCAAAAAAGGGAGTTCAAATCAAACAGTCCCCTCCAAAGGGAAAAAAAGAAAGAAAAGGAAATGAACCTAAGGAAAAAAAAAGAGGAGAACAATGAGTAAAAACACCTTGAAAACATTAAAGAGAGGAATAAATTACTTGTTCACACTAAATTCATCACCAATGCACACTTGAGGATTTCGCCGGTATTGTTTGAGTTTTCACATCAAGTCCCCTCCTTTGGCACCTTATTCCCTAAGACCGCCTTAAATATGCTCCTGGGGGCATCCCTTTTTTAAGTTGCATGTTCTCACTCTCAAGCTATGACTGGCTTGATTCTATATTGAGTACATAGGTATGATCTTTGAGGCCTAACCAAGAAGATTCTTTTCCATGAACAAACATCTCAATTGAGTCCTTTTATCTACCAAAAAAAGACAAATAAAAGGAAAAAAATAGTGCATGGTGCGAAAGCTGAAAAGACAGGCCAGACAAAACAAGAGCATAAATAAAACCTTCATTTTTGAGGACGAGAAGCATTCCATTGTATATTTCCATCAAATCAAATGTTGACGAACCATCCATCTACTTTGCCACTTCTTAATCATCACAACCTCTTATCTAGCGTCCATTTTATTATTCAGAACTCCTCCGCTTAATCATGGCCATAAGATCAAGAGTTGGAAACTCTTTTCCAATCTCAAATTCTTCAAGTAGGGCTTCACTAAGATAGAAGGCCTCCATGCTTTTCCTTAAACAACTATTGTTTTCTTTATAGTAAATGTTTCTTGACATATGCATAGTCACATTTACTCTACCTGGGGGCTACTCTTGATAGCAACAACAAAACCATTTTGGCTATATCATCCCTATACATATTAGGTAACCGGTTATTACAATTAGAAATTAGGAGTGTTTCTTCAAAACAAGAGCATTTTAATTCAAAATTAAAGGTTAGTCTTTCATTAAAAGGAAATATTTTCCTATCCTGGTTAACTATATAGTATGACCTGGCTTAACCTAGTAAGTACTTAAAATTTTACCACTCATCCTATGCAAGTTGTAGCATAATGTACATAAGAATACCATGGCTAACCCATCAGTCTCTTATACCTAAATTGGGCCTTATCCAATGGATTGCAAACTTAGCATGAGATCTTCATGTATATGCATCCAATGTTAGGTCATTATATGTTTACAAAGTCAACATAATCAGCATAATGAAGTCTATATAGTCAGGATACATGCATAGTCTCACTTAAGCTAGCACTTATACCTATACGTGTCTTTAGCCTATTTACTAATCTGTCCTTTACCTTAGTCACTTGGTGACACTAGACCAAAGAAGTAAACATTAAAAAATGATAGCAACCATACAAGAAGCATACATAATCCTTGTTAGTAATGAATCTACATCAAAGGTTCTTAAGATTACTTCAGCAACTATTATAGAAGATATTTGTACTTTGACCATTGCCTCAATTAGGCTCAGTCAAAGTAGGGCCTCCATCTTTAAAGTGGCGAATATGAGCGTTGTCGCCTTTGGGCAATTCACCCACATATTTATAGAAAGGACATCAATCCATCTTTATGTTATTAGGTAAATAGCCATAGAAGACATCTCATCCAATTCATCTTAGGACATCTAAATGTTTAGGACATTTCAATAAGCTCCCATCAGAAGGGCATGACATCACCGCTCAGGTGAAGTCAAATTCGAAGATATGACATTTCAACATCTCACCAATGACTAGTTAAGGATTTGGCCACAAGTCTTCAGGCTCTGATGCTATTAAGTTCACTGTGATTTGGCTACAGATCCTTAGGATTTTATGCGACAATGTTCATAAGGATCTAGCTATAAGTCTTCAGCCTGACATGCCATTGAGTTCACATGGATATGGCTATGGCCCTTTAGGCTGGCCGCCATGTTCTTAGGGATCCGGAACAAATCTTCACACACCCACACCAGTAAGATTCATTGTTGGCTTCTAGCATAATAGGACATCTCTATATCCCTGGCTCCCAGCACAATACGACATCACTGGATTCTATCATAGTGGGACATTTCGACAATATATTGGCTCTCGGCACAATGGGACATTATCGGCTCTCATCCCAAGGGGAAATTTCAGCAATAGGCTAACTTCTAGCATAACGAGACATTACACCATTAGCCTTCATTATGATGAAAGTTGATGGGCATCAAGCTTGAGGACCCTTAGTGGCCAAGTTCAGGCATCATTACCATCTGTCAATGATGAAAGTATACAGGCACTAGGTGTCAGGTCTTCTAATGAACAAGTTTGGGTATCACCACTTCCAAAATAGTTAAGCATAAATGCTATCTACTTTGGCCATTGCCTAGTGCAGGCTCAGCCAAAGTGGGCTAAATTTAGAGACTTAAAACATGTCTCCTTTTTTGTAAATAGCCAATGATAGTAAACTGATCGAATAAGTCTTTAGGACCCCTCTAGATTGGAAATTAAAGAGCCTTAAAATGTGCAAACATTCCTTAACCAACACATCCACATACCTAGCTACCAAAGGCTAAAAGAACCCTAACGCCCAAATAGGCCTAAATTGATGGTGTTCAACATTTACTTAGGATTTATTATATATTTTCACCCTACTCGAAAGTTTATAAATTTATTAAGATTAGATATTATTATTACTCATTGAATAATCTTTCTAATGACATATTTTTGGTCAAAATTTTGACTAGCAATAGAAAAGATATAGGTTGATTACTAAGATGTGTGCTAAAAATGACACATGTTCGCAGTTTTGCTTACATCGTCGTACATACTTTTCTAAAAATTATTATGTTAATGTCATTAGAAATAAGACTCAATGATATTTCAAGAGAAGAATAAAGAATCACTCAAAATAGAGTCTGATGACAAAGTTATAACCGAAACAAATTGCATTATTTGCAGCCTAGTGTAGAAACCGGACTACTTTCTTGCCTAACAAAACCAAATTGGCTCGTTTCCTTCCCTGGTCTATCTTTGAGAAACCCTAACCACTCACTCAAGTAAAGAAATCCTGAGCCACATGGCACCTCCTAAAAACCTTAGGACGCCCTTATCTCTACAGCTATAAATTTAACCCCTCACCTAGCCTTCAAACAAAACTAGAAACCCAAAAACTATGAGATAATACTGGGAGGTTCAAAGTGCCTAACCAAGCTGTTCTTAAACCTCCTCGAAACCTTGTAAGTTACAAGTCAAGGCTCGGTTTTCTCGATACTGACGTTCCCTAAGTCACTCAAGCTCATAACCCAAGGGCGCCAATCTCTTAAACCTGCCTTACCCTTTCCCATCTGTCATTTTCTTGATCCTTTATTTTATTTAGTTATATGTTTCATGAAATGATGTAATTTTTAATAAGGTTAGCTGCTGCCCATTGCAAGTATTAAATTTTACTATTTTCTTTTAATTGACGTTTCAATTTACGATTATTGTACAGAATATGCTCCTTATTTTAATGTTATTGTAAATTAAATATGATTTCCCAATTAATTAATAAATGCTGTTAGCGATCATGAGCTACATCGTGATGCATTCCATTACGACATCATATCTTTGTCCCCAAATTTTGATGCTTAGTTCGAACTTATTAAGCCAGATGGTCCCCACTTTAGGGATTATTGGTGGTCTTTCAAAATACTTCTAAAATGAACCAGTTGTCCTCTAGTGTTGTTTTTGATTTATGGCTCATTTTGTACAGTAGAGTTACTTTTAAAGTTTTCTTAAAAACTACGGGAGTTTATGTTTTAATACTTTGATATATGTGTGATTAATTTTTTGGCCTCACCTTTTTACTTAACTTTTTAGCACCTTGAGGTCTTACACTTTGATTTGTTTCCTACCTTCCAAACTATTTGTTTGTATACTTTCAACCCAATAATTTTTTAAAAATTATGAAAAAACCCTAAATTTTGGTGGAATATGCAAATAAACTATTTATAGGGGTTTTTTAGAAAATATGCATGCTCTAGTTGATTAAACTTCTTATAATGACTTTATTGATGCTAATTATAACAATCTACTACTTATATCATATGTATTACATTCTCGATAATTATAGGCTGACTATGCTTAGCAGTATAATAAAACTTAGTTAGAGAGTCTTGATCATTGCTTGACCTTAGTAGGCATTAAACCCTGACACTCCTCTGACTTTCAGTTTATAGAGATCACTAATCTCAACCATAGCTTCCTTAGCTTAGGCACAACAAGGATCCATTTCATTTCCTCTCTTAGACCATAGTCACTTATAAAATTTCTGTATATTATCAGGGATAGTATACTTTAAGCGAGAAATTATAATATGTAAGACATAAGGTTCAACTGAATAATGTTCTTTACTTAGAAACTTCTTTTATTGATAGTAGAAATTGAAAATATTACAATGGAAAGATTGAAGAGAAACTAAAGCAACTGAAATCATCAGAGGTGCTCGCTCAAAAAGCAATGGAGAAACTCAATTTCCCTTTTGCTCAAGTATTCTTAAATGACTTATGTCCTTTCATAGCACTCAGCTCAATCTTTTATAGAGGAATGGACTGCTTAGGATGCCCTAATGGGTACGGTGCATATATTATTACAGGATATTTTCACATGACTACAATAGAGGACGTTATTTTGCTGACTCGACACTTGACAAGATAACATATAATGGTGCAACAACTTTTCAGAGCACTTAACGCGGACGAACTAGTCATCTTGTGAAACCCTGGAGATTTTTTTATATGCCCACATATCTTTATTCTATTATTTATAATTATTGCGATATTTGCCGACCTAGTATGCTTGAACTCATAGTGCTTTTTTTTAATTTTAGCATAATAGCTTAAGGGTAGTAAGACGGTGCAAGCCAGATTATGTTAAAAAAAATTGGAAAATGACCATGTAAGATAAGGCAAGGAGCGGAAGGGGGAAACCCTAATGTTTTTAAATTTTCCCTCGCTTCCTCTTCTCACTCTCTCACCCACACCTCTCTGTCACACTTGGCTCACATACACACACACACTCTCTCTCTCTTGCCTTGGTCACTGCCACTCTAGTCGTTGCTCTAGTGCCATGCCGCCGCCCTCCTCCTTTTCTTCCACTCGGTAACTTTGGTACGGTAAGTGCCAAACTTCTTGAAATTTTAGCAAGTGTGTTAGTGGTTAATTGAAATTCTTAATAAAAAACCCATATTCAACATCTGAATCTAATTTTTTTTAACTTGCTATCCTAAAAATCCTAAAGTGGAGCACTTAGATCATGGAACAATCTAGAGTTCTCTCCTTCTTTTATGAATCATTCCGAAGTAAAAGACTCACCCCTTCTTTATGACTTGGATTGTTTAATAATTAGGAACAGTGAAATTTTGGATGAAGGCATCATATGCATGTTAAGGAAGGGATTCAAGTCAAAATTGATTGAAAACAATCCTAAGGATTTACAATACAAATGCCATTCTGTACACCCAGAACTGGGGCTGATTTTATAAATTTATTGGTAATTAATGGCCTCTCTAAAAACTATGAAAATCTATAGAAGATAGATACACATGTCCTGTGATTAGGAAATTTTGAACTTCATAAATCAGGGTTAAAATGAGAAAGTTATGGGTGAAATATCGAGACTACAAAAAACTATCTGTAATTAGGACAGTTTAGGAAATTGTTGATATTCAAACAAGTTAAGCTCAGATTCTATAACGCTCATCCAATCAAAGTTGTAGTTCATTGCTTGGCCTTTCAAGAATGGGCTTAACCTTAAATTTGCAACCTTATGGGTGAAAGTTATGGTCCCAAAAATTTGGGGGTAAAATCTAGGGGTAAACTGGGAAGTGTGCCCTAGTGGCACATGCAAAGATTTTAACATTTACAACTTTTTAAAAATTTATTTGATGGTTGGATTTGGTTTTTGGGTGTAAGGGGAAGCTTGGAAAAGATTAATTAGGTATAGTACGCTCATAGAGAGTTGGACTAGGAGTTCGGAGTAACAAAATGCTGTTGTGAAAAATTATTTTAGGTTAAACTACTAAGCTCAAGCTTCGGCAGCACATTCTAGCAGGTAACAATCATACTCTAGCTCCCGTGAATGTTCCTTGGAAAACATGTACTCTGTGTGTGTGTTTGAAGGGTAATTTTGAATGTGTCTTGAATTGATGTTCGGGGGATCTTTTCCAGATAAATGTGTGATGAGGTTTTACTATGATTTCTACTGAAGCGGTTGTTCAAATGGTAATTATTAAGTTTGTCGTGAATATTCATTGCAAAAATGATAATGAAATGTTTTTGGACAAGAATGGGTAAGGTTGGGTTGTATTCTAGTTAAAGATCAATGTTAATAGTGAATGTATAAGTAACTGAATGAATGGGTGAGAGTGACGAGTTATACTCCCCTATTATTGATGACCATTAGCCTTCCCCAGAAAAAAGTGCACGCATGTGAGCGGCCACGTGCCATTTTGTGGATGGACGTGGGCCAAGTCAGTGGTAACCGCCCAAATTGGCTAAAATTAAACACAATCGCAGGCCATGAGACCTAGTGAAGGTCGCTCACCCTTGTCAGCCTGAAATTAAATAAGTGGGACTTAGATTATTATATGTTCTTATTGAGAATGCGTAAGTACTTTGAATTGCTCGTCTTGTTCCCCAACCTTAAAATGGTTTGAAATGAATTTGTGTGCATCCTTTGACTTCCAGGGGTGGTTGTTATTGAGTTTATCTCATTTTTTCAGAAAAGTTTTCTTTTCATGTGAAGTGCATGAGCCTGGGGATGGGAACTCGAATTAGGGCAAGGCCTTGTTATCTACGATTTAGTTGAAGTGAACTAGTTTTAGATTAGACTTGTTATGAAGATTGTTGTTCAGTTTGCACGTTATTCTATGTGTCACCAGGATTTAAATTCATGCTTTAATTATAGATTTAGACTATATATTAAAGTTTCCAAGAATGAAATACGGTGGTAACACCCCACTTAGGTTTTTCTGCTTGTTTTCTTAAAATGTGTTATCGCAAGTGCACAGCGTAGCTATGGCTGGTAACTGGCAAGTACAAGTCGTGTCTATGAGGAACTCTTCCAACTACTAGAATTGATTTAACTATTCAATCTAGGGAGCCATAATCGTGATTTTGGAATTAAACTAGGAGGACGATAACAACTAAAGAGGTGAAATGAATAGCAGAATAGTAAACACTTACGTTGGAATTAACAGCACAACTATGCTAGTGAATCAATTAATAACCCCATCTAGCAAACCCAAGCATGCATTTTGAATGGATAGATTGTCAATCAAGTCCATCTCCTCCCACTCTTGAGGATCGAGGACTAATCTTAGAACTATAGTCACCTATTCCTATGGGACTAAAAGTCGAACGATTACAAGGTCCATAATCTCGAGTCTCAATTGGAATCTTAATTAGTTTCATATTAAAACCTTAATTGTCTACTAAGTCGCACTAGGTGAAGGGTTCATCTCTCAATGATGCCCTAAACCCTAATAAAAGGAATGAATGCTATTACAAGCAATTCATTGAGCGAGATGCGTGCATAATAGAAATCACAATTACAAACATGGAGAAAGTAGGGATTGGGGCTAATTCATTATAGAACATTGCATAATCGGCCTTGATCCCAACCTTAGTCGGGAAATTTAGCCTGAAATCATGATTTAATCAGCAACTACAAAATTCAATTCAACATCCATGAAACCACACCCTAGAACGATTAAGAACAAAGAAAGGGAGAATTGAGAGGGAGCCTTAAGATTGATAGTGTGAATCGAAAGTGGAACAAGCTTCAATTCACTAATGGAATCCAAAAGCATGAAAATAATCTCCCAAAAGCCAAGCCTAACAATTGCCTAACAAGAGTGCTTAGAGAGAATAAAAGCAGAAAATTAAGCATGCCCCTAATAGCCTCACAAGTCGAAGTTTAAAGTAGGCAGCACAGGGGTGGCACCACCACCTCGTGCTAAAATTCTGCCGCCAGAACCTGGGTGGCACAGCAGTGCCTCTTGGCACGGGCACCCCATGCCACCTTGCTTGTCGGGTGTGCTCATCTTGTGGGCAGGGCACAGTCATGCCTGGTGGCATGCGTGTGCCGTGCAATTTCTCTGACCGTATCTCGACCTCCTCTTCTCCTTAAAACGCGTCTCCATAGCCTCCTTTCTACTGATATTAGCAAAACTTCTTGTTTTTCTGGCAAGAACTCCAGAAAACATGAAACATCACTGTATAAGTGTAATTTACACTGAAGAAGGCTAATTTGAGCCTTTTCTCATTAAGATCGAATATGAAAATGATGGAAGAATGGGTCAATTAGGAGCCAAAATGAGGTTAAAATAGAGGTTCATCACTCTCCCATGCTTATCACTTGCTTGTCCCCAAGCAAGATTACTCTTTGAAAGATTCGGGAGGAGGGTAGACCTCTCAACACACCCTCTTCAAGAAAAAGATGATAAGTCAATAAGCCACGCCAGATGGTGCATTAGATGTGGCCAGGTTATGGTGTGAGAAGTAATCTTGATAAAACGTATACAATGTCATCCATAATTCACCTTACCAAATGAGGCACACCAAACACCCCAATACTGAAGCACATAGTAGGGCATGACTTCCCTTAATGAGTGGTGAGTAAGCAAGACTAGTAGGACCTCACTTTAGGACAAAGTGGAACACTCCTCTCAATGTATTTTGAAAAGATGTAACAAGGATGCACTTGACACTCTACCCAATTTGACAAACTACCATATGCTTGGCAAAGTTCTCAATCCTCCGCCACTTGATATAGAATGTAATATATCAATCATGAGGACTTGCAATAAAGGCTGTAATGGGGCTAAGGTAAAGGGTGAGAAGTGGAATAATTTGGGGAAAGTGGAGCTATTAGTCAAAAGACTAGGGAGCGAGAACACTTCCATAACAAATGCTAAGATTACAACCTCACACCGTGACTGCAAATTGAGCAGCAACCCATAAAAACCTCAAAGGGGGGCCAAACAAGCTTACTGTAATAGTCTCATGCTAGCCACCTTATTAGCAACTTCTCTGTTTCTCCCCTTGTTTTTCTTTTTTTCTTTCCTTTTTTTGAGAAACAAAAATACAGAAATGTGGATAGTATTGGAGACATCAAAAATCAATCTACAATCCCCCAGCACAAACCAATAAAATGGTACCCGAAGTGAATTAACTTCCAAGGCATACCCAACTACCATGTGGAAGTGTCGCTCCACTAGACCTTGACTAGGGTGAAGAGGGTATACATAGGCCAAGTGTGTAGTGGATTAGGTGCGACAACAAAAATAAGGGAAAGGCACGAAAGGGCTAGCAAGGGAGTAGTAAGCAACAACGGGTCGCTTTTTAGCTCATGTGGTTATTCAAAACAAAGATTGCCTCAATCATATTAACACATACAAATGCTAATTGTGATTTCAAAGAGAACAATACCAAGTTCTAGAGATGCATCATGGAGGAGTCACACAAGAAGGAAGTAGAGACGATCTATAATGAATAGTCATTAGGCTCAAAAATCTCACAAGTAAACCTACCGTAGTCAAGGGACTTACTCCAACACATGTTCCACTTATCAAAGTCAGTCAAGTCAAACCATATGAGTCTCAGAGGTAATTGGCATGTAACATAAGGTGAAGAGACCACGGACGACAAAGTCAAACATGATTTTCACGAAACTCACCAAGACGAGCTATACCTCAACACACAAATTAACATGATCAGTCAATCATCACCCCTTGCATTCTCATCATAACAGGGGTTTTCACAAACGTTGTTCTTTTTTTCTCTTTGTATTTTTTGTCGAAAGTATTGAGGCTAGCTAGGAAAGCGATAAAACATATAAGGGATAATGATGAGTATGGTGAGAGATAGTATCTGGAAAACTTACGAATGTCTAACTCGATCACGTCTCCTTTTGTGATGCAAAATCTAACCTATATGCTCTAAACTACATGCTCTACTAAACGGAAAATGCAAAAACAACCCAGTGAAACTATATAAGGTCCTATTTATATGATGCGAATGCAAGGAGAGTCAATCAAACAAGTCCTAAGATCCATAGTTTCACCCAAAGAGTGACAAGCTCACATCCCACGCTTGAGATTTTCATTGTCCACAATGAAAAGGACGCATAAAAAGAGCAAGAAAAGAGGTAAACTCAAGGATCAAACTATGAAAATGGGAGGAATAGGGGTGGGGTGACACAATGTTCTTTCATTTTTATTTTTTTTTTTTGTTTTTGTTGAGAAAATAAACACCCTTGGGTTGCCTCCCAAGAAGCGCTTGATTTAGGTCCTAAGCTTGACCCTTACCTCAGGAAGGAGATGACAGTATGACAGGGGGTGAGGTGATGGAAATGTGGAATGGTGGTGCATTCAACACCTCTCTAGGACAGAAATCAGTCATCAACGCTTCCCAAGAGAACTCGTCCTTCCAAGTAGGCCCTCTAGAACGAGGAATAGTCAATTGAGGGATAGAGGGCAAGACTGTCGTCCTCATATGTAGCCCTCCGTCCCAATCACTTAGCTCGACTCTGATATAGTCGGGGGAGGGCTGGAAAGAGGAGGGACTGCGGGGGCGGACTGGGCACTGGGAGTCAGAAGAGGTGTGGGCGAAGGGAAACAAAAATTAACCCTTTCCCTGCACATCGTGAAGGACATGATGCCAGTCGGTACATCAATCACCACTCCAGCAGTCGCAAGGAATAGACAACCTAGGAGAAGGGGGACCGGGAGGTCCTCATCCGTGTTAAGGATGTCAAAGTCACATGGGATAAGGAACTTGCCTACCTGGACTAGAACATCCTCTAGAATACCTGCAGGCTACCTGGTAAAGCAATCTGCTAGTTGAATAGATATGCCAGTGGGCTTGAGGTCCACTAGGCGTAGCTTCTGGTAGAGAGAGAGAGGCATGAGGCTCACACTAGCGCTTAGATCACAGAGGGCTCTCTCAATCTAAATATTCCTAATGCAACGCCATATAGTGAAACTACCAGGATCCTACAGCTTGATTGGCGACTGCCTCAGTAAGAGCCCGCTGTAGGATCAGTTAAATGGGGGCCACTGAAGTTTCCTCAGGTTCTCCCTTCTGGAACAGGAGTTCTCTTAAAAATCTTAGATGGGCAGGTGCTTCCTTGAGAGTGTTTAAGAAGGAGTTACTGACATAGATTCGGCACAGAGTATCCAGGAATCGTGCGAATCTGGGTTCAAGCTAAGATAGCTTAGTCCATGCAAGCCTCTGAGTGAAAGGCACTAGTGGCTGGTTGGGCGAGCTGGAAGTGGATGGCTAGTCTCCCCAGTAGAGCTCAGGTTCTCCTCCGTCTTCTTTCCCCCTGTTCCTCCTGAATAAGGAACTGGAACTACCTCCTGGAGAGCCGTCACCGGGCTCTCTTCTAACGCGTCTCCCATTGCAGAGATCACATTGACGTCACCTCGAGGGTTAGTCTCGGGCTGGCTTGGGAAATGCCCCTGAGGCCCAGATAGGTGGCTCACTTATTGAGTGATCTCAATAATCTAGGTATCCATCGTCTTCTGATGGGCGGCCATGGCGTCGAGCCCACAGGTCTACAAATTGATCGAATCACCAAGACTTTCGTTAGTCTTGGTTTGAGTTGCTATGAAGCGCAGGAGATGCCCCACGTGGGACTTAGGTTCAGGAGGTGGATGGGGTGGGTTGTATAGAGCTTTGTTGTGAAAACCAGGTGGTTGTGGAGGACTCTGGGAGTGAGGGTTGGGGTTTTTGTAAAGGGGTTTTGGGTGATTTTTCTAACCCTGGCCATAGGTAGTGGAGTGGAGGTTATTTTGTGGTGGAGGGTTGAAGTTGTGAAAGGCATTGACGTGTTCAATGCTAGAGGGAGCATTGTAGCACTCAACGGTAGTATGACTCTATACACCACAGGTCTCACAATAAACATAGGCCCCCATGGATGGCCGCGTAGAAGTACCTGGTGAGGCATCCAATCTATCAAGTCGCTGTGCTAGGGTGTCCACCCTGCTGGCCAAGAGCGTTACAATGTCCACCTCATGCTTGCCACTACCCCTGTTAGGGGTGGCTCTTTCGCTCGACCAGTGGTAGTTGTTGGAAGCTATCTATTCCAATAAGGCCTTTGCTGCATCAATAGACTTCCCCATAAGAGCGCCCCCCGCTGCAGCATCGACTGACATTTTCACTGACCGTTTCAACCCATTGTAGAATTTTTAGGTTAAGGGCTACTCAAGAACTCCATAGTGGGGGCATTACCACTGGAGGACTTTAAACCTCTTCCAAGCCTCGTATAGGGACTCTCCATCCGACTGGGTGAAGGATGTGATGTCCGTCCTCAGCTTGACAGTCTTGCCAGGTGGGAAGTATTTGCTGAGGAAGGCCTTTAAGAGAGCCTCACAAATGACGAACGAGTTGGGCTCCTCGTTCTACAGTCAGTCACTGTCCCTATCCCACAATAAGAATGGGAAGAGCCTCAATCAAATCGTGCCAGTGGACACCCTGTTGTGCTTGATGGTGTCACACTTCGCAAGAAATTTGCGAAGGTGCACATTGGGGTTGTCCAAGGGGTATCCGCCAACTTGGTCCCGCTCCATAAAGGTGATGAGTGCGGGACTGAGTTCGAAGCTGTTAGCTTCAAGCATCGGGTTCACAATAGCGGATGTGATACCCAACGCTTATGGCAGGGCGTAATCGCGTAATACCCTCTGGTTTTGCCCTGCCATCATTACTTCTGCCTTCCTCCTCCTTCTCGCTTCTCCGCTATGCCAGCGTGTTGCTGCTTCTATCCCAAGATTGAATGGGATAAGGTCTTGATCCCCTTGACTCCTCCTGTGCATACAAGAGCAAACACTACCATGGTGTAAATAGTTTCAAGTAAGAATAGAAAGAATTATAAACTAAAACAAAAGAAAAAGAAGAAAGGCCTAGTCTAGAGTATTTGACTTGGCTCTAATATTGGAAGCCACAAGTTCCCTGGCAACAATGCCAAAAACTTGTTATCTTAAAATATATGATCGCAAGTGCACGGAGAACCTGTAGCTAGCAACCGGCAAGTACGAGTGGTGTCTATAAGGAACCTACTTCCAACTACTAGAACTGATTTAACTACTCAATCTCAGCAATCACAATCATGGTTTTAGAATTAAACTAGGAGGACAATAAGAACTAAAGACCTAAAATGAATAGTAGAATAGTACACACTTAGGTTGGAATTAATAGCACAACTATGCCAATAAATCAATTATTAACCCCATCTAACAAACCCAAGCGTGCATTGCGAATGGATAGATTATCAATTAAGTCTACCTCCTCCATCTCCCGAGAGTCTAAACACTAATCCGAGAACTATAGTCACCTATTCTCGTGGGACTAAAAGTTGAAGGATTACAAGGTCTACAATCTTAAATCCCAATTAGAATCTTAATTATTTTCATATTAAAACTCTAATTGTCTAATAAGTCGCACTAGGTAAAGGGCTCGTCTCTTACCGCTCCTCTAAACCTTAATAAAAGGGATGAATGCTCTTACGAGAAATTCACCGAGCATGTGGCGTGCATAGTAGAAATCACAATTAAAAACAAGGGGAAAGTAGGGATTGGGACTAATTCGTGATACAACACTACATAATCAGCGTTAATCCCAACCTAAGTCCGAAAATTTAGCCTAGAATCATGATTGAAACAACAACTACAAAACTCACTTCAACATCCATGAAACCACACCCTAGAACGATTAAGAGCGAAGAAAGTGAGAGTTGAGAGAGAAACTTGAGGTTGATAGCATGAATCAAAAGTGGAACAAGCTCTAATTCAATAATGGAATCCAAAAGCATGAAAATAATCTCCCAAAATCCAAGCCTAACAAATGCCTAACAAGATTGCTTAGAGAGAATAAAAGCAGAAAATTAAGCATGCCCCTAATAGCCCCCACAAGTCGATGTTTAAAGTAGGCTGCATAGGGGTGGCACGGCCACCCCGTGCCAAAATTCTGCCACCAGCTTCGGTGGCAAGCCTGTACCTCTCGGTGCGAGCACCCAATGCCACATTGCTTGTCAGGTGTGCTCATCTTGCGGGCAAGGCACGATCGTGCCTGGTGGCATGGGTGTGTCGTGCCATTTCTCTGACCATCCATGCCATCTTGCTCATCGGGTGTGCTCGTCTTGTCAGCAGGACACGGTCGTGCTAGGCATGGGTGTGTCGTGCTATTTCTCTGACAGTAGCTTGACCCCCTCTTCATCTTGAAATGCGTCTCCTTGGCCTCCTTTCTACCAATATTAGCGAAACTTCTCATTTTTTCGGCAGAACCTCCTAAAAACATGAAACATCACTGTTTAAGCGCAATTTACACTGAACAAGGCTAATTTGACCCTTTCCTCGTTAAGATTGAATATGAAAAATGATGGAAGAATGGGTCAATTAAGAGCTAAAATGAGGCTAAAATAGAGGTTCATTGCCACTGCCACGTAGGTTAATATTAGTAAATAACAGGGACTAGAAAATCGAGGTATTACAAAGTGGTATTATTGCTCAGGTTGACTGACCTGAAGGCTCGCCTAAAGTATCGTAATTAGGAATAAAAAATTAAAACCTATAGACCTAAGGACTACTGTAAGTGTGATTATATAACGAGGAAAGGGGTATGTCGGCATATGCGTACTTACTTATGAACATGCATTTGATTTGGACTTGTTAATATATATGATGAATAGGACTCATCATTATGGTCATATGGGTCATCGTTGCCGCTATCAGAGGAAGGAAAAGATGCCTGGGGTTATTCTAACTAGCCACTTAAAATGGGTTGAGGCTTTTATTCTTAGGAGACTAAAGGAGATACTAAACAACTACTTGAGGTTTAGGAGCAATCATGCCCTATTCTTTCTCCTGACCCTCTTGGGTGACCCAGTGTGGCGTTACAAGGTTAGAGAGCATCACCGAAAGACTAGATGGTTCAATTTCTTCAGTAGGTGTTGCTTGTGCGACTGCGAACCTATAGGAATGAACCTAGCAAGGTTAGTGGACCATCTCATGGATGTGGGCTCCTATGGTTAACCTTCCGCCCTTGATACGGAGGATGAGACCCCACCACCCCATTGGAGGAGGACACTGAAGAGGAAGAGTCTGCAGGGAAAAATGAGCTTATGGATGGGGAAGAGGAGCTGGGAGTGGAACCTATTGAGGACGGAAACCCTAGGGCAGAGCCCTTAAATGAAGATGACCCAATAGAAGATACTATGGAGGAGGAACACCTAGAAGATGACCCTAAAGAAGGACCCTTAGATGTGGATGATCTCGAGGAGGACCCTATAGAAGAGGAAGACCCCGAATAAGAATCTAAGAAAGAGCCCTTAAAAGAGGAGCAACCCAAGGAAAGACAACTAGAAGAGGGAGACCTGGATGAGGACTCAGCAGAGGGAGAACCCAAGCAAGAGGTTCTCGTTGGAGGCGGGGAAGGTGTGGTAGGATGTGTTGTGGTACTTGCCCAATGGACACCCCTGGCTAGTAGATGCTAGTAGTTGTTGAAAATTTTGCCTTTAGAGACTATATTGTTTATTGTGTCTTTCCCTTTTTGCTGGAAAGTATGAACTACCAAGTCTTGAACTACCAAGTCTTGTTAAGTACTTGTATAATGATAGTATTGCTGTGTGGAACAGTTATCATTTCGAATCTATGCATGAGAACTTTATTAAGTTACATGGATGCAATTATTTGCCATGATTGGCTGAGAATTGTGAAGTTATGTTATATATGTATTTATATGTGAATGTTGTTATTATTAATGAGATGTGCAGGGAAGCAGAAACTGGGTCATGTGAGCATGGCAAGTGAATGTGACTGTGAACAAAAATACACATTTGTTATGTATGATACAGTAGCATAAGATGTCTTACTAAACTACAGAGGCACTGTGTCACGAACTAATAGGCAAGTAACTAAACTCAGCTTGTTTCCTAAGCAGGATGTCGGGGAACAATAGTGAATCTCAGACTAGGCTGTACCCATTCCAAGGCTCCACGTGAATCTGGACATCCCCATGTCCAGTTTGAGGGAACAACTAGAAGTAGGCCCCACAGTCAGGTGGATGAATCCAATCCTCCTATGGGAGCAGACCTTAGCAATCTCCTATTACTGGAGCTACTGTAGAAATAAGGGAACAGCTGTAGAAATAACGAAAACAGTTGTAATAACAGAACAAGCATCACAAAAACTGACGGAGGCCAAGGAGAAGAAGCTTAAGGAGGACCACCCGCACATGGTTAAGACACTTGCTAGTCATAACCCACCCATCTACGATGGCAATCCTGACCCCAAGGGCTTCGAGGTTTGGATTTAGGGTATGGAGAGGCTGTTTGATGCCCTCTAATTCCCTAAGGAGTGGAAGGTAGGATCTACGGTATTCTATCTTAAGGAGAAAGCCGACCTATGGTGGACAACTATGCGAGAGAGGCAGTATGAGCCAGGGTTTGACTGGAAGAGGCTCAAGGAGTTTATCAAGGACCACTTCTACCCTATGTCCTAGTAGAAGCCGAAGGAGAACGAATTTATGCAACTATAACAAAGGGGGATGAGTGTGTTGGAGTATGCCTTCAAATTCATAGAACTTTCCCGCTTCGCCTTGACCTTTGTAGCTCATGAGGAGTTAAAAAATGAATTGTTTTGAGGTCAGGCTTAAGTCAAACGTTAAGGAGAGGATGTTCGTCCGTTAGTACACTTCATACATAGATCTGTATGATACCTCGGTAAGCATAGAAAGGCCAATGAAGGAAAAGAACAAATGTTACAATGCGCAGCACAAAACCATGAGAAAGGGGGATCAACCAGAAAACTTCCACTTTGAAGGTCCATATAAGAGACTTGTTAGGAACCACTATCATAATAACAACGTACGTTGAGGCTAATAAACTAACAATCAGCCTCAGTGCCATGCAATGCCTATGGCAAGCCAGGAATTCTACTTCATTAAGAGGTGCTACCATAGTAGGAGTCCTCAGCACCAGATACAGGATTGCCCACTTCTCCCACCTCCTACCAGTCGGGGTCATGAGAGATAGTAGCCCCAGCAGCACTACCAGAATAAGGGTGGGTAAGCTGCCAACCCAGATCATCAAGCCTAGCACCCCTATAGAACCAGGCTAGATCCTCCAATTAATGTACTCGAATCACCGGGGCAGGATTTATGTTGTGCAGGGAGGAAGTAGAGGATACCCGAAATGTGGTGACTAGTACATTCTCTATCCAAACTCAACCGATATATGTCATACTTAATTCTATTGCTACGTATCTTTTCATTTCTGTTAAGCTGGTTGAGACAATAGGGTTAGTTATAATTCATGGACCCCTTCTACTATTTGTGCCTCTCCCTAATGGGAAGACTGCTAAGTATGATAAACTGTATGAGGACTGCTTCATCCAGATGTATGAAAACGAGTTTCTGACGGACCTCCACAAGTTTGAGTTGACTGATTTCGGTGTCATTTTGGGGATAGACTGGGGAGCAAAGCATCAGGCCCAAATAAATTTTCCAGAATAAAGAATCATCAAAGCGGGCCCAATGAAGAGAAAATAGTTCTTAAAGGGAAGGTCTCGAATGGTTGAGTAAAATGTATCACTGCAATGAAAGCCCATAAGTTGCTAGCATGATGATGCAAATGTTTCTATGTAATATAGTGGAAACCAAGGCCGCTAAGCCATCCTTCCAGGACATTTCAGCCATTCAAGAATTCCCGAATGTTTTCCTGGAGGAGATCCTCGGCGTGCCACCCCTTAAGGAGGTGCAATTTTGTATTGATTTAGTCCTATGAGAAATCCCTGTCTCTAAAGCACCTTATCGGATGGCACCAGTAGAACTTAAGGAGTTAAACACAACTTGCTGAACTATTAGAAAGGGTTATATCGAGCCCAGTACGTCTCCATGGGGAGCCCCGGTATTGTCCATGAAAAAGAATGATGAAACCTTGAGATTGTGCATAGACTTCATGGAGTTAAACAAAATAACCAGCAAGAAAGGCCATCCTTTTCCCAGGATAGATGATCTTTTTGACAAACTTAGAGGTGTGAGGACCTTATCTAAGACAGACCTTCATTCGGGGTATCTCCAACTCCGGTTC
Organism: Carnegiea gigantea; assembly: GCA_029747015.1. Lineage (NCBI taxonomy): Eukaryota > Viridiplantae > Streptophyta > Magnoliopsida > Caryophyllales > Cactaceae > Carnegiea > Carnegiea gigantea. The sequence continues at coordinate 312,265 of JAKOGI010000836.1, read as the reverse complement.
AAGGAAGAGGACGTACCTAAGACTGCTTTCTGCACTTGATACGTTCATTATGAGTTTACAGTGATGCCTTTTGGGCTTATAAATGCCCCAGTGGCATTTTATAGGTCCCATGAATAGGGACTTCAAACCTTACCTAGATCAGGTTGAAGTGGTGTTTATAGATGACATACTGATTTATTCAGAAACCCCAGCAGAATAGGCCCACCATTTAAGGATCATTCTAGAAGTCCTAAGGGAGAATGAGTTGCATGCAAAGCTGAAAAGTACGAGTTTTGGCTGGGTCAGGTGGCGTTTTTAGGCACTTAGTGTCTAACAAGCGAGTATATGTGGATGCCCAGAAGATAGAGGGCATAATGAAGTGGCCAAGACCTAAGAATCCGACAGAAGTGAGAAACTTCTTGGGCTTAGTAGGGTACTATCATAGGTTTCTCTAGAACTTCTCGAAGATCACCATTCCCCTCGTCAATTTGACACGAAAGGTTACTCGGTGTGAGTGGGTGGATCATTGCGAGCAAGATTTCCAAGAACTTAAGAAGAGGTTAACCAGTGTGCCTCTATCAGCCTTACCCACCAGTGATAGGACTTCGTACTACATATTGATGCGTCCAAAATTGGATTGGGATGTGTGCTAATGCAACATGATTATATCATAGCCTATATCCTCTCGACAACTAAAGACTCATGAGTGAAACTTCCCAGCTCATGACTTAGAGCTAGTAGCTATAGTGTTTATACTAAAACTTTGGGGACCCGACTTGTACGAGGTGCACTGCGAGATCTTCACTAATCACCAAACCTTAAAATATTTATTCTCACAAAAGGACCTAAATTTGAGATAGATGAGGTGGTTGGAATTCCTTAAGGGCTATGAAATGAACTTCCAATACAACCCTGGAAAGGCAAACGTACTAGCAGATGCATTAAGTCGTAGGCCATACCCAACTCCCAATAGCTTGCGGGCACTACCTAGGGATTTGTGAAAGAATTTTAAAAAACTGGAGCTCAATGTGGTGATAAGGAAAACCAAATATGTACTATATAACATGGTGGTACAACCTACCCTCATTAAGGAAATTAGAGTTGCTCAGAGAACAAACCTGCAGTTGGATATGATCAAGACGAAGGTGTCAGCAGGAAAGGCACCTAGCATCGTGATTCCCGAGGGCGGGGAACTAAGGTTCTAGAATCGAGTATGCTCGCTATAGAGGAACTCAAAATAAAAATCCTAGATGAGGGGTACAACACCCCACATTCTATTCACCCTAGTGGGAACAAGTTATACAAAGACCTGAAATGAACTTTCTGGTGGAACAATATGAAACGGGAAGTAGGGGAGTATGTAGCGAAGTGTTTCACATGTCAGCGAGTAAAAGCAGAACACCAAATGCCCACAAGACCCGTTGAGTGAAAGTGAGATTCATTCTCCATGACTTTGTAGTAGGCTTACCGCCCACTAAAGGAAGAACAATGCGATTTTCGGTCATCGTGGTTCAACTCATAGAAATGGCTCACTTCATGGACGTGAGAAATACATGGACATTAGATCAGTTGGCCCAAGCCTAACTAGAGGAGATAGTTCGATGGCATGGTATACCGAGCTCTATAGTGCCAGACCGAGACACTAGATTCCAATCGAGATTCTGGTAGAAGCTGTCGGAGGCGTTCGAGATACGATTACATTTTAGTACAACCTTTCACCTAGCCACGGATGGGCACACTGAGAGAACAATTCAGACCTTAGAGGATATGCTGCAAGCATGTGTTTTAGACTTCAAACAAGCTTTGGATGAGCAGTTAGCATTGGTCAAGGTTTCCTACAACAATAACTACCACGCTATAATCGGGATGGCCATGTACTAAGCATTGTATGGTCGACGGTGTAGAAATCCATTGTGTTGGCAAGAGATTGATGATGCATTGAGCATTGGACCCGAACTAATCTTACAACTTCCCAGAAGGTCAGAATAATCAAGGAACGAATGAAAGCAGCCCAGAGTCGACAAAATAGGTATGCAAATCGGAGGCTCAGACCTTTAGAGTTTGAAGTGGGAGACCAAGTTTTCCTCCGTGCTTCTCACACCAAGGGCATCGCGAGATTTGACGTGACGGGCAACTTTGGCCTCAAATATATGGGGTCGTGCTCTATCATTCAACGAGTCGGGGAGGTAGCTTATCATTAGGAACTACCGCCTGAGCTACCCAGAGTGTACAATGTCTTCCATATGTCACAACTGCATACGTATGTCCCTCATCCATCTCATGTTATCACTCCAGATCCCATACAATTGAGGGAGGATTTGTCTTACGAGGAACAACCGGTTCACATTCTACATCGAAGGGAAAAGCAACTTTGTAGGAAGACAGTGCCCCTAGTAAAAGTTCTGTGGGCAAATTATGACGTGTTGGAAGGCACATAGGGGCCAGAGTACGAGATGCGATCAAAATACCCCTGCCTATTTGAATGACGAGGTGTGTGCGAAGTTTCGAGGATGAAACTTCCTTTAAGTAGAATGTGAAACCCTAGAGATTTTTTATATATCTATATATTTTTATTCTATTATTTATAATTATTACGATATTGGCTGACCTAGTATTCTTGAGCTCGTAGTGTTTTATTTATTTTTATTTTAGCAAGATAGCCGAAGGGTGGTAGAACGGTCCAAGTCAGGGTAGTGTTAAAAAAAAAAAATAATAACCAAATGAGAGAAGGCAAGGAGGGGAAGGGTGAAACCCTAATGTTATAAATTTTTCCTTCTCTCTCAATCTCATCACTCTCTCCACTACGCCTCTCTCCCTCACTCGGCTCACTCTCTCTCTCACCGCCCTCACTCTCTCTTCCTCTCTCTCCCCCGTAGCCACCGTTGCCTCCTCCCTCTTTTTTGCTCTCTCACTTTGGTTCGGTAAATGTGAACCTTCTTGAAATTTTAGCAAGTATCTTAGTGGTTAACTAAACTTCTTAATAGAAATGCATATTTCAACCTTTGAATATGATTTTCTTACTCGCTCTCCTAGAATTCCAAGAGTGGAGCACTTAGTTGGTGGAACAACACAATCTAGAGTTGTCTCCTTTTATGAATCGTTTCGAGGTAAAACAATCACCCTTTCTCTATGGCTTGGATTGTTTGATGATTAGGAATAGCAAACTTTTGTGTGAAGGCATCGTATGCATGTTGGGGGAGGGATTCAAATTGAAATTGATTGAACACAAGCCTAAAGATTATAGTGTAAACACCGTTCTCTACACCCAAAACTGGCGCTGATTTTACGAATTTACTGACAATTGTCATGCTCTCTAAAAATTATGAAACAATTAAACCATGTCCTGTGATTGAAAAATTTTGAAGTTCATAAATTGGAGTTAAAATGAGAAAGCTATGGCCGAAATAATGGGACTACGCAAAACTATCTGTAACTGGGACAGTTCAGAAAATTGTTGATATTCAAACCAGTTAGACTCGGATTCTGTCAATTGTTATAAAAGGAAAGTTGTTATTCATGGCTTGAACTTTCTAGAATGGCTTAATCTTAAAAGTACAATATCGAGAGTGAAAGTTATGATCCCGGATATCTGGGGGTAAAATCTGGGAGTAAAATGGGAAGCGAACGGTCGTGGCATGTGTGGAGATTTTAATATTTATAACTTTCTAAAAATTAATTTGGTGGTTGGATTTGGTTACTGGGTGTAAGAGGAAGCTTACGAAAGACTACTTGGGTATAAAAGGCTGATAGAGAGTCGAGCTAGAAGCTAGAACTAACATAACACTGTTGTGGGAAATTGTTTTAGGTCAAACGAGCGTTCCGAGCTCAAGCTTAGGCGGCGTATTCTAGCAAGTAATAATCATGCCCTAACTCCCCTGAATTTTCCTTGGAAAACATGTACTGTGCATGTATTTGAAAGGTAACTGAATGTGTTTTGAATTGATGTTCAGGGGATCTTTCACGGGTTAATGTGTAATGAGGTTTTACTATGATTTCTACTGAATCAATTGGTCAAATGGTAATTATTAAGTTTATCTTGAATGTTTGTTATGAAAATGATAATCAAATGTTTCTGGATCAAAATGGATTGGGTTGGTCTGTATTCTAATTAATGATCGATGTTAACTGTGAATGTATAAGTAACTAAATGGATGGGTGGGACTAAGGAGTTATACTCGTGTGTTATTGAAGGCCATTAGCCTTCCTAGGGAAAAAGTGCATGCATGTGAGTGGCCACTCCTTATGGAGGGACATAGGTCAGTTCAGCAGTAACTATCTAAATTGACGGTAGACCAAGACATGGTTAAACGACTGCGTTAAATCTAAGCATAGACCATGAGACCTAGTGGGGGTTGCTCGCCCTTATGAATTTGAAATTGAATAAGTGGGACTTCGATTATTATATGTTTCTGTTGAGAATGCACAAGTACTTTGAACTGCTCGTATTGTTCCCTATCTTTAAAATGGTTTGAAATGAATTTGTATGCATGTTTTGACTGTTAGGGATGGTAGTTATTGAGTTTATCTCATTTTTTTTCTAAAATTTTTTGTTTTCAGGTGAAGTGGGGATAGAGACCCGAATTAGAGTAAGGCCCCATCATCTTCGATTTAGTTGAAATGAATTAGTTTTATTAGACTTGTTATAAAGATTGTTATTAAGTTTGGACATTGTGGTATGTGTCGCCGGGATTTAATTTATGCTTTAATTTGAGATTTAGACTATACATTAAAGTTTTGGTTGGTACTCAGCTGGGTACTTCAAGAAGGAAATACGACAGTAAGACCCCACTTAGATTTTTCCTCTACCACGTAGGTTAGTATTAGTAAATAAAATGAATTAGAAGATCAGGGTATTACACATGTATTTTAAGATCCTATATGCCTTCAACTCTACTAATGTTTTCAAGTCTATCATTTTCTAGGTAATTATTAAAATCTTCACCAAGTTCAAGGTGTTTTGGATCCTATTTTGCAAATAATTCATGTAGATATCTCTTTTATGTTTGTAATAAGAATTTTTCAACTCCAACATTAAAGAGATGATCAAAGACATCTTCTGAAGTAGCGCCTTCTACATTCATATATTTGCTAAAATCATTGCGATAAACAAAACTAGTATTCCAACAATGCATTAGTATTTTTTTCTCATTCAATCAATGCTGACATTTGATGGAAAGTATCGTAAAACCCAATTGCTCTTGCTAAAGTAGGATCACTAACTACTTCTTGTTACTCTAGAAACCTTTCTTGTCTTTGATCATTGAGATCACTAAGATCAATTAATTGAACATGATAATGGGTTGGTTTGCTTTCATATTTTCATATTCAATCAACATACAATGTTCATTAATATGCAAACTTCTATCGTATGGGGCTCATGTTGGACCGTTAGGATATGTGAGAATGCAGTGGATCCTTTTAAATCTATTAAAACTTACGTAGTCTTGAGAAGAATGGGCATTTCAGACTAGGGATTTCTATAAGGCAAGCAACCATTTCATATTCTCAGGCTTTCATGGTAGGTTCATCTAGAGGGATTGAATTTGCTAGGAATCTAACACCACCAACTCCAAATATATTAGGGAAGAAAATCATAGTACTCCATGACTCCTAAATATTATAGCAATAATTATGATAGTAGTCGATGCAAGTTGCATACTAGTCATTGAATCATTTTTCTTGAACATAGAAACTGAGTTTTGCTTAAACATCGTCAAAACACCTTAGGTAATTCATGTGCAATTCTATGAGGTTGAATCTCTATACTATAGAAAGCCAGAAGACAATAAACCAAAGCATTTTCTACATCTTGTATGAAATTCTAAAATATCCATAATGATTCTATTAGACAAAGAAATCATTCTAGTAATAATGGTATTTCATTTTGCATGTCGTCCTTTTTGTTAAGAGTTCTACTGTTATAATCACCATTGGTAAGCTCCCAAGACAAACCATCTGCCAGGGAATTCTCTGATACTTATGCATATACAATAGGGAAAGAAAATTGGTTAACCAATAATTGCCAATGTAGGAGTTGCCCTTGCGCTTGCATATTTGATAAATTCTTTTTCACAAAGTAAAGTATTCCTTTGCAATCAGCTCAATTAGAAAATCTTTTGGGCCTGAAACAATTAAGAACAATTCAATTCCCCTTATGACTAGAAGAATTTCTTTTTCCATCATGTGATAGTTGCATTCAGCTTCATTAGAACTTTTGCTTCAGTATTTGTACAGTTTTTCTCCTTCTTTGATTTTGGGCATTACACTCCATTATTCATTGTTGGTGTCTATCTCAAGAATTACATCATTTTCTTCCTTATGAAAAATTAAAAATATGAAGATTTTTTCACATCTTTTGAAGTTTTGAACAATGTTCAAATCACTAGGAGTCTATGTGTAACTTCAATCTTGAACTTCCATTGTAATAGTTTTTTCAATTTAGCTAGATCTTTAATGAAATATGAATCATAACTAAGACATCCAAGAAACCTTTCTAAGTGCTTCCAAACTTCAAGCTTCTCAGGAAAATTTTCTATTTTTTTCTAAAATTCGTTTTTGTATGATGATTTGTCTAGCTTTCATTTCTAAACCTAGAAACTCTATTTCTTATTCAGCACAAATACACTTGTTTTTACCAAGTATAATACCATGATCAATGCGTCTTTGGGTGACAGTTAGAACTTTATGTTTGCAGTGTTGTATGGCCTTAGAAAAGATAAGAATATCATCTATGTAAACTAGACGACAGTGATTAAAATCATTGAAGATGTTATCCATTCTTCTTTTGAATTATTGAGGTGCAATTATAAGATCAAATGATATTACAGTCCACTCATAATGTCCTTGAGGGGCTCCATAAGCATTCAAAGAATGCTTTCTTCATTCATTTTTATTTGGTAATATATGCTTTTGTAATCCATTTTCAAGAACCAAGAGGCTCCATGGATTCTATTAAAAAGAAATATTTTGTTAGGAATATAATAACATCGAAGACAATATTACCATTAAGGTTTTTGTAATTAATTATTATTGTAGCTTTTCATCTTTTTTCTTTGGCATAATTTCTCACCGTGAAAGTAAGACTGGTGTGTGGAATCTCACCATTCTTGATTTACACTTTATCCAAACAATCTTTGACTTGCTTATCAAATTCTCGGATGTCCTGGTGTATACACCATTTGTTTAACTCGGATAATAGTGTTAGGGTTTAGCAAAATAATTCTTGCAAATGTCTTATGTCTATCTCAAAATTTAAGAGGATTATCATAGGAAAGCTCTTCGCATAATTATTCTTATTGTTAAACAATTTGCTTTTTAATAGATGACACAAGTAGTGAGAATATTAGTATTATATTATGTTGTGTAGGATTACCTTCTAACCATGATGGCTTCACATAAAATTTATCTTGAGACTTTGTTTGGATTTTGGAAAATTTGGTGGAAATTATTTTTTGAAAAATTAGAATTTTTTCTTGTGTTTGGTTTAGATTAAATCACAAACAAAAAAATATAGAGGAAAATTAGGTGGAAAAATTGTTAGAAACAAATGATAAAATTTTCATCATAAAATTGTCAAGAAAGTTTGGGAAAGTTCCTAAAAGAATTTTCAACTTTCTCCAACCTTGCACTACTTAGATGATATTAATATTATTCAAGTAATGCATCAATATTCCAATTTCTCATCTAAATTCCTGTATCTTTTTCTCAATACAAACTAGAGAAAAAACTTACTTTCTCTCCCCTTTTTTTTTTCCTTCACATTTTTTGCCATCAACTATTATTTCCATCAAATTTTCTATAAATCAAACGGAGCCTGAGGGATAGGAGGTTTATGGCAAATTCATCCTTTAGGCTCACGTGATTTCCAAGTCAACAGTTGAATCCTATTGAACCATTAAACAAATTGGTCTTAACCTATGATAATTTGGATTTTACATTTGGTATTCTTGATATCACAAAGGAAACAAAAAGATCAATATATTTGTCATATTATGCTAATAATGTAATTTGGACTAGGACACTTCTAGCATGGATACACCCATACTTTCTACCCTTGCTATGCTTAATAATATTTTTCCAATTAATGAGATTAATTTCTCTCACATCATATTCACGATCTTCTATTTCTAAATCCCCTTCCATCATTTCATACGCGTAGTTACTCTTTAACTGAAAGATGGAGTTTTTTTGTAGATTATGTCTTTCAAAATTCTTGGAAGGATTCAATCCCCTTTGACATCTTAATTGTCATTACCAACTATATATTCTTCTTCTTGAAGGTCGTCAAGATTAATTGAGCTACTTTCCATTATATGAATAGTATCTTTATAATCACTTTCTTTATATTCATCTTCCACTACTATTTCAACAATTCCCTTATTGTTTTTAAATGTTAGGTCTAGTGCTTCTTCCTTGTTGAGCTTAAATATTCTAAATTACCCGAAGTTCCAATAAACTTGTTGTTCTTCTTATTTTTGCATTCGTTTGCATAATGCCTAACTTCTCTACATGGCCAACACTGCCTTTTAGGACTTGGCTCGTTATAATATTTCCTTTTGTATTTTATCCCCTTTGCTTGTTAGGGTACTTTTTCTTGTAAAATTTTCTTTTTCTTCTCCTCCCTGGTTCACTTCCCCATTGATGAGCATCATCTTAATAGGCTAGAAATTTTTTCTTCATTTTATTTTATTTTGGAGATCAAGACATTTGTCAATGATCAATTTTCTTAAATAAGATATTCTTGTTCCAAGGGTATTACTGAAATTTACTTTTTCAAGTCATGTAACGTATTTTTTATTGATTATAAAATTAATCAAACAAAGTAAGTTCTTATAAAATATATCAAGATTAGTTTCATTATGCCAATTTTATAGTAATAATGACTAAATTTAGTAATATGATTTTCCAAATATCTCATGTCCCAGACCTCTGTGTTGTGGATCTTTCTTTGCCACACTCTAGGCTTTTCTTCGGAATCAAGTTTAAGTCCGATAAATTCTATTTCGATTTTCTTATGTAATTTTTTGACCGTAGCGACCATCGCTCTCAATACATTTTCACTTTCCTCTTCTAAAGAGTCGTACTAGTTAGCTACACTACTGCAAGAACTATACTCAATATAAATTTAGGAAATTTCCAGCAGTCCATGTGGTATTCAAATTGATGACACTATTCATACCCCTTTTTCTGTCTTCTCTATAATGACCTCCATCTATGTTTAGGATCTAATGCATTTGGCTAATATGAGAAAGGCTAGTTTCTTCAAAGGATGTGGTTTTCTTCAGGATGAACCAAAAAGAAAAATTGGTCGCTCATCCTACTGACACATATCTAGGTCTCAACAATTGTTATTCCTTTTAGACAATTCATCAAATTCTTCAGGTTTCAAAATTACAATGTTAACTAAATTGGATTCAAATTTTTCGTTGTTGAGTTCTTCGCCGATTTCATATGTTTCACTTTCAGACACCATTTATCCATATTTTTTGTCAAGTTTTCTCTATTTTCTTCTGGAGGAATGATATTCATATCCTCTAGTTTGATTACGTTCATTCGTTAATGTATTTATTTTTCTAGCTGGACATTATTGTCTCTTTATTATCATCAGATAGCATTACTGTCATGATCTTGATTAATTCTTTTGAATTTTGTTCTTTATCAAACATATTCTGTAATTCCTTTACATTATACTGCTTATATTCCATCCTTTTCTCCTTTCTTTGCCTTTCTCGAGGATTTTTCAATTGATTTTTTTCGTACTTCTTTTTCAATTTTTATATTTTTTAATGGAAATAGATATTTGTTTTTTACATTTATTGAAAGGTTATTTACGCAAAAATGGAATACTAATACCTAAATCAGATTTTCCTTTATGTCCAACTTCGTTCATGAAAGAAAGATTGGTTATAGAAAATTGCTTCTTTACGATTTTAACTTCAGTCTTATATTTCATTAATTTTCCCGTTAATTCTAGGACAGTGTCATTGACACAGTTTAATTATGGTGCTACTAAGGTGGTTCCCTTTGATGTGTGCACAATATGCAAATAACATGGCATAGGATAAGTAGCTGATGATTTAAGTATTAAATACAATTAATTATCCTAACTAACTTAATCATGGAAGTTATTTTTACTTACGAGACTCTGCTACCAATTAAAAGAGGACTTCAAGTAGTACTTATTAGAAGAATATCACATGCACAAAATTAAAATTTTTGAAAGTAAGTTCTTAAATACTGAGGTTAAAAGTGCAAATTTCAAAAATTTAGCGGCATATATTTAATGGTGGGTACCTAACAATTCAGCTACTAAATTTCGAGGCACTAAAATATTAGCTCCGAAAACACAGACCTAGAATTATTAATGCCTCATACCTCAAGGTACTTGAAGATTAACTTCCTTAAAACCTCACTGGCTTCCATTAAATCTTTTTTTTGCACTGGGCAGAGTAGTATTAGGAAACAGATTTTCTCCCGGGATCCCGATAGTAATGCTATTTGTGCCAGAAAGCTAGACGTTGTCCTAGGCTACGAAATCTATCCAAGTTCCTGGAACAACATTCTTGTTTAGCTTCTTTTGTCAGTCAGACAGTACTGCTGCAAACCAAGGTAGAAAGCTGGACTCAGTTCTAGCCCAAGAATCTTGCCGATCAGGGCTGTTGCGCAACATTTTGGGCCAGTAGTCAATGCTGTTTGTAATCAGGCTGACTTCCTATGTCCGAGTCCAACTTCCTGTTAAAGTCTGAATTTTTTTTGGTTGAAAATAAGAATGAAGTAAATAAAATAAAATTCAAACTACGCACCAGCCGTTCGTGGAGGCCTATAGCTGGGTTCGGTGTCATGATCCTTACACTTGCATACAAAGAAAGGATGATAGATTAGATGAGATGATGTGTTAGCCCTCAAGGAATATAATAAATGAAATGGTAGAAGTCATTATTGAGTTCTGCTTTCTTGTTGTTGCTCCATCATCAGGTTCCGATTCTATAGCATCAGATCCCTCTGTATGAAAAGTTCGTGTTGTTACGGACTGGAGATGTGAGGTTTTGTTTAAGCCTTGTGGATCTTTGACTTAGGGGACCATGTACTGAAAACCTGGCTTCAATAAGGGCACTCCTTCTGGTGTCATACTTCCTAAATTAGCAAGAGACAATAGAAGTTTATTTACTTACATGAGATGCACATCCCAATATATATGCTAACAGTAAGACATACGCACAAACATAGTTAACTAACACATACGGTGTCTTACAGTAAAAGTAGATACAATTTTATAACAAATATTATATTCCCATTAACATATTCCGCTACCATCTCATCATTTTTTCTTAGATCTTTTAATTTTTTTCTTACTACGAGATACATGTCAACAATGTCTACATAAGTCATTTCCGTAATGGACTTCAAAATATTCTAAGTATTCAATTAAGGTTGATGAGGCAAGTGGACTCGTAAATGAAAAACTTTGTTGGTAAGTTTCTATTGAAACTTTTGCATCTGCCCCTTCAGCTTCTTTCTCTTGAGACATTTGATATGAATCTCAGGGCTGCGCCTTCATCACTACGTGCCACCTTTTTTTGGCTAATAGTATTGACACAAAATGCTTGAAAATCTTGAGCAACCACAACAAAAGGCTCTTTTGTTTTCAAAAGTCATGGATTTATTGTACTAATAAATCCAAATGTATCTAGTTTTACCCTCTTCATTGATCTATATCCCACCATTTACATACTAAAAAACATTATCTAATAACACCAGTGTACTCCAAGACAAAAACCTCTGTCAACACGATAATGTTCTATATTAGCTTCTCCATCTCCAGTACAACCCACCATAGGAACTCCACTATTCTATGACCTTGTTCCATTCTCCCTAGATACTGTATGAAGCTTACATCAATTAGTAATATAACCCGAGTAGCCCCTTACATGTGGAGTGGGGCCTCAAGCTAATAACAAAAGCTCTCCTTGTCCTTAGTCTTCGTAAAGTGCTTGTTGTATTCACCATCTTGTCATCTCCTTTGAATAGTGCTCTATCATTTGAGAATGCCCTCTAGGAAAGAGACAAATTGACCTCTTATCACTAATTTGAAAATAATAAATGTATTTGAATGCTGTAACTTACAGTTGAAAATATAGAACTTAGCGGCGATTCAACAAAGCATACAAACAAGCTTGCTTTCTTTAATGCACGTCTAAATCACATATTTTTGTACTCCAATGGGCTTTCCAGGATGTGAGAAAATACCTAAGCTTCAGTCATCTACTCTACCCCCATCACGATTTCACTTACGATGATTGAATTTTGTTTTGAATCCCATGTGAATAGCTGGAGAAAAGAGTCATGCACCCCTGAACATGATAAGCCTGTTCTATTGAACCATCCAGACAAGTCCTATTGCAAACTGCTGACTTGAGTGTAAAAAGAGCCCATTCACTAAAGTACGTCAAGTGAAACTGAATTGGCTCACTAATAATTGCCTCTTTAGCTAAATGGATCGGTAAGTCCAACATGAAATTTCAGAAAATGAGAGGAAACCACCTTTCTAACTTAGAATAAGTTGTTGGAATTTAAGCCTTAATAGTTTCACACTCAATTTTTAGTGCCTTCACACATAAAACATTAAAAAATAAGGATGACTCAATAATTGCCTCTCCTACTTCCTTAATAGGCAGGCCCGATTGTACAACAAGAGGATGTAATCTTTAAAGAAAAATATGGTGGTTATGGCTCCTTAAACCTAGTATCTTACACCCTCTCACGTTTATGCGGCGACAAATATTAGAAAAGAAGCCATCAGGTACCTTTGCCTCTTTTAGAAATTTGTATAACTCTTGCTATTGTTTATGGGATAATATGTAAGGAGCTAGAGCAAATTCCAGCTAGTTACCCTTCTTTTGACGATGCAAATCTGACTTCATATTAAAGGCTTACAAATCTAAACAAGACGTGGTAGTATCTTTGGTCTTCGCATTCATGCTCATAATGGCCCAAAATGATATCACATGCATTTCTTTTGATCTGCATAACATACAAGTTATGCCTTAATAAGTTGGTTGCCTAATTAGGCAGCTGAAAATAATGCTTTTCTTGTTCCAGTTATCCCCCTTCTTTTCATGGTTAATTTTCACCTTCACATTTGTAGCTTTACTTAAAGGAACACATTGCAAATCTAGCATTTGAGCAACAACATTACTCCTAGATAGTGGAACAGGAGGTCCTCTGACTTCTACATTCCTAAAGCAGTATTTCTTTTCACACCAACTATAATTCTTAGTCAAGAAGTGTCTGTGGTGCATGTAAAACTATTTTGGACAATTATGTGATCCAAAAGAGTGAGTGTATTTATGACAAATTAGACAAGCAAGATTTCCTTTAGTGGTTAATATAGATAACATTCCATATGTTGGAAAATCATTTAAAGTCCACAGTAAGGCTACATGTAATCTAAAGTAATGTCCTATGGATGCATCATATGTCACGACTCTTATATCCCAAAGCTCATTCAATTCCTCTATCAATGGTTATAGGTACATCTAAATTGCATCACCATGACCCCCAAGAAAACGAATAATGAGGGATAAAATAAAATTTGGTTATTTCATACGATTCCAAGGAGCATCCTTGCATGGAATGAGTATCACATGCTAAACGCTTTAAGGAGTTGTTGAATTAGAATATGGTTTAAATCGATCACTCATTAATCGAAGCCTTACATTCCAAGGTTCTAAGGTAAATTTTTGATGAAGTTGATCAAAGTGTTTTCATGCTTTAAAATTAGGTGGGTGACTCATAGTTCCATCATTGATGTGCACTTCATCATACCACCGCATCTCAGATGCCGTCTTTAATGACATGTAAAGATGTTGCAGCCTTAGTTTTAGCGCGAAATGTTACAATACTTTTGCTAGTACTTTGTTCGCATTTGATCTTATCTTTTCCCCCACAATGCTTTTCAATCTTCTACCTAGATGTGAGACACCATTTACAAGCATTAAATGAAGCATCTTCCTTCCAGAATAGCAATTATTTGCACTTACGTCAATCTTATTGTAAGAGTCCAAGATCTTTGATGATCTTCTTAGCCTTATAATATGACTCTACTAGCACTGGCCCCGAGGATAGCAACTCATTTTTAAGAAACTCCATTAACATAGTAAATGATTCGTTACTTGATCGACCTAAAGACTTAATATGCTATAATTTCACCACTTTAGACTATTTAGAATAGCTACAGCCCGTACATGCTAGTTGCTCGACATCATTCGATAGTTTAAAACTTTTGTTTGCATCATCTTCAGGTCCCTCAACCAAATTAGCAGCACTCGAGGATCCCACATATGCACCTTGTTCATTAAGACCATGGTAAACTAGTAATAAGTCTCTGATCGTTTCATGTATCTCGTCTTCAACTTTGGAATCATCTTTTACCTCCTCGTATTCCATAAGAGGCTCCTCTTCTAACTCGCCATGATTATATTAAGGTTCATTTGGCCTTTCTCGATGGTGAGACCAAAAGGTATAACTGATAAGTATTCCATGCAATATGAGATACATTTCAACTACATCTCTTGCATGCTCACCTGAATCACAACATTTTGTATAGGGGCTTTATATTGCATTTCTTTCTTCTTTTAATCAGCTAAATGCAAATGAAAGGAAAGTTTTTAACCCCTTGACTATGCTCATCGTAGACACGGTGGAAAAAAAATTATATTCGATGAGGATTAGTGAAGGAAAGAAAGCTAATGTCCTTAAAAATTGCCCACATATGGCCAAATATGATAGACAAGGAAGCAGGCAAAATGCAAGTGAAAATCTTCATATATTCATTGTGTTTTACAGGACCTTAGTATACTCATTGAGTTTTACAACCATTTAATGTGAACAGTAAAGGATAATTCATAACGTACCTGTTGGGTTTAATGCCCCAAAAATATTTGGTATTGTATTAGGCACCTGTGTACTCTTGGCAGTGTGTTAGGCATCTTTGCACTCTTAGTACTGTATTAGGCACCTTTGCACTTTTGGTAGTGTGTTAAGCACCTTTTCACTGTTGGTAGTGTGTTAGGCACCTTTGCACTGTTAGTAGTGTGTTAGGCACCTTTGCACTCTTGGTAGTGTGGTAGACACCTTTCCGCTCTTGTGGTTGTATATAAAGGACCTAGCCTATGCTCTAACCACCACGGCTAAATCCCATAACACATTGAGAGGTAGAGAGTTTTCTGGGGGATTGCAAGAGAGATTGTAATTCTGTTGTTGGATCGAATCACTTGTTATGATTGCGATCGCTTTGTACTCTTCCTGCTCATATAGTGGATTGATTGTGCTCGTCGCAATCTGTGGTTTTTTCTCACATTGGGTTTCCACGTAAATCTTGTGTGTTGTTGCTTTGTTCATGTTATCGTTTTTTTACTTTTGATTATTATTATTTATCCTAACACCACAATTAGATTGCTCTATTTCCTAACAAGTGGTATCAGAGTGAGGTTTAGAATGTCTTCAATCACGAATGTTAATATTTAGAAGTTTGATGGGGAGATTAGTTTTAATCTCTGGAAGGTGAAGATGAGAGCAGTTCTTATCCAGTATTGGTTATGGAAGGTTCTGCAAGGACCTCACATGAAACCCGAGAAGATGATTGATGAAAAATTGTAGCAGACCAAAAGAAGAGGCGTGGATCATTGACAGACGAGGAATGGGAGGAACTGGAGCTGAAGACACTTTTTTGACATATAGTTGTGCTTGGCACCATATGTCTTGCGAGAGGTGCTTGATAAGATAACTGCAGTGGATCTTTGGGCTCGGCTGAAGGAACTCTACATGACAAAGAGTCTAGTCAACAACATCCGTTTGAAATCAAGGTTGTACACCTTTCGTATGGCTAAAGGTACCCCTGTTCAAAAATATCTGAATGAGTTTAACTCGATTCTTGTTGATTTGGAGAGTCTGGATGTAAAGATTGAGGATGAGGATAAAGTTATTCTGCTTGTTGTGTCTTTACCCCCTCCCATGAACACTTTAAGGAGATTATGCTATACATTAATTCTAATACTATATTATTTGAGGATGTTAAGTCAAACCTATTGTCTAAGGAGAAGTTTGATCTTGACATTCATGCTGATCCTACTGAGGGATTAGTAGTAAGGGGTAAAACAACCGGAAAGGGGAACGGTAGTAGGAGTAAGAACCGTTTTAATACTAAGAATCCTTATGCTGGTAAGACCTGTAATTACTGTAGTAAATTGGGTCATATTATTGCTAATTATTGGCAATTGCAAAAGAAGAGGGAGAAAGAAGAAGATAATTCTCATGAGCATGCTGAAACTTCATTTACTGAATCCGATTCTGATGGTAACATTTTGTTTGCTACCTTTACTCGAAGGGGGAGTAATTCTGATTGCATTCTTGATTCTGAGTGTACCTATCACATATGTACTCACAAAGATTGGTTTTCAACGTATGATCTGGTCGATTCAACTGTTGTTCACATAGGCAATAATGCCCAATGTAATGTAACTAGAATTGGTACTATAAAAATCAAGACCCATGATGGTGTTGTTAGAACTTTATCAAATATTTATCACATTCCTAACTTGAAGCATAATCTCATCTCTTTAGGCACTCTCGAATCTAAGAGGTGCAAATATTCAGCTGAAGGTGGAGTTCTGAAGGTCTCGCAGGGCAGTCGAATTCTACTGAAGGGTTTGAGGCATAGAAGCCTCTATGTCTTGCAGGCATCTACTACAACAGGCTATATGAAGAAAGGTTCATATAAGTCATCTCCCAGAGCATAGTTCAAGCATTGCTTGGACACAGTTGGCATTCATAGTGTTTGAGCGCCCTTCAGGGCATTGCCCCTTAGGGGGCATTACCCTTCAGGGTCCTTTAACGGTGTTCTCTATGGGTGCGGGTGATTTTGGTCCAAGGTGGAGATTGTTGGGTTTAATGCCCCAAAAATATTTGGCAGTGTGTTAGGCACCTTTGCACTCTTGGTAGTGTGTTAGGCATTTTTGTACTCTTGGTAGTGTGTTAGGTACCTTTACACTCTTGGTAGTGTGTTAGGCACTTTTTCACTCTTGGTAGTGTGTTAGGCACCTTTGCACTCTTGTTAGTGTGTTAGACACCTTTGCACTCTTGTGATTGGATATAAAGGGCCTAGCCTATGCTGTAAACATCATCCCAATAACACAAAACACAAGCATTCATAAGAGCTTAAGGTTTGCTATTCCTATTTCATGAGAGAGCATTCTAAGTGATTTGTAATCACTTTCTGATCTCTTGCTATAGCACATCACTCTGAGATCAGTTTTGTACTCTCCCATCTCTATAGTGAATTCTTTGCTCATCACCGTCCGTGGTTTTCTTCCGTTTCGGGTTTTCACATAAATTCTTGATGTTAATTTGTGTTTGTTTTTCTTTATCTTGCTATTATTATCGTACTTGTGAGTCCTTTGTTGTTCATTCAATTCCTAACCGATCTTAACAGTATCAATGTTATAACCATAAATATTTTAATTTAAATTTATCTTACCATGTCCGTAATCAACATGAGTTGATTAATCTCCTTTTTGCCATAGAAGGAATAATAACATTTGAATCCTTTGTTTCCTTATTGATACTACCACTATAGTTTCATTAAGCACATATTTAACATTGGCTTTTTCAACACTATCCAGGTTCACGGCAGTAAATCGTTCAAAAGACTCCTTGGCTTAGGTTATGACACAATTTTCACCAATAAAATTATAGGTAATGATGAACAAGGCAAGGCCTTCAACAGGCTCGTCAATTGCACATATGTGGACTAGTTCGTACTTCCCAAATTTGGTTACCATATCTGCAAACTCTTTGTGATAGATAATCCTCCTCAACTCATTACCCTTTGTAGAGTTCCTTCACCGTAACTCAGTAACATTACCCTTGTACTTACAATCATCCTTCGATATAGAACCGAACTCAGGCAAAGATAATTGGTAGAAGTCCCCCACCTTTTAATAATCAATTACAACACAATCAGTCTCCTCCACATAATGAACTTTTTAAAATTCCTTTCTTCAAATTTACCCCTAGAATGTTTAATTTTCAAATCTAAAACAATAATCTGCGATTTCAAAAATTACGTAATTAGTTATTCAGATATTAGAACTCTAAACATGTATATGACAGATCATGTGCCACATAGTGTCAAATATTGATGAAAATACAATAAAAAATATCAAAATGCAGTCATTAAATACTCACAAAAAAATAACACATACGTGATAGATCATGAATTATACAGTACTCGCTAAAAAACATTTTTGATTCAAAGAAAGGATAATAAATTTCAGAAAAATGAACCAAAAGTAAGAACATATTACAATTAGCTGGTAAACATCTCAAAGTGTAGAAAATAGAACTTGCCTTCAATCATCAAAACCCTTGGAGCTAATAGATCGGATCTAACTTAAATTCTGATGCTAGCCAAGAATTGCTTTTACATTATATACTAACACAGTATATGAAAGTGAGAATAGGTGAGTTTACGCTACTCTGCTCAAATTTTAGAACATCTACTTGAAAAAGTTACACCATATATAATTTAATTGAACACAATTAAAGGTTGTAAAGATGGACTAAGGATAAAGGTAGATCTTCTAACCCCATAAACAACATCATTATCATCGTAAAGAGTAAGGACAATTCATAAGGTAGTAGCCAAGTCCTAGGTCCTTTTTCACATATTTTTTACATAGAGGGAGAGGAAAAAAGATATTGAAATTTATAAAATGTGGCGCTAAAGTGTTTGAAGAACTTGTGTAGTTGTTACATTGGCAAATACAAAATATTGGAAAAGTTGAAAAAGTCATTGACCAATAATGTGCCCATAGTCCAAAGCTTTCCTTAACGGAATTTTGAACAATATTTTGCATGGTAATAGAATTTTCTTGTATGAAAAGGGATTAAAAACAAAGTCATCTACACCTCTAGGTCTAACTCTAGGCCAACGTAAAAAGGGAGAAAAGAACAACATTCAATGGAATTGATGAACTTTATAGCTCATTTATACAGATCACTAAGGTTTGAATTTTGTTTACATTGACTTTACACACCCTTTGTAGTAAAAAGAAAAAAGAAAGAAATAAAAAGAGCATCACCATCACACTGAAATGAGTAACATTTAACCCAACCCAACAATTTTTAATTTGTCCAACCCTACTATACATATAGGATTCTTGCTCCTAAGAATGTATTCCCAAAATCCTTCCTAAACTTCATGCTACAGCCCGATTATTGCACAAAAGCTACAATTCTCCATTAATTAAAAAGTAACAAAAGACCGCCAACATAAGCCTTCCAAGTACAATGCAATTCAGTATGTCTAAAAAAGCTAATTCCATCCCAGAGTGTAACAACATAGAAAATTTTTAAAAAAACACATAAATGAGCTGCTTTCCATCGTATGACAAATTTCTTATATAATCATTTTCTTCATATTCATCTTCCACTATTATTTCAACAATTCGCTTGTTTTTTAGGGGTTATGTCTAGTGCTTCTCCCTTGTTGAGCTCAAAATAATAGAAACTACCGAAAACTTCAATAAGTTCATTGTTGTTCTTATTTTTGGCATTCATTTGCATAAAGTTGTACTTCTCCGCGTGGCTAACACTAGTTCTAGGCACTTGGTTATCTATAATATTTTCTTTTGTATTTTTCTCTTATTTGCTTGTTAGAGCTCTTTTTCTTGTAAAATTTTCTTTTTCTTCTCCTCTTAGGTTCATTTTTCCATTGATAAGGATTATTTCAATAGGTTAGAAATTATTTCTTCATTGTCTTCTATTTTTGGAGATCAAGATGTTAATCATTCATCAATTTTCTTAAATAAGAGATTTGTGTTCTAAGAGTATCAATGACATCTGCTTTTTTCAAGCCATTTAATGTATGTTTATTAATAATAGATTTTGTTAGATAAGGTAATTTGTTATAAAAATATATCAAAATCAGTTTCATTATGCCTAAGTTTTTAATAATATTGACCAAATACAGTGCCATAATTTTTCAGATATTTCATGTACAGAACCTCTATGTTATGAATCTTTCTTTGCTATGCTCTAACCTTTTCTGCATAATCAAGTTTAACTCTGATAAATTATGTTTCAATTTCCTTATATAAATTTTTGAACTTTGCAATCATCATTGTTGATACATTTTCACCTTCCTCATCTAAAGAGTCGTACCAGTTAGTTAATACAGTCAAAATTGCCCTAATGTCGGCAAATATGATACACAGAGAAGCAGGTAAAATACAAGTGAAACCCTTAATATATTCATTGAGTTTTACAAGTGTTTAATGTAAACAATACAAGATAAATCCACATCATACTAGTGTAGATATTTAGAAAAACATTTTAAAAAATCAAAAATATCATAATAGTGAGAAATATTTTAATTCAAATTTGTCTTACCATCTCCACAATCAACGTGAGTTGATTAATCTCCGTTTTATCTTAGAATGAAATACCTTTGAATCCTTTGTTTCCTTAGGGATCCTACCTCCATAGTTGCCATAGGAGCTGATTTAACATTCTTTTTTCAATGCAATCCATGTTCTTGGTAGGAAATGGTTCAATCGGCCCTTTGCTTTAGGTTATAACATGATTTTCATCAACAAAACTATCAGTCACCACGAGTAAGGCAAGACACTCAACAGGTTCACAAATTGCATATATGGGGACTACATTGTGTACCCCAAATTTGGTTACCGTATCTACAACTTCTTTTTCGTAGATAATTCTCCCCAACTCTTTACCCTTCGTAGAGTTCCTTCACCTTAACCCTATAAAATTGCCCTTGCACTTATAGTCTTCCTTCAATTAAAGAACCCAACTCAAGAAAAGATAATTTGTCACATTCATAATTAATTATAGCACAATCAGTCTCCCCTACATAATGAACTTTTTTCTTAATCCCTTTCTTCAAATTTGCCCCCGAGAATGTTTTAATTTTCAAATCTAAAACAACCATCTGCAATTTAAAAAATCGCATAATTAGCTATCTAGATATTACAACTCTAATCATATATGTGACCAATAATGTGTCACATATCATGAAATATTGATGAAAATACAATACAAATATATGAAAATATAGTCATTAAATACTAACCAAAACATGATACATATGGGATAGATCATGAATTAAAGTACCAGTTAAAAAATGTTTTAGAGTTGAAGAAAGGAGAATCAATTTTACAAAAATAAATCAAAAGCTACAACACATTACAATGAGCTGGTAAACATCTCAAAGTGGGGAAAACTTTGACTTCAAGAACCTATCATAATTGCCAACACCCTTGGAGCTGGTAGATCAAATGGAACTTAAATTGCAATACAAACCAACAATTGCTTTTACATCATATACTAACACAGTGTATGAAGGTGAGAACTGGTGAGTGTAGGCTACTCAGCTTAAATATTAGACCATCTGCTTGAAGATGTTGCATAGGTTATACTTTATATAACACAATAAAGGATGTAAAGATGGACTAAGAATAAAGGTAAATGTTCATTTTAACCCCATAATCAGCATCATTATCATCATAACGACTAAAGACTATTGATAATGTCGTAGCAAAGTCCTAGGTCCTTTTTCATATATATAGAGGGAGAGAAATCAAGGGATGCTGAAGTCTGTAGAAGCAGCCACTAAAGTGTTTGATGAAATTGTGCACATGTTACATTGATAAATATAAAATATTAGAAAAGTTAGACAAGTCATTGAACAGTAATATGAGTATTGTCCTAAGCTTTAGTTAATGGATGGTTGAACAATATTTTGCATGGTAGTAGAATTTTCTTATATGAAAAGAGTATCTAAACCTCTGGTTCTTAATCCAAGTCAACCTAAAAAGGTAGAAAAGAGCAGCATTTAACCCAAACCACTAATTTTCTATTTTGCCCACCCTACTATATATATAGGATTCTTGCTCCAAAGACTATAGCCCAGTTATCGTACGAGAGCTATAATTCTCCACCAATCACAAAGTACCAAAAGGCCACCAGCATGAGCCTTCCTAGTATAGTGTAGTTCACTATGTTTGTAAAACCTCATTGCACCTCTAAGTATAACAACATAGAAAAATTAAAAGAAACACATAAATGAGCTACTTTCCATGATATGACTAGTTTCTTCATAATCACTTTCGCCATATTCATCTTCTGCTACTATTTAAATAATTCCCTTGTTGTTTATCAAGGCTAGGTTAGTGCTTCTTCCTTTGTAAGCGCAAAATATTCTGAGCCATCCAAAGTTTCAATAAGATTTTTGTTATTTCATTTCGGCCTTCGTTTGCATAATGCCCTACTTTTTGGCATGGCAAACGCTGCTTTTTGGAACTGGCTATTTATAGTCTTTTCTTTTGTATTTTTCTCCTGTTTGCTTATTATAGCTCGTTCTTATAAAATGTTCTTTTTCTTTTTCTTCTGAAGATTCGTTTCCCCATTCATGAGAATTATCCCAACAGGCTACAAATTGATTCTTCATTTTTGCTTCTTTTTGGAGATATTCTTGTTCTAAGAGTATCAATGGGCTTCTTCAAGCCATGTAATGTATTTTTCATTGATGATAGAATTTATTGAATAAGGTAGTTTGTCATATAATATGCCAACCTTGGTTTTATTATACCTAATTTTGTAGTAATATTAACTAAATTCAGCAAGATAATTTTCCAAATATCTCATGTCCCAAACCTTTATTTTATTAATCTTTCTTTGCCTCTCTCGAGCTTTTTCCTTGAAATCAAGCTTAGATTCGATAAATTAAGTTTCAATTTTTCTTGCGTGATTTTTTAAACATAGCAGCTAGCTTTCTTAATACATTTTTACCTTTCTTATCTAATGGTTCGGGACACTGTTGATCCCCCCTTTACAATGCTCAATGTTTTTCTTCATTAAGACCTCCATCGATGCTTAGGATGTGATCTATTTGGATAATTGGATAAAGACTAATTTTTTTAAAGGATTTGGTTTTCTTCTGGATGAAACAAAAAGGAAAACTGGCTGTTCATCCTACTGGAATATATCTTGCTCTCAAAAAGTAGGTATTCTCCTAGATAATTCATCAAATTCTTTAGGTTTTAGAATTGCAAAGCTAAGTAAATTGGATTCAAATTTTTTATCATTGAGTTCTCTACTGATTTCATTGGTTTCACTTTCAGCCAACATTTATCTATATTCTCCATCAAGTTTTCTTCTAATTTCTTCTAAAGAAATGAAATTCATATCCTATGGTTTAATTAGGTTTCATTTGTTGATATATTTCTTTCTCTAGATGGACATTATTTATGTCTTTATTATTATCATATAGTACTTCTTGTTTTTCTGCTACTACTGTCATGACCTTGTTTAATTCTTCTGGATTTTGTTCTTCACAAAACATATTCTTTTGAATTTTGAAAATAAAATAGATATTTGTTTTTATTTTTTTGGAAAGAATATTTATGCTTAATCATATTTTCCACTATGTCTAACTTCATTAATTAAAGAAACATGAATTGTAGACAATTGCTTTTGTATTTTCTAAACTCTCAATTTAATTGTTGCTAATTTCACCTTCAATTCTAAAAGCATATCAGTGATATAGTTTAATTATGGTGCTACTAAGGTGGTTATCTTTGTTATGTGCACAACATGGGAATAGCTTGGGGCAGAACAAGTAGATAATGATTTAAGTATTACATCAATTAATTAGCTTAATTAACTATTAACCAACTTAATTATATAAAATAATTTTCGCTCATGTAGCTGTGATACTATTTAAAAGAGAGCTTCAAGTAGTACTTATAAGAAGAATATTACATCCATAAAATCAAATTTTTTAAAAAGTTTTTAAGGATTGATGTTAAAAATAAAAATTTCAAAAATTTAGTGACATATAAAAAATATAGAGGGTACTCAAAAATTCTGTTGCTAAACTTCAAGGCATTAAAATATAAGTTCTCAAAACACAGGCCTAGAGTTATTAATGTCTCATACCTCGAGCTGTATGAAGATTAATTTAAGAGCTCACTGGTGGCTTTATATATTTTTTTAATTTCCCATTGAATCTTTTCTAGACTTGAAACAAAAGGCTTGGAAAATAGATTTTGCTTCAAGAGCCCGAAAGTAACGATGTTCATGCTAGAAATCTAGACATTATCCTGGAATAGGAGCCCGACTGAGTTCCTGGATTAGCATTGTTATTTAGGTTCTTGAGCGAGTTAGACAGTATGGAATTGGGCTAGAATGCTACGCTTAGCTCTAGCCCTGGAACCTGGGCGGATCAAGCTATACTATCTACCATTTTTGGCCATACAGCCAATCCTGTCTGTAACTAGGCCAACTTCCTAAGTCCGAGTCCGACTTCCTTTTAAAGGTTCGATTGTTTTCCTATTGAAAATAAAAAGAAAGTAAGTAAAATAGAATTCATGCACCTAACAAGTGGGTCCAGCATTTCATAGGGGCTCACAGTCAGGTTCCATGTCATGGTCTTTACACTTGCATACAAACAAAGGATTATATACTAAATAAGATGATATAGTAATGCCAAAGGAATATAATAAATGAAATTCAAAAAGTTGTTAATAAGTTATCTTTTCTCATTGCTGCTCCATCATTAGGTTCCAATTCAATACCATAAGATCCCTTTGTACCAAAGTTTTGTCTTGTTGCAGACCTAATATAGAAGGTTTTCTTTAAGCCTTGTCCACATCTTTGACCTAAGGAACCATGTGGTAAAAACCTTAGCTTCAATAAAGGCATTCTTCCCGATATCAAACTCCCTAAATTAACAAGAGACAATAGAAGGTTATTTACTCACATGAGATGCAAATCCAAATATATAGGCAGACAATAGAACACATAATAACAACAACAATAGCAACAAACTCCTAGTATAGATCCCGCTTATACGGAGTCTGGATAGATCTAAATGTGGATGACCTTACCTCTCCAGAAATCTCTGCTCTCATGGAGGATGATTCAAAGCAACCACACATACATTTGAAACTATAATATGACTTTAAAAAGTTAATAAAAGATGAGGCAACAAAAGACATACCTGTAGCAGCATCTTGTAAGATAAAGGTACCGTACTGTGAACAGTTGACATCGACAACCTCAGTGAGCAGATGCTGGTACTAAAAAACGCAATAAACTACAAACATAAGTTAGGGAAAAAAAACATTCCAACCATACAGCAGCCACTTGCATGCTTAGAAGCTAGCTATCTAAAATCCTCAACCTTAATCCTCGACCTTTACAGACTCGTCCATGTCCTCTGATAGCTACGAATATTTCAAATCCTACCTAATAATCTCTTTTCAACTCTTCTTATGTCGTTCTCTCCTCTCCTGTACTCATGGAGCTTAATCCCCCACAATGATAGTGGGACACATGCACAAATATATTTAGCTAATGTATGTGCCATCTTACAGTATATATAGACATAATTTTGTAACAAAGATTAGAGTCCTATAAACATATTCAACTACTATCTCATCATTTTTTCTTAGATATTTTGGTTTTTAGCTAGGAGAGACACATCAACAACATCTATAGAGAAGTCATTTCTGTAATGGACATCACATTGTTCTAAGTCTTCAATTAAGGTGGATGTAGTAAGTGGACTCGTAAACTAAAAATTTGGTAGTAAGTTTATGTTGGATCTTCTGCATGCACCTCTTGATCATCTTTTTCATGAGATATTTGATATGAATTCCAATGCTTCACCTTCACCATTACACGCCTCCTTTTTTAGCTAACATTATTAACGTAAAATGCTTATGAAGCTTGAGCTACCAAAACAAAAGCCTCATTTGTTTTCAAAAGTCGTTGAGAATTTATGCTAACAAATCCAAATACATCTAGTTTTACTCCTCTTCTTTGATCTACATCCCATCACTTACATGCCAAAAAGGCTACCTAATCACCACCACTGTACTCCAAAACCAAAAAGCTCTATCAACACTCTACAGTATTCTATATTAACTTCTCTATCTCTAGTAAAATCCACCATACAAACTCCTCTTCTTTGATCTACATCCCATCACTTACACACTAAAAAGACTACTTGATCACCACAAGTGTACTCCAAAACCAAAAACCTCTATCGACACTCTACAATATTCTATATTAACTTCTCTATCTCCGGTAAAACCCACCATACAAACTCCACTAGTTTGTCACGTTGTTCCATTCTCCCCATATACTGTATGAAACTTATGTCCATTAGCAATATAACCCGAGTAGCCCTTTACATATCGAGTGGGCCCTCGTGCTAATGACAAAAGCCCTTCTCCACAACTACAAGTCCCTTTCTTATTTAGTTCCTCTACCGCTATGGAACAAATACTAAATAACAATAAAAAAATGAACACTGGAAGTCTTATAACCTGAGCAAATAAAAGTTTACTCCCCTTGGACTTCAACCAATTCACAAAGTGCTTGCTTTTATCTTCTGTCATCTCCTTTAAACAATTCTCTAGCATTCGAGAATACTCTATAACAAGGAGACAAATTAATATGTTTTCAATTTGAAAATAATGAATGTATTTTAGTGCTATAACTTATTGTTAGAAATATAGAACATTGAGATAATTCATGAAAGCATACAACTGTGCTAGCTCTCATTCATGCACATCTAAATCACATATTTTTGTTACTCCAACTAGCTTTCTAGGATGTGAAAAAATACTTAAGCTTCTGCCGTGCAATACATCACCATCATAATTTCGCTCAAGATGTTTGGATTTTGTTTGAACCCCATATAGGTATCTAGCGCAAAGAGTCATGCACTCGTAAATAATATAAGCATCTTCCATTGAACCCTCTATAGAAGTCCTATCACAAGCTTGTGACGTGAGTGTACGAAAAGCTCATTCACTAGAATACATTTAGCAAAACTAAATTGGCCCACCAATAATTACTCTTCAACTAAATGGATGGGTAAGTGCAACATGATAGTTCAGCAAGCGAGAGGAAACCACCTTTCCAACTTAGGAAAAGTTATGGGTATTTCAACCTTGGTTGTTTCCCAGTCCACCATCTTTAGTGCCTTCGCATATAAAACATTGTAACATATGGACAACTCAATAATTTCCTTGCTTACTTCCTTGATAAGCATGCCTGATTGTATAATAAAGAGAATGTAAACTTTGAAGAAAAATATAGTGGCCATGGCTCTTTAAACTTGATTTCTTACACTCCTTCACATTTACACACCTGGATAATTAAAAGTGAAGCCATTAGCTGCCTTTAAATCTTTTAGAAATTTGTATAACTCTTGCTTTTGCTTATTGGATAAACTGCAAGAAGTGAGAGGTAATGCCAGCTTGTTACCCTTCTTTTGAGGATGCCAATTTGTTCTTATACTAAAGAATTGCAAATCTAAATGAGACATGGTAGCATCTTTAGTCTTTCCCTTCATGTTAATAATGGCACAAAATAATATCACATGCATTTCTTTTAATGTGCATAACATCCAAGTTATGTGTTAATAAGTTGGTTGCCCAATTAGGAAGCTGAGAAAAATGTTTTTCTTGTTCCAATTATCCCCTCTCTTTTCGTGTTCAATTTTTGCCTTCACATTGTAGCTTTACGTAAAAGAATATCTTCCATGTCTTGCACTGGAGTACGAACATTATTTCGAGATAGTGGAATTGAAGGCCCTTCAACCACTACATTCCCAAACTAATAGTTCTTATTATGCCAACTATGATTCTTAGTCAAGAAGCATCTGTAGTGCATGTAAACCTATTTTTCACAATTAGATAACCTAAAAGAGTGACTGTATTTGCGACAAATAGGATAAGCAAGATTTCCTTTAGTGCTTCATCCAATAAAATTTCATATTCTAGAAAATCACTTAAGGTCTACAGTAAGGCTACATATAATCTAAATTTTTATCCCATAGATGCATCACATATCACCACTTCTATATCCTAAGGCTTCTTTAATTCCTTTATCAATGGCTCTAGGTAGATACCAATGGCATCACCAGGTCCCCTTGGACTGGGAATAATGAGGGATAGAATGAAATTTCTCTTCTTCATGCCAAATGCTGTAAGGAGTTGTTGAATTAGAAAATAGTTAAAATGGGCCACTTATTAATCGAAGCCTTGTATTAGAAGATTCTGAGGCAAATTTTTAATGAAGTTGATCAAAGTACTTTTGTGCTTTTGAATTGCTAGGTGTCTCAAAATTCCATCTTTGAAGCATTGTTCCTCTAGCCACTGCATCTTCGATGCCATCTTTAAGGACATGTAAAGATGTTACAGCCTTAGTTTGAATGGGAAATGTTGCAAGCTACTACTTTCTTTCCAGTTGATCTTATCTCTTGCCTCATTATGCTTCTCAACCTTCTACCTAGATGAGAGACATCATTTGCAAGCATCAAGTGAAGCACCCTCTTTATAGAATAGAAATTATTTGTACTTGCCTGAATCTTATAGCAAAAGTCCAAGATCTTTAATGATCTTCTTAGCCTCATAATATGACTCTACTAACGTTGATCCTAACAACAACAACTAACTTATAAGAAACTCAAGCAACATCGTAAATGATTCATTATTCCATCGACCCAAAGACTTAATATGTAGTAATTTCACCATTATAGATTATTTGCAACAGCTGGAGCCTGTATATACAGGTTGCTTAAAATCCTTTGCTAGTCCTAAAAATTTCTTTCCATCATCATTAGGTTCCTCAAACAAATTAGCAGCACTCGAGGATCCCAAATTTGCACTTTGTTCACTAGGACCCTGGTAAATAGGTCGTAAGTCACTGATAATTTTATCTATCTCATCTTCACTTTAGGAGTCATCTTCTAGCTCCTCTCATTCAGTAAGAAGCTCTTCTTCTACCTTATCAGTGTTACATTGAGGTTCATTTGACCTTTTTCCATGGTGATTTCAAAAGGTACAATTTGTAAGTATCCCATACACTATGAGATGCATTTCAGATTCATGTCTTGTACGCTAACTTGAATGACAACATTTAACACAGGGCTTTATATTACTTTTCTTCATTCTTTTAATTGGCTAAATGCAAATGCAAGAAATTTTTTAACCCCTATACTATACTCATTGGTCGGGCGATCATTTATAGATAGGGTCACCCAACTCTAACTATATGCCTGTAAATGGAATAATTAGTAGTGCGGACACAAAATTGAAAAAAATTATATTCAATGAGGATTAGTGAAGGAAAGAAATCTAATGCCCTCACAAAATTCCCCCATGTGGCCATATATATGCACAAAGAGGCGGGCAAAATGCAAGTGAAAACCTTAATAAATTTATTAAATTTTGCAAGCATTTAATGCAAATAATAAAGGATAAATCCACAACATAGTAGTGTAGAAAACATAAAAAAATGAATGTGAAATATCATAATAACCATAAATATTTTAATTCAAATTTATCTTACCATCCCCATAACTGATATGAGTTGACTAATCTTCATTTTGCATGACAACGAACGACAACCTTTGAATCCTTTGTTTCCTGGTTGATACTGTCTCTATGGTTGCCTTAGGCACTAATTTAACATTGGCTTTTTCAATACAATTCGTGGCTCTTCAGTTTAGGTTATAACACGGTTTTCATTAACAAATAGGTAACCACAGTAAGGCAAAGCCCTCAACACGCTCATCGATTACATATATATGGACAGCTTTGTGCAACCCAAAGTTGGTTACCATATCTAAAACCTCTGTCTCACCAGTAATCTTCCTCAACTCATTACCCTTTCTAGAGTTCCTTCACCAAAATCAGTAATATTACCATTGTACTTATAATCATCCTTCGATATAGACCTAACTCAGGCGAAGATAATTGATCACATTCATAATCAATTGCAACAGAATTAGTCTCCTCTACATGATGAACTTTTTTTAATCCCTTTCTTCAAATTTGCCCCCATAATGTTGTAATTTTCAAATCTAAAATAACCATTTACAATTCAGAAAATCACGTAATTAGTTATTCAAATATTACAACTCCAATCATATTTGTGGCAGATCATGTGTGGCTGATTATCAAATATTGATGAAAATATAATGTACATATATGAAAATTTAATCATTAAATACTAACAAAGATACCATACATATGTGATAGATCATGATTAAAGTACTAGTTAAAAAATATTTTATATTTGAAGAAAGAATAATAAATCTCACAAAAATAAACCAAAAGTTCGAACACTTTGCAATTAGCGGTAAAAATCTCAAAGTGGAGAGAACTTTAACGTCAAAAACTATATTCAATCGCCAATACCCTTGGAGCTGGTAGATCGAAGGGAACTTAAATTGCAACGCTAGCCAAGAATTGCTTTTACATCATATCCAAACACGTTAGTACTTATTCAAATATTACGGCTCTAATCATATATGTAGCAGATCATGTGTGGCTGATCATCAAATATTGATGAAAATATAATGTACATATATGAAAATTTAATTGTTAAATACTAACAAAGATACCATACATATGTGATAGATTATGATTAAAGTACTAATTAAAAAATATTTTAGATTTGAAGAAAGAATAATAAATCTCACAAAAATAAACCAAAAGTTAGAACACTTTACAATTAGCGGTAAAAATCTCAACGTAGAGAGAACCTATATTCAATTGCCAATACCCTTGGAGCTAGTAGATCGAAGGGAACTAAAATCGCAACGCTAGCCAAGAATTTCTTTTACATCATATCCAAACGCATTAGATAAAGATGAGAACTAGTGAGTTTAGGCTACTTAGACTCTGTTCTTTTCGTGGGCAAATAGGGTGGGTAAAAGGGTGAAGTAGGTTGAAATAGGTTGAGGTGGGTTGAGGTAGATTGAATTTGGTTTTTTTTTTTTGAGGTGGGTTGAAATAGATTGAAGTAGGTTGAAGTGGGTTGAATTTGATATATTTTTAATGTGGTGGGTTGAAGTGGGTTAAAATAATAAGAATGTAATTAATGTGTGATAATTTATGAAGTTATCGAAAATTTGTGAAATTTTTGTTTATTCTTTTTTATTTTTTATTTTTTATTTTTTATTTTTTATTTTTTATTTTTTATTTTTTATTTTTTATTTTTGTATTTTTGTATTTTATATTTTATATTTTATATTTTTATTTTATATTTTATATTTTTTTATTTTCCGTTTTTCATTTTTCATTTTTCATTTTTTATTTTTTTATTTTTTTATTTTTTATTTTTCATTTTTCATTTTTCATTTTCTATTTTTTATGTTTTATGTTTTATTTTTTTTTATTTTTTATGTTTTATGTTTTATTTTTTATTTTTTATTTTTTATTTTATGTTTTTGTATTTTTTATTTTTCATTTTTCATTTTTATTTTTTATTTTGTATTTTGTATTTGTATTTTGTATTTTGTATTTTGTATTTTGTATTTGTCATTTTGTATTTTTGTAATTTTGCAATTTTGTAATTTTGTATTTTGCATTTTGTATTTTGTATTTTGTATTTTGTATTTTGTATTTTGTATTTTGTATTTTGTATTTTTTATTTTTATTTAAAAACTTTTATCTTATTTTTTATTTCTTATTTTTAATTTCTATTTTTTATTTTTATTTTTTATTTTTTAATTTATTGGTTCTTATTTTTTATTTTTATTTTATATTTTATTTTTAATTTTTTAATTTATAATTTATAATTTATAAATTTTTATTCAAAAAATAAAATAAAAATTAATAAATAAAAAATAAAAAGTAAAAAATAAAACAAACATCATAAAAAATACAAAATTAAAAACAAAAAATAAGAACCAAGAAATTAAAAAAATAAAAAATAAAAATAAAAAATAAGAAAATAAGAAAATAAAATATAAAATATAAAATATAAAAATATAAAATATAAAATATAAAATAAAAATAAAAAATAAAAAATGAAAAATGAAAAATAAGAAAATAAAAAAATAAAAAACAAAAAATAAACAATAAAAAATAAAAAATAAAAAAGAATGAACAAAAATTCACAAAATTTCGATAACTTCATAAATTATCACATATTAGTTACATTCTCATTATTTTAACCTACTTCAATCCACCACATACAAAATATACCAACTTCAATGCACTTCAACCTACATCAACCCACTTCAATCTAGTTCAACCTATTTCAACCCACCTCAAAAAAAAAAATACCAACTTTAGCCTACCTCAACCTATCTCAACCTATTTCAACCGACTTCACCCTTTTCCCCACCTAATGTACTCATGAAAACAACAGGCTCTAAATCCCATATGATACTTTACAAATTATTAAAATTATAAAGGGGTGGGTTGAAGTTGGTTGAAGTGGGTTGATGTGGGTTGAAGTTGGTTGAAGTTGGTATTTTTTTTTCAAGTGGGTTGAAGTACGTTGAAATAGGTTGAAGTAGGTTGAAGTGGGTTGAGGTTGATAAATATGAATTGACCCACGAAAAGAACAGAGCCTTAGCTTAAATATTACAACATTCGCTTGAACAATCTATACCTTATTTAATTTAAGATAACACAATTAAAGGATGTAGAGATGGACTAAGAATAAAGGAAGATCTTCTAACCCCATAATCAACATCATTATTATTATAAAGAGTAAAGAAAATTCATAAGGTAATAGCCAAGTCCTAGGTACTTTTTCAAATATTTTTTTACATAGAGGGAGAGAAATCAAAGCATATTGAAGTCCATAGAAGGTGGAAATAAAGTGTTTGAAGAAATTGTGCAGATATTACATTGATAAATACAAAATATTAGAAAAGTTAAACAAGTCATTGAACAATAATGTGTCTATCACTTGGAGCTTTCCTTAATGGACGTTTGAACAATATTTTGCATGGTAGTAGATTTATCTAGTTTGCAAAGAGATTAAAAATGAAGTCATTCAGGCACCTGGGTCTTCGTTTAAGTCAACTAATCACAAAGTACAAGTGCTATAATTCTCCACTAATCACAAAGTACCAAAAGTCCACTACCATGAGCCTTCCCAATACCGTGCAATCAACCATGTTTGTAAAAACTCATTCCATCCCTGAGTATAACTACATAGAAAAATTAAAAGGAACATGTAAATGAGTAATGCAATGACAAATGGCAACAACTGTTTAGGTTTAGCACGTTAGTAAGAAGAATGAGGTCTAAAACATATACTCAATTGTGGCGTAAAAAGTCCTTCCATAAAGGCCTCCACTCCTCTTTAACTTCCTACAAGGTCTTGGGATGACATTAGCATGGGCTTCATTGTGGCCCTCCAAGGACACCAGGGGGAAGAGATACTATCATAGTGATAGTGGATCGATTCTCCAAGATGCTCACTTCATTGCTTGCTATAAAATTGATGATGCTACCTACACTGTGGACCTTATCTTCCTAGAAATTTCGAGACTCTATGGTATTCTAAGAGCCATTGTCTCAGATAGATGTGCTAAGTTTCTATCGCATTTTTGGTGATCCCTGTGGAGATTTGTGGGGAATAAGTTGCTCTTTAGCACTACTTGTCACCCTCAAATGGATAGACAAATAAAGGTGACAAATAGAGCTCTTACAACCTTACTAAAGGGTATGGTGAACAAGAGTTTAAGGGATTGGGATGTCAAGCTTGCTTGCAATATTTGCTTCCAATTAGGCTCCTTCCTATGCTTCCTCTTACTCCCCCCTTTTAAGGTGTGCTATGGCGTTAACTCTATTACTCCCGCTGATGTTATTCCCATTCCTTAAGAATCAAAGGTGAGTTTTATGCCAAAGCAAGATCTAAGGAGATGAAGAGGCTACAAGACCAAGTGAGGGCACAAATTGAGAAAGTGCATGAGCAATACAAGCTTAAAGCCAACAAGAACCGTAATCATCTTGAGTTCAAGTCAGGAGTTCTTGTGTGGTTATATTTGAGGCGATCCAGAAGGTAGAACAATCCAGTGGCTAGAGGAGATGGTCCATACAAGGACGGACAAAAGGTGGGAGACAATGTCTATAAAATAAAGCTTTCGGAGACATGCACATATATACCACCCTTCGTGTTGGGGATCTCAGCCTCTACCTTAAAGATGATGAAAAACCGAATAAAGATTTGAGGGAAAATGCTCTTTGAGGGGCAAAGGTTAATATAGAGCAAACTTAAAGCCTAGACTTACTCTCATAAGTAAAAGTCTTAAACCAAGCAAGCTCACTGTTGACTCTAGGTCATGAACTACGCCCTCCTAGGTCAATGTTGACTTGGTTGTTGGATAATTAGTAATCCTAATAAGAAGCTTAGCTTCCTTATCCTCCAAAACCACCTTATTAACTCATTTTAAGCTTGCTGGGAAGAATGCTTATCTCATTTCTAGGTTTATTTTGGAAGGGAAAATGGGCTCTAATTTGGACGTGTTATATATGTACGAATAGCTCTATATGTCTACTATCCATCAAGCATATAATGGCTCTAAATTCTAAGTATAGGGGAATATATGGGTAAAAAATGAGTAAGAGACAATGTAGGGTCTGGAATTGCATGTTTAAATTAAGGAACTAATTAAGTTAGCAAACATATGAATTAAGGGCTAATATTTCTTAGATAGCTGGCGGACCTCGGTAGTAACCGCCCATAGGAAACTGTCCCCATGACTTATGCAAATGAAGTATTGAATGACTCATCCAATCTAGCACTAATGCAAGTAAATTCCAGCTCACCTATATTCTAAATGAGCTCTTTAAAATTACAATCCTAGTTAGGATTTCATTTGCTAATTTCCTTGTAATCATTTTTGTTAGTGATGAGATAGGAAAGGGAATGCTCTCCTATTTATTTGCTTGATCCCTATAATATTTCACTAACATGGTTTGTGATATGAGAGCATGATGCTTAGTGTTTTCTCAAAATCTCAAATTTCTTTATCTCTTAAGGAGGGTGTTAAAATTAAGTTAATCCCTTTAATTAAATCCTTGGTGCCTCGCTAGATGATTAAAGCATGTGTTGATTAATCTCTTTTGTCCAATTGTTCTCATGTTTAATTCAATCACTAGAAGATTTAGGGGTTTTTCTGCCTTTTAGGTTATCTTGGGGAAGTTTTATCTTGATCAACATTTTGGGCTCATCATCAAGGTTTTATACCCTTATTTGGTTAATGGATTTCACCATGCTTCACTGGTTTATGGCACTTTGATTGATTTATATGCTTAATTGTGGATGCTTAAGGAAAAAGAGGCATTTTCCTTTCCCCAAATTCTATCATCATGTATTTGATTAAACTATACTAAACTTATTGATTGATGCTAATGATAAGAAAGGCGGATTTAGTGTAAATTTATAAGTTTAGAGACAATGGTGAAGCAAGTCAAGCAATTCCATACAAATTGGTATGAAGTAAAACTAGTTACTTTCCCATCCCATTTGCATGTTCATTGATTTAACATAATGCATATTGCAGTGGATTCACGGCTAGAACATAAGACATACACTATCTTGTTCCTGATTATCAAAAGATGATTCTCAAGTGCTCAAAAAAATAAAAAACTTAAAATCAGTGTGATTAGGTTAGGACCATCTAATTAGAAAAGGGACTCTATTTTTTATTACAAAATAACTTCCTGGTATAGGAAAGTTACTTTCTAGTTGGAGTTTAAATTTGCAGAGTTTTCTTTTTTTTTTTTAATGGTTCGACTCTAATAGTTTGTTTTTTTTTTTTTTAATGGTCCTACTCTAATAGTTTCTTTTCTTATACTTGTTTTAGTTATCTTTGTTGTTGATAGAATTTATATTTGCATTTGCTTAGCCGACATAGAAGTGGAAGCTTCCTACTTATCTACTGACCATGAGTTTAGTTTCACTTACGGGGTTGATGTCGCTAATGTGGGACATACTCTTTCTTTTCTTCTTAAAGTTCAATTTGTGTTTTGCGGTCCTTCTTGGTTTTTATTTCTTTTGACCTTTAGCGTGTTTTTTAAAATGCCAATTTGGGTTAACACAATTTATATTTGTCAATTTTTTAGTACGATGGTTTAATCTCCATTATCAGTGGAAGTGACTCTTGGCCATGTGGTAAATGTTGCACCTTATGATCACCTTATGAACATCTCCACCCATCTTGTGCCAATAAAAATGTTCCTTGGGTATCTCAAGGGCCTTGTTGTTCGGTACTAAATTATAATACTTTACATGTCTCTATTGCCTAATTTTAACTCGTGTAATAATATAGTCTTTAGGATTTTTGCTTGTTTTGTTCACTTTTGTAGGTAATAAATTCAATAAAGCAAATGCCACAAAAAGGAGCAAAGAAGGAATCAGAAAAACTAGAATATCGCAAACCAGGACATGACAGATAGTTACAGTGACCACCCCCAACCGTTGCTACCCTACAGGGGCTGGGCAGGGGGTGGTGACTACCATCGATCGCCCAGGCGATAGGCTATCACGGTAGCGACAGCCACTGGCCGCCGAGGCAACGATTGTCGCCACTTGTTGCTCTTTTCACCTATTTTTCTCCGGCTGAATTTCTATGTTAAGGCCCTTCTTTAGGACTTTTGGGACTTCTATTGTAGACTTTTAGAGAGGTTTTAGGTTAGGTTTAGCCACTAAATGCCCCATTAGGTGGTGATAAACTAGGTAATAGGATTTATTTGTGGAGATTTGGATTCAAGCTTGTATATTTTGATTTCATTCAACAATCTCAAGTCTAAGTTTTCTCCCCCCTTTCTCTATTTCATATTTTGTTTTTGCTCCTTTTATTTAAGCATGTCTGTTTACACTGTGTATAGTTTAAATGTTTAGTTTTTATTGTTAATTCATGTTAGCTTAGCTTGTTAAATTAGATCACTTTCATTCTTTCACCTCTCTAGTTCATGTTTTATAGTTTAGCTGTGGTTTGATTTCATGACTTTATTATAACAATTAGTAGGTGGTTTTTGTTGTCTTGGATTGTGATTAAGCTCTTGATGACTAATTAATCTTGGATTAGGCCTAACCACATCCAATTTTTGCCTTGAACTTACAATTTTCTCTTATCCCTACCAAGTGTTTGATGAAATGCTCGAGAGAGCTTTCGTCCATAATTTTGGGTGATTGACTTATGCTGATAGGTGAGGTCAATTAGCTAATGTAGAGGAGAGAATGGCCCAGATTTGGACATGAAAATAGTCCCGTTCTTAATTAAGTACGAGGGCTACTAATTTCGTGGTCTAATTAGACTAACAGCATAAAGAGAAATGATTAGACCAATTAGGCTAGCTCATGACCTTTGAGAAACGGCTTGGGTGGTCTTCAATGGTACAACCAACCATCTCAAGTCTTTAGTATAGGTTTGGTAGGTTAGGACTCGCCTCAGTTATGTGGCTCATCAATTGGCTAAATCGCAACTCTAAGACTCTTTTCATATGTGTATTAGCTTAGTTTGGCTTGTCTTTCTTTCATTTTCACCTAACCTAGCCTGAACCACTTGAGAGAACTCCTATACTTGAAACTCAACTCCCAGTGGACGGCACCATAAGTACTTGACGATAAACCTTGCACTTGAGGTTATAAGTATTAAAACTTAAATTATTCCTCCCAAGTTTTTGGCATTGTTGTCGGAGAGTTGGCACTTTTAAATATTTGAGTTTGCTTAGGCATTCAAGGCTAGGTTTTTCAAAATCTTAAAAAAAATTTAAAAATTAAAAATTTGAAAAAAAATCAAAATGACTATTTTCCATTTACCTCAATTCAAGCATGAACCTTTTTGGCGATACTTGTCTAGATTAAGTGACTGCCATGCTCAATATGTGAATTTCACGCATGAAAAATGGAAATTATGCAATGTTGTGCTTGATAGGATAACACACAAGACCCAAGCCACCCTTGAGTCCATCTGTTATATTAGTATGTTTTCTTTAGATGTTGATGACATGTGGGACTTGTTTGGGTCTTTAGCTTGGTATCAATGGTACCATGAGAATGCTAGTGAGTCTTTTGTGTCTCCTTCCCCTATTCCCTATGATTTACACGCTCACTCTCTATGTGCAGATCAATTTAGGGATTCATTTCATGACCATTCCTCTTATTCTCCTCCTGTGTGCTCTTATTGTCAATCTTTTGACCATGTTGCAAATTCTCCTCCCTATTATAATATTTGTGATGCACCCTAACAAAACCTAATGCCATAATAGAGATAATGAATGAGTGACCTGAGGGTTTTGTTCGCGAGATGAGGGTGTGTGGCCTATTGCATGAGACAGACCCTACTCCATCTTCTCATAGACTTGAGGTTAGTCGCTATAATGATTATGAGTCTTCTCTTCTCCTGAAGCCTAATTTTATGGTTGATGCACCCTTGACTAGCCTAGAGGAAGTGATTGATCATCCCTTGACTTCTTCACCACTCCTTGCTCCATGCTTATCCAGCACACCTAGAGATGCTACCATGGGCGTCTTGAGCTTATTTTCGTCTCCCATTCCTTTACCTTAGTGCACGGGGCTGAAGATGGCTGAGTCTCTTAAAGGTGATGCTAGTTGTGATGAGGATGATTCGCTTGATTTATCGGGTGATACTGAATTATTAGATCCTTTTTTTGAGAAGTTATATAGTCATGATGTGATGGTTAATGCTGCTCCTAGCATTGAGCAAATTGACAGAATTTACACTATGTCACTTGACTTAGCCCCCATCTTATCCCCCTTACCTCCCACCACCCCTCTCATTTACATGTATTTCAAGAGTCCCTAGGTGGCATTAGAGGGTATACTCGCTCCTTTGACCCTTATTGTGCATACCAAGAGGATGTGCTTAGGAAGATCATGTGAAGTACTTTGGTTGATCATGCTTCTGATTTTTCCATGGCATTTAATACGTTTAGGAGGACACTAAGTACCTTTGCTTCTTTGTTATTCATATTCTCTTACTTAATCACTTTGAGATGCATGCAAATGTACATGATAAGCTCTTGCAAGCTTTTGCCGCACCAGAGTTGAATAATCAAGTCTTGAGAGATGAGGAGGAGTGGGTGATACTCCTCAAACCTCTGTAGCACCACCTTAGAGAGGTTTAGTCTGGGTACAAAGTATTCAACCTAATATAATTGTGCTTACTCTTCTCCCTTCTTTTTAGTTTCTTTCTTTCTTCCTTTCTTTTTGTTTAGGTGTGGATATTCGGTTATGTTATTGTTGGTGATTAATATTGAGGTGAAACGTGGGATGTTGTGAAGCCAATTGATGGATGTGATCACCTTTGTGTGTTCTATCTGCGTATTTGTGTTCTGAGATTGCTGGCATTATTGGATTTGTATATATTTGTTTCTATCATGTTACTTTTGTATATATGCGTATTCTTGTTGTCAATTAGGGGAGTTAGTATTTTCGGGGGAGTGTGTTAGCTTGTGTATACACGTGTAGGTTTAATGTTCTTGTATGTTCTTGTCTTGTTTTGTGTTTTGTGTGTTTTTATGGTTGTTGTGACTCCTCAGCTTCCAATGAACACATTATGAGATTTAGGTATGGGGGTGGGAGTCATATACCCTTTCATACATATTTTTGTGAAATTTTTTAATTTTTTGTATAGTTTTTCTTCTTAGATTTAGGAAACTTTTATTCCTTCGTGATTGGTTTTTGGTCTCGGATAGCTTAGTTGCTAGTTTCTATATGGGCTGAATATGCATAATGGAACACTTGTCTACAATGTGATCTCTAGTCTCTCATTATAACCCCATTTCACATGTGTAGTTTTTTACCAATCTTGTAGACTTAACTATTGACCTTTGGTGTTAGATATTGAAATTTGGGTTTAGCGATATTCTACTTGCTTAATTGGCTTTAACTTTTGTCTTCATTATAAGAAAAAGAAAAAACAAGAAAAGCATCAGGTAAAAGTAAGCTTAATTCTGGTACCTTTATTTGGGCTTGAATAAGTACTTTGCACATCCAAATAAAACCCTTAAATATGGAATAAGTCCAAGTATGTGCTAAGTTGTTCCTATGTAAGTTCAAGGCTTCATAAGCCAAGAATTACCCACCCGGACAACGGAGCATAAGGAGAAAAACGACAAAAAGAAGAAGCAAAAAAAGGCCAAAAATGGCATATAATAAAAGGGAGTTATAAGCCAAGTCGAGATGACTTTTTTGCCGATTTCAACTTAGCATTAAGAGTCAATACACTTTCCACGGAGTACTAAGGTGTGCAAATCACGTCATTGTGCTGCATGGGGTAAAAAATAAGAGTTGGGATGCATTATAGCCTATGTGTGCCTTCAATGTATTTTTTACTTGTATATGGCTTAGTAGCTACATTGTTAGGGTGATGAAATCGATCTAGATATGTATATATTTTTTCCTTTACCTTGTACATATGCTTTGCTTTTGAAAAAAATCCAAAAGTATTTCAAAGATTTGGTGGGTATATCTACTGTAAACCCTTACGAGATCGCATTCATCTAGTTGGGGGAACCGAGGGGTTTAAAGGGCTCATTGCATATGCTAAATACAACCATAATTCCTGCAAAAATGAGTTAGGTTCCTAGGTTAGTTTTTATTTTATCTTGTGTGAAGACTAGAAAAAGATAGGTGTGGGGATATTTGTTTAAAACTAAATTATCGTATTTTAAATGCCTCTATCGCCTAGCTTTCACTCTTATAATAGTATAATCCTTAGGATTTTTACTTGTTTTGTTCATTTTTGTACGTAAACAGTTCAATCAAGCAAATGCCACAAAATGGAGCAAATAAGGAAAACAAAACGCCGGAGGATTGCAAAGCAAGAGATGACGAGTAGTCATGGCCACCACCCCCAACTGTCGCCACCCTACAGGTGGCTGGGTAAGGGCTCTGGCCGCCGCCACCTACTGTTCTTTTCTCGTATTTTTCCCCCTATTCAATTTCTATTTTAGGATCCTTCTTTAGGACTTTTACAGAGTTCTTTTAGAGACTTTTAGAGAGGTTTTAGCTTAAGTTTAGCCACTAAAAACCCCATTAGGGGTTAATAAGATAGGGAGAATATGATTTACTTATGTTTGTTTAGATTGTGTTTAGTTTAAACATTTACCTTTTATTGCTAATCCATGTTAGATTACCTTGTTAGATTAGCTTGTTAAATTAGATTAGTTTCATTCTTTCTCCTCTTTAGTTCATTTTTGCTAGTTTATTTATGGTTTGCTTTCGTGGCTTTCGTGTGACGATTAGTTGCTAGTTATTGTTGGCTTAGGTTTTGATTAGCCTGTTGATGGCTAATTGGTCTTTGATAGGCCTAACCACACTGAAATTATGCCTTGAACTTAGAAAGCTTTCATCCATAGTTTTGTGTGATTGACTCACGTTAAGAGGTGAGGTCAATTAACTACTGTGGGGGAGAGTGATCAGAATTTGGACATGAAAATAGTCTCGATCCTAGCTGAGTCCGATGACTACTAATCAAGTGGTCTAATTAGGCTAACGCCAGAGAAAAGGTAGTTAGGCTAGTTAGGCTAGCTCATGACCCTTTAGAAAAGGCTTGGGTAGTCTTCGATGGTACAACCAACCATCACTCGCTTTTAGCATTGGTTTAGTAGGTTGGGACACATCCTAATTGCTTGGTTCGTTAATTGGCCAAGTTGTAATTCTAAATCTCTTTTCATATATGTATTAGCTTAGTTTATCTTGTCTTTCTTTCCTTTTCACTTAGCCTAGTTTGAACTATTTGATCATACTCCAGTATATGAAATCCAACTCCCAGTGGGTGACACCATAAGTACTTGACAGTAAACCTTGCGCTTGGGGTTATAGATATTAAAACTTAAATTCTTCCTAGCAAGTTTCTGGCGGTGGTCGGGCTTCTCAATATCCGGGTTTGCTTAAGTATTTAAGGTTAGGTTTTTTAAAATCCAAAAAAATTTAAAAATCAAAATTTTGAAAAAAAAATCAAAATGGCTATTTTTCATTTATCTAAATTTGAGCATGAACCTTTTTGGCAATACTTGTCTAGATTGAGTGACTACCATACTGAATATGTGAATATCATGTATAAAAATGGGAAATATGGATTGTTGTGCTTAAGGGGATAACACACGAGAGCCGAGCCACCCTTGAGTCCATGTGTTATAGTGGTATGTGCTTCTTAGATGTTGATGATATGTGGGACTTGTTTGAGTCCTTAGCTTGGTATCAATGGCACCATGCAAATGCTAGAAAGTCATTTTTGTCCCCTTCCCCTATCCCCTTCCCCTTCCCCCATTCCCTACGCTTTGCATGCTCAATCTCCATGTGCAAATCAATTTAGGGATTCATGTCACAACCATTCATGTTATTCTGCTCTTTTGTGTTCTTATTATTAATCTTTTGACCATGATGTGAATTCTTGTCCCTATTATAATATTTCTAATGCGTACTATGTGAAACTTAATGTATTAATAGAGACAGTGAACAAGCAACATGAGTGTTTTGTTAGTGAGAAGAGGGAGTGTGGCCTATTGCACGAGACTAACCCTAGTCCATCTTCTTCTAGACTTGAAGTTAGTTTCTACGATGATTATAAGTCTTCTCTTCCCCTAAAGCCTAATTTTATTGTTCATACACCATTGACTGGCCTAGAAGAAGTAATTGATCTTCCCTTGACTTCTTTAGCACTCTCGCTCGATCCTTGTCTAGCATTCCTAGGGACACTACTGAGGGTGTCTTGAGCATATTTTCTTCTCCACTTCCTTTGGCTTAGCACATAGGGTTAGAGATGCGCTAGTTGTATTAAGGAATATTCACTTGATTGGTTGGGTGATATTACATTGTTAAAGCCTTTTTTGTAAGAGTTATTGACCTTACAGGTAAGCGCACTGTTGTTGTAGTTTAGAAAAGATATCATTCCCATAGAGACCAAATGTGGTTTGTTGAGTTTTGCCTTATAAAAGTGCTAAGCAAGTAAATTTCAATTGGGTGTTTGAATAACGCTATAATTTAATTGGAAAATTCAATCAATATAAGAGATATAGGGCTTTGTTTTGCCTAATAAAGATATGAACAAAGTCTTCAGGATTGGGTGTTAGCAAATAAGGCAATTAGGCTAGTAAGTCTGTGAGCAGGCCCTACAATCTTGGAAGTATTAGTTCTAGAAGGCAATCATCTCATGGAGCTCATCATGCCACTCTTGAACGGAGTCATTGAGTGAGCCATACTCAATTTCAACATAAGTCTTGGAGAAGATTGCTCCTCTTGAATTGACCGATGGGTAGCATGCAAATCAAGATAACTGTGAGAGGAGGATGGTTGGGATGAACTAGAAGGCCCATATTGAGTAGGTGGAGTAGAGGGGGCAGGTCGCATCAACTCCTCATCACTTAGTAAAAAGTAAAAATTGGCCCGGTTCACGAGAGAGGTACGATCAACATTTGAGAGTGGTATAAGTTGGTTCCCAGGATAAATCCAACAGATACGCCTACCATCTACCCTAAAAAATTTCATTTGTTTAAAAGCAGCTAAGTTCAACCGCTCCGAACCTACGACTCTATCATCATGGTTTGGTTTAACTCCAACTAACCTAGCAATGGGGGTAGTAAGGCCCCCAATGACAATCCTATATGCAAAACTAGTGGCTCCATTATACAATTGATTGACCAAGAGTGACTCGGGGTCAATCCGGTCACCTTGAAGCATGCTACACAAAAAATGTAATCCAGATAGGCAAAACACATTTAAATTATCCACCCTGGCAAACAAACCACAAGCTAACAAGTGTTGAGCCGCATCAATGCAGGGGTTTCAAATAATCGAACCTTTGGAATTACGAGTATTATACCGATGATCCTCGAAAATTTCATACCAAAAGACATTCGGATTGAATTCCTTAGGGATATGGCCGTATGGTAAATCCATACTTAGTGAAAAAACAAATACACTATTAAAGGCACTCAAATTAAGTTCATTACTTCTACCTTCCCTTTGTCTTAGTACACAGGGTTAGAGATGTGCTATTTGTGTTGAGGATGATTCGCTTGATTGGTCAGGTGATATTGCATTGTTAGAGTCTTCTTTTGAGAAGTTATTGACCTTACCCGCAAGAACACAAGTGTGGTATCTTAGAAAAGATGTAGTATGTTGAGTTTTGTCCTATAAAAGTGCTCATCAACCAAATTTTAATTGGGTGTTTGAATAATGTTATAATCTAATTAGAAAATTCAATAAATTTAAGACATTAGGGATTTGTTTTGCTTAGTAAATGTGTGCACCAACAGAATAAAACGTGCACTTGATCTATATTAGGAGATTAAAAGGGGTGTTATCGTACTTAGAATTCAATCTTTTCTTTCGAAATAGA
The DNA here is from genome assembly GCA_029747015.1 of Carnegiea gigantea. Taxonomy (NCBI): domain Eukaryota; kingdom Viridiplantae; phylum Streptophyta; class Magnoliopsida; order Caryophyllales; family Cactaceae; genus Carnegiea; species Carnegiea gigantea. The sequence continues at coordinate 268,068 of JAKOGI010000836.1, read as the reverse complement.
CTGAATTGCTTAAACTAACCAGTTGTCATTCTTTCAAATGTCCTCGTTTAGTTTACATTGTGGATTTTTGATGGCTAAAGTTTCTCTTAATGGGCAAATCTTTCTCAAGTAATGCTATGTCAAGTCTTATCTTGTAGATCAAATAGCAAGTTTCACCTTTTAGTCCTTCACATAACCATTTAGAATTAGCAAGTAAATTTGGCCAAAATTCACTCATAACAATCTCACACATACGAATAGAATTCAACCAATTCCAATCAACAATAAGCATAACTAAATAAATATTAGAGATTCCAACATTAATACTTAGGTAACATTCCCTAGATTGAGAAAGCTACTCACACATATTTGAAGTAATAACAACTAAAAAAAGTTTAAGAGATGAAGACTTAGCACAATTAGGGATCCTCCAAAGGTTTCCCAACTTTGCTTGGACCCCAAAACAGTAAGCACTTCTTCACAACTTTCACCCTTAAACTCAAAAATAGCTAAGAAATCTAAAACTAACCTAAGAAAATAGAAACGAATGGACGAGATTAGAGTATAATATTTCTCTTTTGGTGTCTCCCTCTTCAATCTGCTGTGAATTAACACTATTTAAAGAAGAACTCAATCAATCTTAACTACACGGTGAAGAAAAATGAAGAGGCTTCTAGTTATAGACTCACCATGGGCCATCCGTGGTGAGCTCTATCTTGACATTCTTCTATTCTTTCTTCCTGCCATTGGGCATAATGACTTGAGGTGTCTATAGGTGGTCAACGTACACTCATTGAGAGGTCAAAGCTAAGGTAAAATGATCCAAACCCCTGTAAAACATATAAAAGAACCATACTTGATCATAAAGCAGAAAAAGGAGTGCGTAATATAGCATAAAACACATAATTCTTCCTAAAAATTGTCAAGTGCACTTTAAGGACTTATTAGTTATATAGTGATGATGTGAGTGCTGCTCCTAGCATTGTGCATATTGACCCTACTTCTGGTTATAAATATTAAAACTTATATTCTTTCAACCGCTTGTTAATGCCAAACTGACCGGCTAATGTTGCTCCGGGCCTCCTTGATAATCACATCCCTTAGAGGACTTTTAGTGATGCAAAGCATGTTTCCTTTAATGAGAAAACCATCTTCTAGAGTGAAGAGCCAAAGATAGAGAGATCTTTCACTACTTCCTCGAAGTCTTCATCCTCTCGGTATAGAGCTTTAATGAAATGGAATCCAAGGACCTTGGCCTCAAGGACTAAGAAGAGAGCATATGGTGTTAACAATGCATCGACTACGACATTCTCTTTCCCACTCTTATACCTGTAAGAGAAGCTGAAAGATTGAAGGAATTCAACCCACTTGGCATGTCTTGTGTTCAAGTTGTGCTGACCATTGATGTAGGACAATGCCCTGTGATCCTCATAAACCACAAAGGGTTTAGGCTTAACATAGTGACTCCAATTTTCCAAGGCTCTAGCAATGGCATAGAATTACTTGTCACAACTGGAGCAGTTGAGACTTGAACCATTCAAATTCTCATTAAAGAAGGCTAGAGGGTGCTTAGCTTAAGTGAGAACTGCACCAATTCCAATGCCACTAGCATCACACTCAAAGCTTCCTTTCATCATACATTCAGTTAAGGGAATAATAATGGAGCTAAAGTCCTTGATAAAACAGCGGTAGAAAGAGGCTAACCTTTGGAAGCTTCAAACTTCCGTGATGGAGGTGGGAGTAGGCCAAATCTTGATAACCTCAACCTTAGATTCATCACCAGAAACAACATAGCCAAGAAAGACAACCTGACAAGTGAATAGTTAGCACTTCCCAAGCTTGGCATATAACTTTTGTTGCCTCAACACTTAGAGCACTTGAGAGAGATATTCCACATGAGATACCTCATTAGGACTATATACCAATGTATCATCAAAAGATAACACAACAAAATTCCTAACAAATGGTCTTGGGACCTCATTCATGAGCCTTATGAAACTACTAGGAGCAATTGGTAGACCAAAAGGCATCACAAGCCATTCATGCAGCCTATACTTGGTCTTAAAAAGATCTTCCACTCATCTTATTTTTTTTCCCTAATTTGGTGATAGCCATTTCTAAGCTCAACTTTTGAAAAGACCTTGATATCATATAACTCATCAACGATATCATTGAATTAAGGAATAGGAAATTGACACTTGATGGTGATGTTGTTTATGACCTAGAATCAACATATGTACGCCAAGTGTCATCCTTCTTTGGTACTAAAAAGGTAGGAACTAAACATGGAGTCAAACTTTATATAATGTATCCATGGTTAGCAACTCTTGGACTTATCACTAAAGCTCTTTTGATTCATTAGGACTGCACCTATAGGTTAGCTTGTTTAGCAAAGGAGCCCCTCATAAGAGATCAATTTGGTACTCAATGCCTCTCAAAGGAGGGAGCCCCGAGGGTAAATCATTAGGAAATACATCCTCAAACTCTCTCAAAAGTGATTGACCTAGGAGATGCATGGGTTTCACTTGCTTACATGTGTTTGATTCTTTGATTAGTAAGGCAAATAAAGGGCTGCTCTCACTAGTGTCTCTCTCCATCCGTGTTTCACTCATGTATAGGATTTTTCTCACTTTCTATCCCCTGTTTAAATTTAAGGGGCTTATGTGGGGGTAATGGGGTCAAAGTAGGATTAGGACCCTTGTGTTTGAATACATATGTATTTGCATACCCATCACGAATCACATGAGAATAAGGGCTGGGCTGCATGCTGTTGATAATTGAAGCTTTTCAGTGAGCATTATGGAAGCTACATTGGTGTAACTCCCTCCATCGATAATGAGTTGACATACGTTACCTCCAATAGTGCATCGAGTACAAAAGATTTGGGCCCATTGGCTTGGCTCATAAGCAGCCTCTTGGGCTTGGAGTTCTCATCAAATTACGAAGAGTTCACCTACATCCAGAGTGCCGAAAGTTTGATCCTCATTTTTGAATTCATCCTTGCTAGTTGCTTCCTCAATAGCTTAGATTTCTTCTTTAATGCTGAGAGTTCTTCGATTAGGACCATGTGCTTGAAAGTTCCCATACCATTGCATTTAAAGCACTTCTTACACTCCAATGTCTTTGGTGGCTCATTAGCAATCTCTTTGATAGCTAGGTCAACTTTGTTGTGGAAGGAGTAACCCCTAAGGGTGCTTTGAAGGAGAATGAAAGTGTTTTGAAAGGGTTTTCACCCTTAAATTGCTTTTCCACTTTAATAGCTTGGTGGTGCACACCACCAAAACATAAGTAAGGTTATAGATCCACCTTGTTAGCAATGCTAGAAGATAATCCCTTAATGAACCAAGCAATCTTCAGTTCGGGCTCTTCATCCAAGCTATTCCTTATTTGGAGTAGTTCAAGTTCAAACTCTCTAATGTACTCTTATACCTTCAGATTTCCTTGGTTGAGAGAGGTAATCTTGAGGTAGAGTTCTTGCTTAAAAGAAAGGGCTAGGAACCTCTTACCCATATGCTTTTTCAGCTTGGACAAAGTGTTGATTTTAGATTTGGGTCCTCTGGCCGTATTATTCTTCAAGTGCTTATATGATAATGAAGCGTGCCCCTTCAATTTAAGAATGGCCAACTTAGAGGACTTTTCATCATTATGCTCTTTGACTTCAAAAATCCTTTCAATGGCTTGAACCCACTCAAGATAATTCTCCAGGTTCAGATTGTCATCAAATTCTAGTGCTTCAACTTTGAGGTTTCTAAGGTCAATCCTTGCATGCCTTCTTCTTCTACATCCTCCTTCCTCATCATCAAAGTCTTCACAAGAGAAAAAATATGTGATTCCCATAGGATTAACATTATGGCCTCGATGGCAAGGGCTTTGATGTATGGATCCCCTTAATCGTTTAAGCTCTTTAGTGAGCTTTCTTATTTGTTCTTCAAGTTTAATAATGGGTTCAAGCTCTTTAGTGAGATCCCTTACTGGTTCTTCAAGTTCAATAATGGCCTTATCTCCCCTCATCCTATGGGCTTGCTCAGAAGGAATTTTCTTAGAGTAAGAATCACCTCCCTCATTGGCCATGGTTAGTAGTAGTTTGGAGATGAAAATAGGGTAAAGGATGGAAATAGGGGAAGCAGGAGCATGCTAAGGGTGGCATGAATAAGAAAATGAGAAACTGAGGGTGGCACGGTCATTCTTGAGGGCATGGGGTGGCCGTACTGAATCTTTGGGAAATTTATTTTGTGTGTAGGAAGGTGGCACGGTCGTGCCTAGCAGCACAGGTAGGCCATGCCAAATTTCCTCCTAGGTGATTTTCAATAGACTTTTTGTGAAGGCCTTTTGTGGAGTTTTTCGTATGTATTTAGGTTAGCGATTGTGTTTGGGCTATAATTAGGGTTACTTGTGGACTAAGCAGAGATAGAGAAAGGGAGAACTAAAGGTGAAAATAGGATAAAAAGGAATAGAACTTAAGCAAATCAAAACATAAGGATTAAAGATTAATGGATTCGATGCTTACCATGATAGAGGAACTTTTTGCTCGAATACCAAAAATGGTGAAATTCATTGACCAAATAAATGCACAAACCCTTGATAATGAACCCCAGATGCTGATGAAGATTAATCGCCCCCAAGCTAACCCATGAAAGAGAAACCCCAAATCTTTTAGTGATTGAATCCAACTAGAGAACAATTAAACAAGAAAGATAAATTAACCCACCCTTCAATCCTCAAAGCCAAGGCACCAAGGATTAAATTAAATGGATGAACTCAATTTCACCATCCTCCTTACAGAGATAAAGAAGTTCGAGATTTTCAGAAAATACTAAGCATCAAGCTCTCATACTATAAATCTAAGTCTACGAAATATTACAAGGATTAAGTAAATAAATATGGGAGTAGCCCCTTCCCCAAGTCATGCATTAACTAATAGGATTACATGAAAATTAACCAATGAAATCCTAACTAGTGGTGCGATTTTGAAGGGCTTATCTAGAATATCGGTGAGCTAGAATTTAACTGCATTAGTACCAGATTAGATAAATCATTCACTACCTCAATTGCATGACTCATGGGGGAATTTTCCTATGGGCGGCTTCCAGAGGAGTCCACCAGCTGTCCAAGAAATATTAGCCCTTAATTTATCTACTTACTAACCCAATTGATTCCTTAACAAAAAATGTGCAATTGCAGAAGATGCAACCCTTGCTAGGTTTTCACATATCTTACTTGATATTTGGAATTTGGAGACATTCTAGGGCTTGATGGAAACTACACACCCGGGAACATGCTTACATTTACAACTCGTCCAAAATAGAGTCTGTTTCCCCTTCCAAAACTAAGCTAGAATTAAGATAAGTTGTTCTACCTAGAAAACTGAAAATACACTAATATGGTGGTTTTAGAGGATAAAGTAGCTAAGCTTCTTATCTAGGACACTAATTGTCCAACCACCTTTTCTCAGCTTACTTGGATCTCCTCAAGGTCACAAATCAACATTGACCTAGGAGGACCTAGTTCTTTACCCAGAGTCAATACTAAGCCAAATTAGTTCGATACTATTGCTTGTAAGAGTATGTCCAAGGTCGAAGTTTACTCCATATCAACTAGAAAGACACAAAAGTATGAGAATTACGCATAGAAGACTAAATAAAGAGCTAAGAAAACAAAATGAACACTCCAATATCTTTGACCGTTTGTGGGAATGTAATATACCATGAAGAAGGGATTCTACATGAGCAAAAGAACTAGGACATTCCATCAAAGCACATAAAAACCCATGTAAAAAGAAGACCCTAGATACAAAGATTTTTGCATAATTTTGAAGCATAATCATTTCTATAATTACTGATGTGAAGCTTTCAAATCCTAATGACCCACAAACTGAAACACATGGGCGTAGGCATGTGCGCGCGCGCGCACACACACACACATAGAGAGTCTTACTATAGAGTGAAAGCGAGAACGTGATACAAAAAATGAAAGATATTACCTGCTACTATAGTTCTTAGGAGAAGGGTCACAATGCAACAATTGAGAAGCGAAAACTGTTGAGTAAAAGAAGAGAAGGCCTCTAAGTGAGATATTCAATCGAACTTTCAATATTGGAATACGTGCATGGGCTAAGGTTGAGATAGAAAACAGTCAATTTGCTACTTTAATTATGTGAAGAATGAAAAGGAGCTCTAAGTTGAATATTTGCTCTCCATTTCACCATGTTTAGGGCATTAAAGGACAGAGTGAAAGAGGGAAAGGCGGAGAGACAATGGGGGCTTTTGGGAATTTGAAAACATTACATCTAGATGCTTCCAAGGTAAAGTAAAACCAATGATATTGACTTAAAACAAATTTATACATACATGTGTATTTCTCCTTCAATTTTTTTTTGCAAGGGTGCTAGTTTCAATTTTTTTGGAAACAATAATTAAAAACTAAAATAGCGAAAAAAAATTTTGCTACATTATTGTCATCAAATACATTTTCGTGATCATTTTAAATTACAATGGTATATAACTAGCAGTAAAAACGGTAATCTTGAACTGATGTTGTTTAAAATAGTTTAACGATGGTTCTAGTCTACCATCATAGTGCATATTTCAATTATGATGGTAAAAATGTCCTTCATAAAAGCCGGTCAAAAATGAACTAGTTTTTAGTAATGATACTTGGTTTGATCGATTTGAACTAGTCTTAGTTCTTTCATTGCTTCCCATCATTAATGACTATGCCATCTTAACATTGTTTGATTTGTGAGCCAACGAATAAGTTTAGCTTACAAATCATACTCAGCTCAAATTCTGTTTGCCATAAGTGAAAAAAATTCCTTGTATAGAGCATTGTTATCAACATTTGAATTACCCTCTCAATATGATGAGTAAAAGTGCTTTACATAGTATGTTTTGATTTCAATGCACATTTGTATGATCGAGGGACAATTGAATGTGTATGTGTAGTTGCTTTAATTACTCACATGCAAAAGATGATATAAGTAGTTAGTGTATCAAGTACCTAAGCCACTAAATGCTAAAGGCTCCGAAAGCTATAGTTCAGAATCCCTAAATACTTTTCATTAAGGCGCATTAACAAGCATGTTAGATGACTATCCTAATCAGTGTTATAAAAAGTTGACAAGCCATAATTTGTTTTCAATAAACATCCTGATAAAGATCCATTTTATCAAATCTAGAAATAGGGATCATATTGCGTAATTGTTAAGAAAAACATGCATTTTTAACTTGGCATTGTATAGCTCAAATTCATGGTTAAAATTGCTTTAACCTTGTTTCTTATTTGAGCATGCTATTTACCCTTCGAACCTAGTGAATTGCATAATCCGTTTAATCAGTTTAATTAAACTAATTACTTTTTTACTATCTTGCTAATTATCAAATGTTTAATGTTAAAATGCAGGATTTATTTATCACAATAACTATAATACAATTGCTACTTTTGTGGAGAAAAAGACACCTAATTCAAATGTTTTACACTTTGGGAAAGGGTCAAGTATAGCTTTATATAAAAAGCAACATGCATTCAATTTTCTTTAATAGGAAGCAGTCAATGTCAAGAGCTTGAAAGGAGCATGTCGCTTTTGTAAAACAAGAAACCAATGGCTAATGTATTTATTGAAGATTAAAGGCATGTTTCCTACTACTACAATAATAAAAAATTTTGTTGCATTTTTTTCTCATGATAGAACGCTAAATAAGGAAATGGTTAAGGCCCTTGAACCAGCTATTAGACATTACAGAGACGATTCATCAGAATATTCGAAAAGATCCAATGGTTTTCCTTTTCGGTTGTAACAATCCTGTTAAGAAGTGAAACCTATAAACAAAGGACTTGGCTAAAGATTGAGGAGCATAATACACAAGACCAAGTGCTTAAACTCAAAATTTGAGTATAGTATAGTATTCTTGAAAGATTGTATTAAATTTCACTTGTAATCTTTTTACACACTGAATCTATTGTGAAGTAAGGGAGTCAAGAGAGTCAACTTGGAAGCATGAAGTGTAGCACATGGATTATCTAGTCTAAGAGCTATCATACACAAAGTTACTACAAATGTGACTTGAACGATGTGTTGTTAAGGCTGTTGAGTTAACATTTGGATTTGTAATCTTGGGGAGATTAATAGAAGAAGTTAAAATCCTAAGGAGTACCCTTGGGTGGAGACATAGCCCCATTAGGAGGGTGAAGTTCATTAAAAACACAGTATTTTGCTTCTTGGATTTTACTTTTTGCTCAGAGTCTTTTATCTAAAAGGCAATGAGATGATGCCCTAAGAAGGAGAGAAAAAAAGATCAAAGACGATAGTGGCATTTGGCTACGACTCTCTTAAATTTTTTTTTCATTCATGTTTCTCTTTCTTTTATTGTAACACTAGAAATGAGAATAGATTGAGTCATAGTTTAAAATGGGCAGCCTACATCCTACATTTTAGCATTTTTCTTCAATTTTTTTATTTTTTTCCAAAATGCTAATAAATAAATAAATAAATAATCATTATAAGTCAAAACTAGCATTTGGGGTGTAAAAATGTGTCAAGTTTCACCTAAAGAACTACGCCCAAAATTAGATTTTGCTCATCCTCAAGCAAATTAAAAATTCAAGAACCAACATAAAGATGAAACGTAAAAAAAACTAAATCCTACTTTCTTTTGTATGACCCATGATTACACTTAGGATATGCAACAATCTGTTTAATTAAATCCTTTAGTTCCCTATGTTGGTGGGTGAGGTCTTGTGATGGTCTTGGCTTAATCACCTTAGAAGGGGATGAATAAGGTGATCACAAATATTCGTAAATATAAACTTAATCACAAAATATAATAGATAATAGGAAACTCAAGGATGCTAAAAAATAGAGCAAAGGACACTGAGGGAACAAATTAAGGAAGTTGAGCAGTAATAGAGTAATCAAAAAAGTAAAGCGCACCGTGCTTTCAACGAGATTCATCCTTCCCACTGGTGTACATTCTTGCTTAAGGCTCCTTGATTACAACACACCCTCTAAGACTTCTCTTAAAGTGATTTCTCCTAAGCCCCCACTTAGGAAGGATGACACTCCTAGTCAACCCTATTGCTTATGATTCGGATTCTCCCAACACCTTTACCTCACGATGAGAGTGTGGACAATAATCATAATGGTTTGAAATTGATCACTCAAGAGTATAATACATTAGAATAGAATAAAGAAATAACTACTCCTAGTGTGGGTCTCACTTTCACGGGGTCTGGCGAGACTCAAATGTAAACAGTCTTACCTCTACGCACATAAATGCTCATGGATAGGCCATTTTCAATAGATCCACATAAAAGGTCTTAAGAAGATTTTTATAAGTTGGAAATCAGTTTGTAAACTAATTTATCAAATACACTTAGAATAGAAGTTAAGCTTTTTATATGTTGTGTGCTCTCTATCTTTAGCAAATTCTTTATATATATGATCAATAAGAATGGGAACGTTGGAGGATACTGAATACATAGCCATTGGATGCTCCATTTTAGTGACTACCAGCTAGCTCAAGGGTCTTGGTCTTTGTTCACTTTTTCAACATCTGCTCAGTCAATTTGTGGTGGCTAATGTCTTAGGGAGATGGTGCTTCAAAATTCATCTAATATCTAAGCAATTACATTCCTCATTTGCTAAAATGGAAACCACTGTTTCAAGCTTTGATGTTAACATTCTCCAATCACAGTATAGCTGACTACAACTATCCCTTTTAAGAAAAATTACTTTTAGTCTATGCCTAATTTAGGATATTTACAAATATGATTTCCAAGCATTGTAAATTTTACCGACTACTATATCATCAAAGATCACAAAGTTAATTTTACTTCTCTATGATTGTACAATTGAATAATTACCATTGTAAACTAATTAATTAAATTATAAGTAACTTCATTAATTCATATTAGTGTAGTGCGATAAGACATAATGTCTTAAAGGACAAGACTCATAGCTAAATTACAAACATATTATAAACACATTTTGTACCAAAATTTGCGTTGTATTCCTTTACCATAAAATTGCATATTTATGAACAACTTAAATTTCATTGGTTAGATATGTAAATTTCACACTTAGGAAATTAATTAGACCACCATAAAATTCTTATTAATCTCAATCAAACTTTTTCTAATTTTATAACACTAACAAGGGTCTGTTCCTAATAAGCCAATCAAGGTTCTTGATAATAAATGTTCAAGGTAGTTCAACTCTGGCTTGGAAGCTCTTGGCTATCAGTCATCCTATGATCTTATTGAGCAATTGTACTTGCAAGTAGTTTAGCGTAGAGATCATATTCATGTAAATATGCAAGCATGATCTACTGAACCCTAAACTTATATTGCAATTGTACATTGAGATCAAAACATATGTTAAGCATCTCATCACATTGAGATGATCCTTTAATCTCCGCCTTTTTGATGCAATACAACATTTGTCAATTAGATAGCATACGAGATAAAAGATACCATTCAAGAAATTATGCTCCCCCTATCTTTAAAAATTTAAGCATGAAATAAACTACTTGTAATTCATATAATAAGCTCCCCTTTAGTCTCCTAAGTAAAGCAACATGCAAGTATAGTGAGCTAATAGAGCATATTACATGCCATGTAAGGATAAGTAAAAGCAATCATGATCGAAGGTAAGACAAGTAATATCACAAGAAAATCAACTAGGATAGCATAGGCAATGCCTGTGTGTGTGTGTGTGTGTGTGTGTGTGTGTACAGAGAGAGAGAGAGAGAGAGAGAGAGAGAGAGAGAGAGAGAGAGAGTTTTCAAAGCTATATGAAATGAAATCCAAACCAACTACTTAAGGGTCGCCCTCAGCCTAATTGTAGCAATTCAAGTAAATTCCTGCATTTTGTCACTTTTTGACTTTTGTTAAAAAGTGGGATCAACCTGAGAAGAATGTAGGGCATTATTCAAAGTTATAAACCAAATTACCAAATTGTTCAAAACCAACACACCAAACTCCTAGAAATTTTTTTGGAAACTAAGAGAGATTTTTGTTAGTATAAGTGAAGGCTAATCGATCCTCAAGTTAGACTGAACAAAAAGATTTAGGTAGAATGGGTTTTTCATTAATAGAGAACAAGAGTGGAGCATACCAAAGCATTGGTTGTGTCAAAGCTGATTCACTCAGACGCAATTTCAAAGCCACTGAGCTGGACTTTGGAATAGTGCCATCTTTGAGAACAATTTAAGCTAGATTGGGAATAGGAATAGAGATCAGGGGAGTAAGGATATGACTTGGGTAAAGTAAAAACCACGACTAGGCCTAAGGACCCACTAATCAGCGTATTAAAGACCTAGTTAACCTTAACGTAGCTATTTAAAGGATGCACTTAACTCACCAACTAAGAAACTTTGATAAAGAGATTGAGATTTTGGAGTCAATCATGTTGCTTTTATTTCATTTAGTTAAACTTTCAATGATTTCCATTGAATGCAAACTTTGCAATTTATAGGGAAAAGGGGTCTAACCCCTAGTCAAATGAAAAGACTAAGCATTAAACTGGTACGCTGAACCTTTAAACATTAAAGGTAAAGGATGTAAAAAATTAAAGAAGAAATACAAAAAGGTTGGAGTTATTAACAACAATTCAACCACTTTGACGCTTTATCTTTCACCATTAAATGCATGTTCATGCTTGGGTATCCCAAGTGAGTTTAACTTACATTTGATTAGGTCTCTTGAGTTAAGCCTTAAGAATGCTTCTAAATTGCATAGAATTAATGGAAGAAAAGAAATGTTAAGTCATGCCTCTTGAAATGCCTTTTGGAATAGTTTCAAAGTTGCCATCAAAGACTTTGACAAACTGCAGAATTTGGTTTGTGACTTGCGTAGCGTGATAAGTTGATAATTTCACTCAAACTCAATCCCGTATGGACTAGCAAACTCAGTTGGAACCCTTCCTGGCTTGTTAGTAAGCCTTAGGGCTTGCATAACTTAGATTTGAGCAGCTAAGTAAGCACATACACACTCAAGAGAACTTAGAGAGAGAGACAGAGAGAGACAGAGTTTAGGAGAATGCTTTGTTTTGCACTTAGAATGCTTCACTTGTCACGAGGCCATTACTCTCTCCTAAAAGTGACGACCTGATAGGGTGTATAGTGCCATCGATTATAAGCTCAAAACCCTCCTATCACTGATCCAATGTGGGACACTTATCTGTGACATTCTTCCCCACCCAATCCTATGAGGCCCATGTCACAAAAAGGCCCCCTTGCCTACCCTATTCTATTAGAGCACTTAGTGAAACATCAGAGTCAGGTCTGGGTTGGCTCTGATACCACTTGTCATAGGGACATTATCCTCTCCCAAAAAGGTTGGTTTGATAGGGTGTATTGCATCATTGGTTATAAGCCTAGGACCCTCCCATCACTTATCCAATGTGGGACTCTTATCTGGCGCATTAGGCATACCAATGGCTATGGCTTGGCTCTGACATCAATGGGTTCTTCAAAATGGACTCTAGACTAGTGTTAAACTTGTTAGGATTGACTTTGAATTAGCAATTCCTAAACTTTCATTGCAAAAATAGCTTTCAAGCTAAGATCATATGCATAGCTTAGCCTTTCTTAGACTAAGGACGTGAATGACTTGGACAATTTAAGCCATATGCTTCAGACTTCCCCTCTTAAAAAGGATTTTTCCTTAAAACATGATGGTTAAAACACAAGCTTTATAATAATTACTCCATATATATGCAAGTATCTTAAGACCCATTCGAAGTGAAGGGCCAAGTGTGGTGTCGCAAGTTGACGATGATTGCTTCAAAGCACTTTGAATTCCTACTAACTTGATGACTTCTTCAAAATAGAGGTGGACAATACAAGAAGCATCATCGCTCTTAAGACAAGGCATAAAGTAAGATACCTTGGTCAACCAACAAACCACGAACATAAAAACCTTATGACTCGTTTGTGTTCTCAGAATAGCAACAATGATGTCTGTGCATGCCTCTACCCAATGTTGTTGAGATATTGGGGGAGGCCAATAAAGATCTTGAAGGAATTGGCCTTTAGTTTGTTATTATACACTTAGAGATGCCATTATCCATGTCTCCTTCCATCTTGTCCAACTTGAAATTGTGTTATTTTATCCCTTTTATCATCTAATATTTGCTAAAAATAAATGATTAACCTATAATTTTAATATGTTTTTATTTATTTTGTAAGAATTGCGACAATTTGAAAAAAAAAAAAACATGCTCAGATTGCTTGCCAAAAAAAGGTTGATGAAAAGAAAACAAAAAACAAGAGAAGGAGGTCGAAGCCCTTCCTAGTAGAACCATAATTCAAACACTCATGCAACCTGTTCTTTTCCTTTGATCTATTGACGAGGAGCCATCCGTCTTCCCCTCTTCCCTCCATAGTCCTACTCCTCTTTTTCTCCCATGCCACTCGTCCAGTGCATGACTCCCTCTCTCTGCCTCCTCATTCTCTCTACATGAGCCTATTCTATTTAGATGGCCTAAGATTGCATTAGCCCAGCATCACCTTGCTCCTGCTTCCTCTCTTATCCTCTCAAGTATGACACATAACATTATTGCTCCTCCCTTCTTATTTTTTTTTCTTTCTCTCACTTTCCAACCTAATCACGTGTTTCTCCGTCCCTTCATCATTTCTCCTCTTCTTTCTTTTTCAATCATGATCCCTTACCGCCAATCTTCTTTTTCTGGTTTCTCAATCTTCCTTCAATAACCCACATAGAAACATACAAATCAACCCACACTTCTTCCTAACTTCATCTTTTGCTTCTTCACTCATTAATTGCCATCTTGATTATTCTTGATCATCCATTAACTATTATTTTCTCATTCTTTCATCAACAGGCTATGAAATCAGATATTGAAGAACGATCGTTCATCTCTCAATGGTTTCAGGACTTCAATTCAAGATTCATGAAAGCAATCAAGAGTTGGGGCATCATTCTAGCTATAATCATGGAAGCAAGGTTGAGCATGTACTACGGAGTAGAAATAGAGATTATTTTTAGGGGGGGTTTCATTTCTTCTGTTTTTACCTTCTAAATCGAGTTTTTATTTCAGAAATGTATGTAGTTCATTTCAGGTTGTTAAAATTGAGTGAAAAATTTGGTGTTTGGTTCGGATTATTATGCAAATAGATTAGATGTTGTGCTCTATTCTTCAAATGGCTTCTTGCTCTGTTTAGAATCTAGACTTTACCCTTTTTCACTTGCTTTACCATGCTTGTCAGGTCTGATTGTTGTTTCCCTTTCGTTTCAATTGCTGTTAATGATAGATTGATATTTGGGTCTTGGCTTATTGATTTTCATTGAGGCCCTGACTGATGGTTTGGGTTTCTTAATTGGTGTTGTGATAGGTATGCTCACTAATGAAGGAAGGTTATGTTCTTGTTTCTAGGTAATCATTTTTAATTATGTTCCTTTAACTTGTTGATTGTCATTTGCTATTTACGAATTTAGAAGCCTAATTGGATCGGATTTACGCCACTCCAGTTGGATAATTAAGTCTGGTTGAATAAGTTTACTTACTTGCTTTCTTTTCATTATCAACTACTATTCAAGCCCTTTAATCTAGCTAATGTCATTCGTTATGATTGATGGTTTGATTAATACAATTTGTTCCAAATTTTGAGTATGCGCTAGTGTAGAATAATAGTGACCTATTTTTAATCTCATCCGTATGGGACGACTCTCAAGTGCCTCAATGAAGGCTATACGCATGTGGTTTAAACTTAATTTTCATAAAAATCACAATAGATCTTTGCCAATAGAATTGCTCTTTGAGGATGTCTATACTTTTGTTGATGCCAAAGTGGCCAGTTAGACAACCACCGTGAATCTCTTTGGTCAAAAGCTTGTGGATTTGATCCATCTAGAATGCACAACTTATTTCCTTTAAAAACAAATCCATCTTAAAAATATATAGGGACTCTTAGATCCATTTGTTTTGTCATTGGGAAAGAAGCTTTCATTCCCTTTATATAGTCCTTTGAGAAATTGAAATCTAAGAGTACTAGCTTCCATAAGTGAAAATAGTGTATAACATCTCAAAACAGCATCTGCAGCTACATTAGAACTCCCTTTTCTATACTTCACCACAAACGAGAAGGACTGTAGGAACTCTACCTAATTAGTAAGTTTCGTACTATGCTTGTTTTGCCGAATGAGGTATTTCAAAACCTCATGGTCAATGTGGACAACAAACTGCTTTGCTCTAGACAATGATGACAATGAACAAGAGTCCTTATAATAGCATTGAACTCCTCATCAAAGCTATTATAGTTCTGATTTGAGCCATTCAACTTCTCACTGAACTAAGCAATAGAGCACTTGTCTTCAATTAGAACCATACCAAATGTCCACTCCACTAGTATCACATACCACTTTAAAGACTTGTTCAAAGTTAGGAAGTGCTAAAACATGGACTTTAGAAGGTTTGCTCTTAAGCATCTCAAAGACACTCTAGATAGCTTTGGACTGTTGAAGGCCCCCTTTTTCAAGCACTCTATAATCTAGGCAGGATTGGTGTTCAAACTCTTAACAAACTACACAAAGAATAAGGCCAAATAATGAAAACTCTTACTTCAGTGACATTAGTAGGAGTTAGCTAGAACTTTATAGAGTCAATTTTGGACTAGTATATATTGAAATGTCATCTTTGGAAATAACACATCTCAAAAACTTTCATTATGAGTGAAGATTTCATATTTCTTCATATTGCTTTAAAGCTTTTGAGTGTTTAGAATAGTTAAAATTGCTTTAAGCTGTTCAAGATGTTCTTCCTTATCTTTGGAATAAATAAAGATGTCATCAAAGTCGACCATAATGAATTTCCTAGGGAATAGGTTGAGTACTTTATTCATGAATCTCATGAATGTGCTGGGGGAATTATAGAGGCCAAAGGCATGACCAACCATTCATTAAATACCACCCTTTGTTTTGAAGGTCGTCTTCCATTTATCTCGTGCTTTCACTAGGATTTAGTAATAACCACTCCTCTTATTGACTTTAGATAAGATTGAAGATCCATAAAGCTTATCAAGTACGTTATCAACCAAGATATCGGGTACCTATATGTTGATGACCCTACTATCCATGCATATGTGAAAAGTATAATTCTTCTTTGGAACTAAAAGTGTCGGAACCAAATAAGGACTCATGTTTTCTATCACAAAGCCCTTGTCTATCAACTTATGAATTTGTCGTTGATGTAATTTGGTCCCTTTGGGGGATTGTATATGAATGCTGCTTTGATAGGTAATCGGTCATTGGTAAAAAGGTCACTTTGGTGATCTATCCCATGAATTAGAGGCAGCCCTAGAAGATGATCCTTTGGAAAACATCCTGAATTTTAGCAATAAGGGTTTTGATTCTTGGGTGATGGGTACATTGAAAGTCATTTTGGTTGCTCTTTACCTAATGCAAGGCATTGATTCCCTTCCCCTTGCCAAGAGCTCCCTTAACTTGTGTTTCGCTCATGAAAAGGTTTCTTTCCTCACTTCCTAACACGGTTTGAACTTTATGGACTTGGTTATCAGGCAAAAGATCAATGATAATCTTTTCTTTTTCACAGTTAAGAGAATAGGTGTGGTAAATACCATCATGGATTACGCCCTTGACAACTTTATTCAACTCAAAGTCATCATTCTTATTAAAATATTAATCTTAAGTTTGAATGTGATCCTCTTGTTTTTATGCACGAGCTAAAGGTTGCTCTTTCACTTGAACTTGAGGTTGGACGTCCATTGGCTCATCTTCTTAGGGAACAAGTTGGAAACTAATTTCTATCAAATTTTAACTTTCAAAAGGTATGTTAATTGTATATTGGACGCTCTCATGTACGCTTCAAAGTCCATCAGAAATTTTCCACATGAGCCAAATTAGCTTCATAATCATCGAAGAGTTCTCATCTATTTGCTTCTAAACGAATCTTAACCGCCTATTGGGGTTGGGCAACTTATTCCTTCCTTAGATCTACCTCTATCAAGGACTTCTTAATGTTCTTGTTTTTAAATCTAAGATATATAACCTTACAATATTTTTTATCCACTTACCTGTTTAATTTGCTACGAGTTCTAATTTTGAATCTACGTTTTCCAGCTCTTTTTCCCATAACACATACATACCCAGAGTAGACATACATTTTGATCTTAAAGATGGCTACCTTAAAGCTCTCTTCATCAGAAAACACTTCTTCATCTATACACTCTTAAAGTGTATAAACCCGCTGTAGCTAAAGAATTGGATTTCATTCTCCTTTGAAATAACACACATTTTTAATATGTGAAATTATCTTTGGTTTGAGTTTGGGTAGGAAAACTGAAACTAATTGGAGGTTCTTTATGTAGCTAAGGATTCTTATGTAGGTAGCCATATGTTTGGGACAAGGGTAAATTGTAGCTTTCTATTTGAGGTTTCGACGAACAACCTGGATTTGCTCTAATACCAAATGAAGTTTGTCAAAGTATGGGTTGTTTTAAAGCTGATTTACTCTGATAGAATTTCAAAGCCACTGAACTGGAATTTGAAATAGTGTTGTCTTTGAGAATGGCTTAAGCCAGATGTAGAACAAAAACAAACATCAAGGGAATAAGGATATGACTTGGGTAAAGTCAAAGCCACCACCAAGTCTAAGGAGTTACCAATAAGTTGACTAAAGACCTAGCCAACCCTCAACCTATGTAAAGGACCCACTCAAATCACAATAAAGGAAACTAAGATAAAGAGATAGAGATTTTGGAGTTAAGCACGCTACTTTCCTTTCATTAACGTCAACTTTTGATGATCTCCAATGGATACAAACTTTGCAATTTATAGGGAAAAGGTAAAAACAAGCTTTGCAATTAAAGAAGAAATACAAATAGACTTGACTTATTAATACCAAT
Source organism: Carnegiea gigantea (assembly GCA_029747015.1). Taxonomy (NCBI): domain Eukaryota; kingdom Viridiplantae; phylum Streptophyta; class Magnoliopsida; order Caryophyllales; family Cactaceae; genus Carnegiea; species Carnegiea gigantea. The sequence goes on along the minus strand of JAKOGI010000836.1, from coordinate 250,210 downwards.
TCAAACCCTTTGATGCCTCCCCTTCCACCATTAAATGCATGCTCATGTTTGGGCTTCCCAAGTGAGGTAAACTTGTATTTGATTGGGTCTCTTGATCTAAACCTCAATAATGCTACCAACCATTTAATATTAATGGACAAAGATAAATGTTGAGTTATGCCTCTTAAAATGCCTTTTGGAATAGTTTCAAAGTCATCATCAATGACTTTAACAAATTGCTAACACTAGTTTGTGACTAGCTTAGGTAAACTAATGACTTTGGTCTAGGACTAACTTTGACAGGCACTTTGAAACAAACCTTGGACTGATGCCAAAGCTAATGGGACTCACTTTCAATTGGCAATTGCTGAATTTTTGTTCCAAAAATAATCTTTCAAACTAAGATCTTATGTATAGCTTACCCTTACATTAGCCAAGGATATGAATAACTTGGGCCCTTAAAGAAATGCAATCTAGGGAGGATGATGCAGTTTCGAGTTCCTTGGAGCTTTTAGGTTCCACAAATGTCTTCTTATCTTAGCCTTGGATCCTTCATCCTTTTGATATTTCTTCTTTTTTTTGGGCATGTTTCTTTCAACTTTCTTTAACTATTTTCTTTATTTCATCCTCAATCATTTTCCTTTTCTAAAGGAAGGCTTCCACAAAGGGTTCCTTGAGAATGCTTAAACCTCCATTGGCTGCCATGCGATCGTGTTTTATACTGATTTGGTCTAACTATTTTTGAAGATGCCTAAAGATGATTTCAGGGTCTTTCTTAGGAGTTGTCTTAATTGCATCTGTGATAAGCTCACAAGGCACCTAAAATTCCTTATTCAGAAATCCTAGGGATTCCATCTCACGAATGCACTCATACTGATAGGCATCTTACTTTAGCAAGCATGGTTCAAATTTATCACCAATACAGGCCATCCTAGAAATTTCAAGGCCTAAGTCAACAAGTAAGGAGTTTGGTGAGTGTAGGCCAGGTGACAGTTGCGCAGGCTTGGAGGAGGTGCTCTTCTTAAAATATTTGTATTCATGTAACCATTGGCCAGAAGAAGTGTGCCCATATTCCAATGATTCTACATTTCCTCATTCATTACAAAGTCAACCGCTTCAATGTATTCTTCATCTTCAAGGGGAACCTTGAAGTACTCAAACACTTTTGTAAATAGGTTTTCATATTACAAATAGATATTGGTAGAAGACTCTTTAACTTTGTCCTTATACTGAAGGATATCTTTATGAAGGTCTCATCAAGGTTAGACATGATATGCTAAACCATCCAAGAGCCCTAACAAGCAATAGTTCCTTCGCATTCCCTTTGGATAGATAGTCCTTAATAAAATATTGTATAAAAGTCTAGGTCTAGAGAACATCAAAGCATAGGATGCTTATTTTTTATTATTCGTGGAGACCGCAAACCAAGAGTGGATGTTAAAGCAAGCATCACTATAGTAATCCAAGGGTTCATAGCAATCTTTCCTAGGATCAACATTAAGATTAAAGATCTGATCCAAGCTTGCTGTTAACAAACTAAAATCTATGCCCTTGGTAGATGTAGTGTCATAGATAATATTGCCCAATCCTTATTTTCTCATGTTTGCATAAAATAGCTTATCCATGTAACGATAGACCTTAGTTCTAACACCAAATTATTCTTTACTGTTCATTCTTTCCAAGACATGAGAAAAGCTATATTTAACTATTTGAACAAAGTTACAGGAGTTCACAACTAAATTTTTTTGGTACAATCGAAATATCATAAAGAAATCCTAATCCAAATAAATGCAAGAAACTATCTTCCTATCCATTAATTTTTCATAATATTCCTTAGTTTCTTCCTTAAAATACTCACAAAGTATTCTGTAGAAATAAGAGGAACCTTAACCTTTTAGGCCTCATTGATTTTAAACTCAATTTCCTCAGCTTCTTCTTCTAGTAGCATCTTTTGCTTATTTGTAGGCATGGGGTTAGACACTGACAACTTCGAATGATGCATCTGGGAGACAACTTAGAAGGAGAACCCTTTCCTTCTTGGGGGGCATCTTGGCTTGATAATAGCAAAAAGTTAAGAAAGGAAGTAGTTTCTTAGGTTGGGGTTTGGTGACTTGAATAGGGAGTGATAGAGAGAGGAGAATTTGAGTTAAGTGAATTGAGTGAGAAGTTAAGAGAAGTTAATGAACATGGGTGAGTAAAAGGGCATGACAAGCTTGGATAGTCAAGAAACATTCGCGCGTGCAACATCTTTACAGGCTTTTTAGCAGTTGCCAAATATAAAAAAAAATTAAGGGAATCATTCAAAAGTTTTCCAAAGAAACTTTTCACCCAACATTGAAAAGATTATAAATCAATTTCAAAATGTAATCTTAATAATATTTTAAAATGTGACTGCAATCAATGAAGGAGTATTAATTAGTCTCCATTATTGTATAAAATGCATGTGAAATTAGTATATAAATGACTTAGCTACAACTACCTTTCGATTGTCAAGGATATCAAAGCCAAAGCCCTAAAAATAATTTTTCTTGCCACTAATAATACCAATAGGAATTACTCCCTGTCAATCCATGTAGTATTAGCAATCATTCCTAATCCCATTCGAACAAAACAAAATTGATATTCACCAATGGGCTTTTGTAAAGATATCAGGCAATTTCACATTAGTCGGAACAAAATCTGGAAAAATATCGCATTTTTCCACATGATCCATAGAGGGCTTTGTGTAACTTGAAACCACATTTGGGATAACCAGTGTTTTGAAAGCAAGGGGTTGTTCAACGTAAATTTCTTCTTGCAAATATAAATTTATAAATGTGCATTTCCCATCCATTTGATATAACATGATACCTATGAAAAATGCAAATGCAAGTGGCATTGTAGTAACCTCTAATCATAGAGATTCCTTCTTCTTGGTTATAACCCTCAACCATCAGTCCAGTCCTATTTTTTACCGCACTACTAGACCCATCTAGCTTGTTCCTAAATAATAATTTGGTTCCAACAACTAAATGGTTCTTAGGTCATTTGGTTAAGGACCAAACTTGGTTTGTTTCAAAGTGGTTGAGTTTTTCTTGTATAGCCAAGGTCGAATTGAGGTCTTCAAGAGCTTCTTAAGAGCTCTTGGGTTCTATAAGAAGACACAAATATAGAGAAAGCACATAAGTTTCTAAGAAAAGAACAAGCCCTTACATCTGAGTTGAGATCTATTATTATGTTACTCATAGGATGGTGTACAAGGAATCTGCAGCTTCTCCTTGGTTCTTACAAATTTCATCAGTGCTTACTTCCTACCTTGCCACTTGTACAACCTCTTGGCTTGCTTCATGGTTCCCATTATTTTCAACTTCAAGGGTCATAATAGTGTCTTCTGATTGGTCCAAGGTACCCAAAGGTCAACTCTAAATTGTAGCTTTGTTGGATTTAGCCCTTTCTTCTTCATCATCGTCATGTCTACTGTGTTTACGATCTTAAAATAAGGTTGAGATGATGATCTCATCATTGTTTTAATCAAACACCATATAGATGTTTTCTTGAACCACCTTTGTTCCTTTGTTACACACTTTATATGCTTTACTTTGTCAAGATTATCCAACTAAGATGGCTTCATCGCTTATTAATCAAACTTTCCAAGATTTTCTTTTTGATTGATGTGAATAAACACATGCTACCAAATGATTTGAAGTAAGAAATATTTGGCTTCCATCCATTGAAAAGTTCATGTGAAAGTTCTCTTCAGAATAGTTCTAATCAAGCATCTATTGGGAACATAGTTGGCAGTATATGAAGCTTCAATCCATAAGCACTTTAGAAGTTCCTTTGATCTGGTCTTTAAGTAAGTGTTCGGTACCTGTCAGCAATACTTGGTAAACACTTTGAAAGTATAAGTTTTATGTTCCACAAAGAAAACTCACGTACATCTAGAATAATAATGAACAATAACATCCACATATTTACTACCAGAAAGACTTCCCAAGCTTATAGGATGGCATAAATCAATATGCAATAATTAAGGGGGCATTGCAATTGAATCTCTTTCAGGGACTTATATGAAGCTAGAGCTTGTTCTCCATTTGCACATGTTTTGACAACTTCATCTTTATCAAAGTTTTACTAAACAAGACATGTTATCAAATCATGCTTGGATAAATTATCAATGTATGCATACTAGGGAGGTCAAACCTTCTACGCCACAATAATGCATCATCATTTATAACTTTAAAACATGCAAGGTTCTTAGAGTTGTGAACAAGGCTAAGAGAATAAACACGTCTAACCTTATATCCAAATAGAGTAATATTTATAGTTTCAAGAATAGGGACATCACATTGAGGGGAATTGAAGGTAACCATGTTACCCTTATCACATAATTGAGACATGCTGTAAGGGCCACGCTTTCATTCTATTGCTGACTAACTATTTCAATTGCTAAATTTACCAGTTGCATTTGAATCATCGTTCGGCAAAAACATTAAATCGACTGTGTGAGTTTTAATGGATAATTTCATTAAAAAGAACCATTATTTGATTTATGTTATTACCGACGTTACTTATTTATAAAATTATTGAAGCAACGCTAAACCGAGTTTTTAAAATCGTTTTTCGTTTTACTTGGTTAAATCCCAAAATTTAAACTGAAATGTTGATAGTGGGTCATTTTAATTCGTGTTTAGCCTAACCTTTAGCAAGTACGGGATCGGGATTCAGTTGAATGATGTTAATTGAGTTAAAAAAAAAACAAAAAAACAAAAGGAAAGAGGGGGCCTGTTATCGGGTCACAGAGAACCCGACCCCCCTCCCCTTCCTCTCTCGCTCGCACCTCGCTCTCTCTCTCTCTCTCTACTTCGCTCTCGCTCTCTCTCTCTCTCTCGGCGGCCACCGGTCGCCGCCTGGCGTCACCGCCGGCCGTCACGTGTCGCCGGCGAGAGGAGGAGCTGTCTGGCCTCACCCACGCATCACCAGCCACCCAACCACTGCCAGTTTTCCTTCCCCCACGTCACACGATCGAGTCAGCTCTCCAACCACGCGTCTAACGCCTAAAAACCACCACCCACGTGCCGGATTCCGGCGAGCCACGACCCTCTCCACCTCCTCTATAAATCTGGGGGTCGAATTCGACCCCAGACAACCCCAAACCGCGACCAAATCGAAGCTAGGGTTTCGGGTTCTGGGTATAGCTGAACCAAGGACGAATTCAAAAGGATTTGGGCGTGAATTACTACCAATTGAGTGGGTAATTAAGCAGTTTCAGGTGAGTGATTCTCCTCTCCTAAGCCGTTGTTGTCATTTTCAAGTATAATTTCAGCAGAATGATGTTGCATGTCAGATTAAGGTTAGTTTAAGTAGTTAGAAATGTCAGGGATTGATTGAAAATGTACTGCCTGGTAATTTCAAACCTATTTATGCACGCCTAGACCATATACACAGACCCTGCTCACTGCCGTCAGTATGCATGTCTCGAATCAGTAAATTCTCAGCTTAGTAATGCATAGGAACTGTTATAGGCTGTAACTGTATTTTCAATGATACCTAAATTGATTTATGTGCAAACTCGCTGCTTGATAGAAACTCGAATCATGTTATGCTAAAACGACTTAAATAGGCTTGGAATGTAATTCCGAGGCAATGAATGACGCTTCGAATCGATACGTGTTAGTTCATGCTTGAAAAATGACTTTAAAATGAATTATGCCTAATTAATAGTTTCGAAACGGAATATGAATGCTTAGAATCGACTTTAGTACATTTGGTTAATACGTACCTGAAAGTTGGTTCGAAGTAAACTATGCATGTTTAGCATCAATTTAATATATTTAGTTAACGCATATTTGAAAGGTTGACTCGAATAAGTGAACGACACGACAAGAGATTGCCTGAGGTTTATTACGTCTTAATGACCTAGAAAGGGGTTTAGTGATAATCTCGACATGATAACGAATGCCATGAGACCCGTTACACTAAAAAGGCCTAAATAGGTTTGAATAGTAATTTTGATGCAAGTGATGAATGTTTAGACTCGTATCATGTCTAAGTGACCTTAACGGATTCAAATGCAACATAAATGTGATCAATGAACGTTTAGAGCCCTATTATGCGTAAAGGGCCATAAAAGCCTGAATAGTGAATTATTACATGCTTAGTCAGCTTAACCTAACTCATTAGACGTCCATTTCAAGTCAAGCTCGCATGAATGCTTAAATATAAATATATATGTATATATTTGTGCACGGTTATAACCGTTTGCTGCAGCGCTTCGATAATTGCTGGTTATCTAATTGGTAAGTTCCGCGTTGGTAAGTTTACATATTTCCTCCAGTGACCATCATGATTAGGATACTAGATCATGAACTGAAACTGAGATGGTAGTTGGATGGCTTGAGGAATAACTATGAGCGGTTCGAGGTTCTTGTGGCACGGTGCTTGTGAGGAGCGAGTTCGGGTTGTGAATTAACCGCAATCGTGTGGATTGCGAGGCCATGTGTGGCTCATTGTGTTGAAATGATTACGAAGTGTTTAAATGTGATATGTGTACTCCCTTTTCCTTGTATGTTTAAAATGTAACATGTGTGTGGAAGGGTGATGTTTTAGCAAATGACTCTTCATGTGTTTTAAATGAATAGTAGCCATGTCTAGTAATGAGCTATGGCCTATTAGCTATTCAAATAGTGTTTGGGAAGAATCCCTAAAATGTTTTTAACAAAAGGGAGATGGGAATTATACGTTGAATGATTTTATTGTTTGAAACGGAAAATTACTAGTCGTTATGACCATACGCTTTCTTTGGCTAAGATAATGTGCTGTGGACACTATGTTATGAATGATGACTGCCTAGGGCTTACGTCCTGGTACTAGGAAACCCTAGAAGACCCTGACGAGGGTAATAGTCCAATATGTTTATGTAGCCATCCCGGGAGTAAGTGCTTATGTGTGAGCATTAGGTCTCACTATGGGGTTCGAGAATAGATCTCACCCACTCAGCACCCTGTCATGATCTTATGCCACAAGTATTTTCCTTACGAATGAGAAACGCAGCTGGCAATTGCTGTCTTAAACGTTTTATGAAAAAGAAAGGTTAAAGGCCATCTAATGGTCGATTGAAAGAAAGATGAGCAGTTTCCACAAGTCGTAATACGATTTGAGTGAAAATGCTTTGTTTTATGTGATCTCAAGTAATGTATGGTCAAGTTCTCATGTTTGCTTCAGATAGTTACGTTTACATCAAGTCATTATGTGGCGTTAAGTAACTATACGTTAGAAAGTGCATATTGAATGAATGAGTACTAATGCATCACACATTCATGTCTTATGGTGTCTTCCTAAGTAGTAAATCCTTAACATGCCAACATTCTCCGCATTAAGAACACCTTGTGTTAATAATATGGTCAAGTGCCCCTAATGCGAATCACATAGCTCATCGCAACTTGAATGCCATGTGAATGTTAACGAATGAATACTAGAGGTCATAGTACTTGTAAAAGGTTTGCTTTAGGAAGTGAAGGGGGCACTCATTGAGCACGTAGTGACTCACTCCATTTCCTTTCCTCTTTTTCCCCCTCCTAGGTAATGAATGAAAGCTTATGCTTGCTACTTGCTTACCGACAACCAGTCTTCCAGGATGTGTTCCCATGCTGCTGTGTGATGAAGCTGCCATTTCCTCCTTTTGATTGATGTAATGTAAATGGCAAACATGTAGCTGGCTCTGGTCTAGCCGCAAACCTTGTAACTATCTGTATGGCTATTGTAAGGGCATAAGCCCTAGTCCGGGGGGTGTGCCCCGTGGAGGACTCTTGTTTTATGTAAATTAATTAGTATAATATCTCCAGGTACCCCTCGGCTTGTGTCAAAATTTTGTAAACGTCGCAGTTTTAGGCGGAACTCTTTCGGTTTCATCCCAGGAATCCCTTAGCCAACCTAGGGTTAGGTGACCATATAAGGAGATCGGCAGTCACGACAGCCTTAGGGGTCTCCCTCGGGGGATCCTGGCGGTGTAACGTCCCTCTGGGATAGAGGGGTGTTACATTAGGTGGTATCAGAGCCATAGGTTACATGTGCATATAGATGTGACCTTAGGTGTACCAATGTGTGAAGGTATGTGTTTTAAAGTGTTTACTTGAGCTTACTATGTGCTTATTTTACATACTTATGTGCGCAAACTAGAACATAGTTTAGGACTCCCAAACAAATACGTGCTTGATGATGTCATTCCTAACCCCGCGTGGTGATGTAGGATGGTGTTTAGTATTGATGATTTTGAGTATCTACCCTTCTGGTTGGCTGCATGGAATGCAGTCATATTTTGGGAAGCAATGATTAAGAGCAACCAGTGGAGACTCACACGGGTTACACAGAACCATTGGACTTACAAGTTCATCAGAGCGATGCCATATATGGGAAGGTGGGCCGAAGTCACTTCTATTCTCCGTCTCTACCATGTATATTGGGGAGCTTATACACCATTCACTTTTAGAGGGTTGGTGGACTTCCTAATATTAGCAGAAGGGCGGGTGGATTCCTTAGGAAGTACCCTCTTAGGAAGGAGCGATGCCGCCATGCAACTGATCAACACGGCTCTAATTGCTCCTGCCGCTACCCAACAACTACCAATCACAATAGCAGAGAGAAATCAGATTGAACATCGTCAAATGAGACTTTTGTTCGCAGGAAATCCTCAGGCAAGACGATACAAGCGAGTGGCCACTCTGTGGGCACGATGGATAGATTCCTTCGGTGCATAATACCCCCGGGGCTGGCAGGCTACAATGCTGAGAATGAAAGAACTGGTGGATGGGACGCCTGATGTGGAATACTCTCCACCCTTTGTGTTATGGAACCTACTAGCCGCAGTGGAGTCAGAGGGCTCGAATGAACCAGTAGTAGATGATCCTCCTGAGGAGGGTTCCTCATGTGGTAATTAGGGTTGTATGTGGCTTGGAGTCGCCAATGTGTGCACTGTTTTTAAATAAAATCTAGCTAGTGTACGCTTGTAAATAAATAATGTAGGCGGGGGCATCACCCCTGTTGCCGTATACAATGTAAATGCTTGTTATAATGAGGAAAAAGAGATGTTTGTGCAACCTGAGTAGGGTCGCACTAATGCTTCGCAATTTATAAATGCTATTTGATGTTGTACTATACTTTTAACTGTCTTTGATAATCTATTTTCATATAAAACTAAGCAACTTTGCATGAACAGCTGCGTAGCGATGCCTCCCCACAGAGAACAGATGGCGGAGCCAACCGCCTTAGAGATGATTTGCCAATTCAATAAATTGAAGCCACCCAAGTTTGGGGGCGAGACGGATCCTCTCACTTACGAAGAGTGGTTGAGGCGAATGGAAAACCTATTTGAAGTAATGAACTGTCCTGAAGGTTCCAAGGTGCGCCTCACCACCCATCAGTTCGAAAAGGAAGCTGAGTTCTGGTGGGGAACGGTGAAACCCCGGGCCACGGAATCGGCTCTAACTTGGGAACAGTTGAAGGCTCTAATGGACGCCCAGTATTACCCATGAGACATGAAGAGAGCAAAAGAGCAAGAATTCCCGCGTCTGAAACAAGGACAAATGAGTGTGGTTGAGTATGCTGCAAAGTTCAATGAATTGAGCCGCTTTGCACCTAACCAGGTTGTAACAGAAGAAATGAAAATGGATCATTTCGAGCAAGGGTTGAAAGGACCGATTAAACGGATGATAGCAGGCCACGTTTTCACCAGGTTCCAAGAGATGTACCAACGGGCAGTGAAAATAGCCCGGGTTATAGAGGAAACTGAAGCTGAAAGCCGACAATCGAGCCAAGTCAAGAGAAAATTTGGTCCAGGTGGATCAAATGATTCAAGGAACAAGAGATTCAGGGACTTTAACATCGCAAGAAACCAGGGTCAAGGCAAGCAAGTTGCAACAGGACAAATTGTAGGACCTTGCAACCAATGTGGGCGCCTGCACTCTGGCTTATGTAGATTCGGCATAGGAGAATGTTATGGATGCGACGCTACGGACCATAAGATTGCTGATTGCCCGAAAAGGGCGTGGAACCGGCAGAGAAGCACACAAGGTTCAAACACGGGGGCTAATCCTGTCATACAAAGAGGTCGTCCTCCCATGAATACAGCCACAGAAGGCCAATGAAGGGGAAAAAGGCCACAGGCAGGTGGCCGCGTGTTTTGCTTAGAAGGAGACGAGGTTGAGGACCCCATTAACACTGTCTCAGGTACTCTCCCAATCAATCATCTTTATGCTCATGTTTTGTTTGATTCGGGTGCCACACATTCTTTTGTAAATCCCATCTTCGCAAAGAAACTCGCTAACAAGCCTGACGAGATGAATGTGCAACTACATGTAACCACTCCTTTGGGCTTTACCTATTACACTGATGTTATTTTCAAAAACTGTGCCATTCACTTGGAAGGGAGAATCCTCCCTGCGAACTTAGTACAGTTAGACATACAAGGTTGGGATGTTATTCTAGGAATGGATTGGTTAACCACGCATGAAGTGACCATTGACTGTGAAAAGAAACTGGTTACCTTTTCGACCCCAGAAGGAGAAAGGATAACCTACAAGGGAAGTGGCCCCCAGGTGATTACTCCAATCATATCTGCTATGCAAGCACTTAGAATGTTGAGGAAGGGATGTCAAGGCTATCTGTGCACGATTGACGGCACAGAACACAAAGATCTAAATCTGAGTGAGATCCCGGTAGCAAGGGAATTCCTGCAGGTGTTTCAGGAAGTACCAGGGTTACCACTGGATTGAGAAATCGAGTTTACCATTGAACTCGTGCCTGGAACGAGCCTAATATCCAAGGTGCCTTATCGAATGAAACCTGCTGAGCTGAAGGAACTAAAAACTCAGTTGCAAGAATTGCTGGATAAAGGACTGATTCAGCCTAGTGTCTCACCCTGGGGAGCACCAGTGCTCTTCGTGAAGAAAAAGGATGGAAGTCTAAGATTATGTATCGACTATCGAGAGTTGAATAGGGTAACAGTGAAGAATAAATACCCACTTCCTAGAATCGATGACTTGTTTGATCAACTAGTCGGCACCTCGGTATTCTCAAAAATTGACTTGAGGTCGGGGTACCATTAGCTGAAGATTAAGAAAGAAGATGTACCCAAAAACGCTTTCCGCACTCGATACGGGCATTATGAGTTCTTAGTGTTGCCATTTGGATTAACTAATGCTCCTGCTTTCTTTATGGACTTAATGAACAGAATATTTAAGCCATACCTCGACAAATTCGTAGTGATATTTATTGATGACATCCTGGTATACTCCAAGACTAGGGAAGAACATGCAGACCACCTACGAACGGTGTTGAAAACCCTAGAAGAGCACAAGCTGTACGCCAAGTTTAAAAAGTGCGAGTTTTGGTTAAAGAAGGTGCAATTTCTGGGGCCTATGGTGACTAAGGAAGGTATCTCGGTAGATCCAGCAAAGGTGGAGGCCATTGTAAATTGGCCAAGACCCACAAAGGTCTCAGAAGTACGAAGTTTTCTGGGCATGGCTGGCTATTATCGAAGATTCGTAGAAGGATTTCCTAAACTGACTTTGCCTATTACCAAACTACCTCGAAAGACCACTAAATTTGAATGGACCCCAGAATGTGAAGATAGCTTTCAGGAGTTAAAGAAACGTTTGGTGTCTGCACCAATATTAGTGCTACCTGAAGGCGACGAAGGGTTTGTGATCTACAGTGACACATCTAAGAAGGGACTGGGGTGTGTATTAATGCAAACGGGCAGAGTTATTGGTTATGCCTCACGCCAACTGAAGCCTTACGAAGAAAATTATCCAGCACGCGACCTAGAATTAGCTGCAGTCGTATTCGCCCTAAAGATCTGGAGACATTATCTCTATGGGGTGAGGTGCGAGGTATACACTGATCATAAGAGCCTGAAATATATCTTTACTCAGAAGGAGTTGAATATGAGACAAAGAAGATGGTTAGAACTCCTAAAAGACTATGATATGGAGGTGAAGTACCACCCTGGTAAAGCCAACGTGGTGGCCGATGCCTTAAGTAGGAAATCTACTGGAACGGTAGCATATTTACTCACACGAGAAAAGAGGCTCCTAAGAGAGCTCGACGGGTTACAAGTAGCGGTGGTACTACCAGGGAATCAAAGTCACATAGCAGCGCTTCAAATCTCATCGCCCTTGATTGAAACGATCAAGCAACAGCAGAAGAATGACCCTGAACTCATGAAAATAAAGAAAGGGCTGGAAGAAGGAAGGAATAAGGTGTTTTCCATCAAAAATGAAGTACTCTGGTATGGGGATAGACTGTGTGTACCAAACATCACAGCTCTCAAGGAGGAGTTGTTAAAGGAAGTGCATAATTCCACACTTGTTGTACACCCTGGAAGTACGAAGATGTACCATGGCTTGAAAACCCATTACTGGTGGAATGGCATGAAAAGGGACATTGCAAAATACGTGACTCGGTGCCTTACATGCCAACGGGTGAAAACCGAGCATCAGAGACCTGGAGGCTTACTACAACCCTTGCCAATTCCCGAATGGAAATGGGAACATATCACCATGGATTTCATGATTGGAATGCCAAAAACCATCAGACAGCATGATAGTGTGTGGGTTATAGTTGACAGATTGACCAAGGCCGTACACTTCTTACCCATCAAGGCCACTTTCACCTCTGAACAACTGGCGAGCCTATACGTTAAGGAGATAGTTAGACTGCATGGTGTACCACTCAGTATTGTGTTAGATCGCGATACCAAGTTTGTATCTCGCTTCTGGCATGGTTTTCAAAGAGCAATGGGCACAGAACTACGTTTAAGTACGGCCTTCCATCCTCAAACAGACGGTCAATCTGAGAGAACCATTAAAACCTTGGCGGACATGTTGAGGGCCTGTGCACTTGATTACGTTGGAACTTGGGATCATAACTTGCCTCTGATTGAGTTTGCGTATAATAATAGTCACCACGCCAGTATACGCATGGCTCCTTTCAGGGCATTATATGGTAGGCATTGTAGAACTCCAATTTGTTGGAATGAAGTAGGAGAAAGGGAACCGTCCAAAGTTAACCTAATCGACCAAACGATCGAAACAATCAAGACAATCCGCAAAAGGTTACAAGCTGCACAGAGTAGACAACAGAGCTACGCGGACAATAGGAGAAGGCCATTAGAATTCGAAGTTGCAGATCATGTGTTCCTCAGAGTATCTCCACTTAAAGGGAGCATAAGGTTTGGACAAAAAGGAAAACTCAGCCCAAGATTCATCGGCCCATTCGAAATTTTGCAGAAAGTGGGATCGATTGCATACCGATTGGCCTTACCGCCCTCATTGCAAGGCATTCACGATGTATTTCACGTATCCAGTCTTCGGAAGTATGTCTCAGATCCAGATCATGTCATTCGATATGAGCCCTTACAAGTCAAAGAAAGTCTTACTTACATGGAAGAGCCCATTCAGATTTTGGAAAGGACAGAAAGGAAGCTTAGAAATAGGAGCATTCCCTATGTAAAGGTGTTATGGAAGCATCATAAGGTGGCAAAAGCAACTTGGGAATTAGAAAGCGAAATGCGTGAAAAATATCCCACATTATTCTCATCAGGTGAGCAAATTTCGAAGACGAAATTCTTTTAAGGGGGGAGAATGTAAGGGCCACGCTTTCATTCTATTGCTGACTAACTATTTCAATGGCTAAATTTACCAATTGCATTTGAATCATCGTTCAGCAAAAATATTAAATCGACTGTGTGAGTTTTAATGGATAATTTCATTAAACAGAACGATTATTTGATTTATGTTATTACCGACGTTACTTATTTATAAAATTATTGAAGCAACGCTAAGCCGAGTTTTTAAAATCGTTTTTCGTTTTACTTGGTTAAATCCCAAAATTTAAACTGAAATGTTGATTGTGAGTCGTTTTGATTCGGGTTTAGCCTAACCTTTAGCAAGTACGGGATCAGGATTCAGTTGAATGATGTTAATTGAGTTAAAAAAAAACAAAAAAACAAAAGGGAAGAGGGGGCCTGTTATCAGGTCACAGAGAACCCGACCCCCTCCCCTTCCTCTCTCGCTTGCACCTCGCTCTCTCCCTCTCTCTGCTTCGCTCTCGCTCTCTCTCTCTCTCTCGCGGCCACCGGTCGCCGCCTGGCGTCACCGCCGGCCGTCACGTGTCGCCAGCGAGAGGAGGAGCTGTCTGGCATCACCCACGCGTCGCCAGCCACCCAACCACTGCCAGTTTTCCTTCCCCCACGTCACACGATCGAGTCAGCTCTCCAACCACGCGTCTAACGCCTAAAAACCACCACCCACGTACCGGATTCCGGCGAGCCACGACCCTCTCCACCTCCTCTATAAATCTGGGGGTCGAATTCGACCCCAGACAACCCCAAACTGCGACCAAATCGAAGCTAGGGTTTCAGGTTCTGGGTATAGCTTAACTAAGGACGAATTCAAAAGGATTTGGGCGTGAATTACTCCCAATTGAGTGGGTAATTAAGCAGTTTCAGGTGAGTGATTCTCCTCTCCTAAGCCGTTGTTGTCATTTTCAAGTATAATTTCAGCAGAATGATGTTGCATGTCAGATTAAGGTTAGTTTAAGTAGTTAGAAATGTCAGGGATTGATTGAAAATGTACTGCCTGGTAATTTCAAACCTATTTATGCACGCCCAGACCGTATCCACAGACCCTGCTCACTGCCGTCAGTATGCATGTCTCGAACCAGTAAATTCTCAGCTTAGTAATGCATAGGAATTGTTATAGGCTGTAACTGTATTTTCAATGATACCTGAATTGATTTATGTGCAAACTCACTGCTTGATAGAAACTCGAATCATGTTATGCTAAAACGACTTAAATAGGCTTGGAATGTAATTCCGAGGCAATGAATGACGCTTCGAATTGATATGTGTTAGTCCATGCTTGAAAAATGACTTTAAAATGAATTATGCCTAATTAATAGTTTCGAAACGGAATATGAATGCTTAGAATCGACTTTAGTACATTTGGTTAATACGTACCTGAAAGTTGGTTCGAAGTAAACTATGCATGTTTAGCATCAATTTAATATATTTAGTTAACGCATATTTGAAAGGTTGACTCGAATAAGTGAACGACACGACAAGGGATTGCCTGAGGTTTATTACGTCTTAATGACCTAGAAAGGGGTTTAATGATAATCTCGACATGATAACGAATGCCATGAGACCCGTTACACTAAAAAGGCCTAAATAGGTTCGAATAGTAATTTCGATGCAAGTGATGAATGTTTAGACTCGTATCATGTCTAAGTGACCTTAACGGATTCAAATGGCAACATGAATGTGATCAATGAACGTTTAGAGCCCTATTATGCGTAAAGGGCCATAAAAGCCTGAATAGTGAATTATTACATGCTTAGTCAGCTTAACCTAACTCATTAGACGTCCATTTCAAGTCAAGCTCGCATGAATGCTTAAATATAAATATATATGTATATATTTGTGCATGGTTATAACCGTTTGCTGCAGCGCTTCGATAATTGCTGGTTATCTAATTGGTAAGTTCCGCGTTGGTAAGTTTACGTATTTCCTTCAGTGACCATCATGATTAGGATACTAGATCATGAACTGAAACTGAGATGGTAGTTGTATGGCTTGAGGAATAACTATGAGCGGTTCGAGGTTCTTGTGGTACGGTGCTTGTGAGGAGGGAGTTCGGGTTGTGAATTAACCGCAATCGTGTGGATTGCGAGGCCATGTGTGGCTCATTGTGTTGAAATGATTACGAAGTGTTTAAATGTGATATGTGTATTCCCTTTTCCTTGTATGTTTAAAATGTAACATGTGTGTGGAAGGGTGATGTTTTAGCAAATGACTCTTCATGTGTTTTAAATGAATAGTAGCCATGTCTAGTAATGAGCTATGGCCTATTTTAGGTATCCAAATAGTGTTTGGGAAGAATCCCTAAAACGTTTTTAACAAAAGGGAGATGGGAATTATACGTTGAATGATTTTATTGTTTGAAACGCAAAATTACTAGTCATTATGACCATACGCTTTCCTTGGTTAAGATAATGTGCTGTGGACACTATGTTATGAATGATGACTGCCTAGGGCTTACGTCCTGGTACTAGGAAACCCTAGAAAACCCTGACGAGGGTAATGGTCCAACATGTTTATGTAGCCATCCCGGGAGTAAGTGCTTATGTGTGAGCGTTAGGTCTCACTATGGGGTTCGAGAATAGATCTCATCCACTCAGCACCCTGTCATGATCTTATGCCACAAGTATTTTCCTTACGAATGAGAAACGTAGCTGGCAATTGCTGCCTTAAACGTTTTATGAAAAAGAAAGGTTGAAGGCCATCTAATGGTCGATTGAAAGAAAGATGAGCAGTTTCTATGAGTCGTAATACGATTTGAATGAAAATGCTTTGTTTTATGTGATCTCAAGTAATGTATGGTCAAGTTCTCTTGTTTGCTTCAGATAGTTACATTTACATCAAGTCATTATGTGGCGTTAAGTAACTATACGTTAGAAAGTGCATATTGAATGAATGAGTACTAATGCATCACACATTCATGTCTTATGGTGTCTTCCTAAGTAGTAAATCCTTATCATACCAACATTCTCCGCATTAAGAACACCTTGTGTTAATAATATGGTCAAGTGCCCCTAATGCGTATCACATAGCTCATCGCAACTTGAATGTCATGTGAATGTTAACGAATGAATACTAGAGGTCATAGTACTTGTAAAAGGTTTGCTTTAGGAAGTGGAGGGGGCACTCATTGAGCACGTAGTGACTCACTCCATTTCCTTTCCTCTTTTCCCCCTCCTAGGTAATGAATGAAAGCTTATGCTTGCTACTTGCTTACCGACAACCAGTCTTCCAGGATGTGTTCCCATGCTGCTGTGTGATGAAGCTGTCATTTCCTCCTTTTGATTGATGTAATGTAAATGGCAAACATGTAGCTGGCTCTGGTCTAGTCGCAAACCTTGTAACTATCTGTATGGCTGTTGTAAGGGCAGAAGCCCTAGTCCCGGGGGTGTGCCCCATGGAGGACTCTTGTTTTATGTAAATTAATTAGTATAATGTCTCCAGGTACCCCTCGGCTTGTGTCAAAATTTTGTAAACGTCGTAGTTTTAGGTGGAACTCTTGCGGTTTCGTCCCAGGAATCCCTTAGCCAACCTAGGGTTAGGTGACCATATAAGGTGATCGGCAGTCACAACAGCCTTAGGGGTCTCCCTCGGGGGATCCTGGCGGTGTAACGTCCCTCTGGGATAGAGGGGTGTTACACATGCTCTGCAAAATGAATTTATGACTACTTACCAAGTAAACATTCTTACAGCTTCAAGGTCATCAGGCTATGAGTGGAGATTTTAGTGGACATTTTAAAGGCACCTGAGATTGCTGATGATGTCAGTGAATCTAATGTACATCCCTTTAACACCTTCATTTGGAACCGTCTGAAAATGCCTATATTGGTGTACAAGATGCTTATCTTTGATTCTATAACTTGGCTTATGTCTTAATATGTGGTAACTAGAATCTGCAACACTTCAGTTATTGTTTGACAAGCAGAAATTTTATTAAAGTTATTAGCATCTAAAGACATTTTAAAGTATTATATCATACTTTCTAGAGCAAATATATCTCATTTGTATGTGCGCATAGTGAATTCATTTTATTTTTCAATGTGGGAGAGTGAAATAGTGAAATAACATTGTCATATTATTTTCTAAAGTGAAACCTTCCTTGCTGCATGGCCATGATAATAATAGGTAAAGTATAGTACCTCCATGGTGGGCAGGACTCCGCTGATAATGAGCTCAATGGCAATATTAACCTAGGGCAAAGTCCTATACAGACACATACTTTAGGTAATTAAACCCAAATGACACTGGTATAGGGTATAACAATAACAGGCTCATTGATTATTCTATAGAACATGGTAAAACTTCACATAAAAATGTATAGTTTACTTGTAATATGATATATCGAAATTTGAATATAAAATACACAATAATAAAAGTATGAACATCAAAATGTACTTTTCCAAGCATACAAGAAAGTATTTCTTGATTTCCAATAAATATTGTCGAGCACCCTTTGGCTATGTCCAAGTTGTGAGATGAAATTATTATCAAATATTAAATAAATAAATAAATAAATCAGAAAATAAAATAACTTTTTAATAAAGCGTTACATTAGTTTTAAGGTTGGTATAAAAGGTTGCTTTGGAGGCTTGGTGTGAGCAGCACAAGGATCATAGATGTCTTCCAACACCACCACGGGTAGCTAGCATTGCATGGCATTCGTTCACAGCTTGGGTGGTCTTGTGGGGTGACAAAACTCATTAAATAAGTAATAGAGAAAATAGTTGTGACCCAACATTTTGAGAGAGAGAGAGATGGAGGTGGTATTGGTATTTTCCGACCGTAGAGTAGTTAGAGAAGGTTGGTATGGCCTCAAGGAAGTCCCCATGTGGTCGTGATCACCGAAAAAATGGTAGGCCGAAGCTCAAGTCGAAGAGAGAAAGTGGTGATAGGGTTGTCTTGGGTGGTCGCTGTGGTGGCATAGGTGGTGGAAGTTAGTGCTGGTGGCATGGGATAGTCCCCGAAGGGCCTTAGGTGGCATTTTTTAATATTCAATAGGTAGCATATCATGGCACAAAATACGGTGAGGGGGCGAGATGGATTTGTGATGGAGTTGGTGGCGGTGTTCTAGTGGTCTGGCTAGTTAGGGCGAGAAAGGCCTAACTCAAGCTCTGTTCTTTTGTTGGTAAATCTCAATTTACCTACCTCAACCAACTTAAACCTACTTTAGCCCACTTCATGAACTTTAATAAAAAAATACCAACTTCAACCAACTTTAACCTATTTCAATCAATTTCAACCCCCTTCAACCCATTTCTCACTATTTTAACCACCTTCTACCCATCATATAAAAAAATTCAACGCACTTCAACAAACCTCAATCTACTCCAATCAACTTCAACCTACTTCAACCCACTTCAATGAAGAAAAAAAAAATACTCACTTCAACCTACTTCAACCGACTTCTACAAAACTCAACCAACTTCACCCATTTACCGACTAACATTTCCCAATGAAAAGAATAGCCCATGATACATCCTAGGGTACTTCCAAGGGCAGTCCATTGGAGACCTTCCTACTAAAAAATGGAGTTTTTTAATGGGTAGAACTTTCTCTATAAATATAGGGTATACCAAAAGAAAAGGAAAAAATAAGAGGATGGCATTGGTGGTTTTTCATGGTTTCGGTGTCAAAGAAAAAGGATACTATCGCCTTTTGAGCTATTACAAGGAATAAGAATGGGTTATAAGTTTCTAGGTTGTTCTAACTTAGTATTTATATAGGGGTGGTATACATGGCTACCCCCTCCTCCTTTTCTACTTCGAATGGCTCTGCTTGTATGTAGAACTTACTAAGGCTTCATGGGCTGAATTAGGTGAGATAGTAGGAGGTGTAGATAGGGAGCGTTGCTAGGTGGATGGGTGAGACTTAGGTACCTCAACCTTTGATGTATTTATTTTAATAGCCCTGACTTTTTTCAAGTATACAAATAACTACCCTAAGTTGTAACGTTTAGATTTTTAACTACCTTTTGAAAACCTGTTTTAAATTTTGAATAGCGCCTTAGTCATTCCTTTTTCACATTTGGCCCAAAAAACTCTTAGAAATTGCATAAAGACCCTCAGAATTGGGTAACTTATGCATATAAGCTATTTTAGGGTTTTTTAACGAAATATACTTGTTTTAAATAATTAAACTTCTAATAATGAATTTACTAGGACAAGTGATAACAATCTACTACTTATATCTTAGATATTATACTTTCTGTGGTTATAGGCCCATCATGCTTGGCAAAATAATTCAAACTTAATTAGAGAGTTTTGACCATTACCTAAACTTAGTCAGCGTTTGACCCTGACACTCTAACTTCTAGTTTACAGCGATTGCTAATCTCAACTATATCTTCCTCAGATTAGGTAAAGCACAGATCCATTTTGTTTCCTACCTTGGACTATAGTCACTAATCAAGTTCTTTATATTTTAAAGGATAGTGGAACTTTAATCAAGAAATTATAATATTTAAGATATAAAGTTCAATTCAATAACATTCCCCACTGAAAAACTTTTTTTATTGAAAACTTAAAAGTGGAAATATTACAATCGAAAGATCTACGAGGGACTTAAACTACTAAGATCATCATAGATGCTTGCCCATAGAGAAATGGAGAATCCCAACTTCTCTTTTACTCAAGTATGCCCAAATGACCGTGTGGCTTCTCAGCACTCGACCTCTCCTTTTATAGAAGGGATGGGGGTACATGAGATTCCTTAATAACTACGGTACACACTGATTTTACAGATGGTAGCCGTAGACTGTCTTATTTTTCAGACTTGACACTTGTTAAAATAGTACAATAATGAAGCAACCATTTTTCAGAGTATTTTAATGATAACAAGACTAATCATCATTATTGAGATTCTTCTTGCCTTCATCTCCAATGATATCTTTCAGATCATCATTATTTGGATAATCATCAAAATCTTCATCATGTTGAAGATGCTTGGGGGTCCCATTTCTCAAATAATTCAAAAAGATATTTTTTTTCTTTTTAGAAAAGAATTTTCTAGTTCCAACATCAGAGAGATAATCAAGGATATCTTCTAAAACTGCTCCCTCCACCTTAATGTATTCGTTAAATTCTTTATCATGAGAGAAAGTAGTGTTTCCACAATGCATTATTGTTTTTCCTCGTTCAATTAATGCCTAACTTTGATGATAAATGTTGTAAAAACCAATGGCATTTATTAAAGCAGGATTGTAACTAATTCACGTCGTTCTGGAAACCATTCTTGTCATTAATCATTGGGATCATCGAAATCAATAATCTAAATGAGATAATGAGCTGGTTTGGCTTTTCCATTTTTATACTTGATTAGTGCACAATGAACTTCCATATATGGGCATCTATGATATGGAATTTTTGTTGGACCACCAGGAGATGTAAGAATCCAATGGATCATTTTGAATATGCATTGATGAAATTTAGTTATTCTTAATAAAAAAAGAAATTTTAGATCTAGGATTTCCATAAAGTAAACTATCATCCTGTATTCCAGACTTTAATGATGGAGTCATTTAGAGAGATTAAATTAGCTAGGAAATTAACACCACCAACTGCAGACTTATCAGGCTAGTAGATTGTTGTACTCCACGATTCCAAAATATCGTATGAATAATTATGATATTAGTCAATACCGGTTGCATACCACTCATTGAACCATTTTTCTTGAACAGGAGAACTTATTTTTTCTTAGATATCATAAGGACATCTTAGGTAATTAACTTGTAACTCTAAAAGGGAAAATCTTTGGCTATTGAGCAGGCAGAAGATAGTAGACCAAAGCATGATTTAATTTTTGCATGAAACTCCAGATTATCAACAAGGACTTCACTTGAAGGAGAAACCCGTTCTAATAGCAATGGCATTTCATTATGGATTTCCTCCTTTCTGGTAGGAGTTTTGCTCCGAGGATCACCATTGGTGAGTTCTCGAGTTAAACTATCTGTCAAAGAGTTCTTCGATCCCTGTATATGTTCACTAGAGAAGAAAAACTGGTTCAGCTATAATTGCCAATGTAGGAGTCACCCTTATGCTTGCATATTTGATAATTTTTTTTTCACAGAACTAAGTATTCCTTTTGCAATCAGTACGAATGATAAAAGGTTTTATGTCTAAAAAGATAAGAAGTTTTCTATTTTCCTTATGACTATAAGGATTTCTTTTTTCATCGTACGATAGTTGCATTCTGCCTTATTAAAGCTTCCACTATAATATTTGTAGAGTTTTTCTCCTTCTTTGATTTTGATTATTGCACTTTAGTGCTCATTGTTGGCATATGTCTCAAGAACCAAATCATCCCCTTCATTAGGCAAAGTAACGGCATGAAGATTTTTACACATCTTTTTGAAGTTTTGAACAATCTTTAAATCATTAGTGGTCTATGTCCAGCTTACTTCTTTCTTAAGTTTCTGCTGCAATGGCTTTCTGAGCTTAGCTAAATCTTTAATGAAATCTGAAGCACAGGTAAGGCATCTAGAAAACCTTTCTAACTGCTTTCTATCTTCAATCATTTTAGGAAAATTTTTTATGTTTTCTAGAATATGCTTTTGTAAGATGATTTCTCAGCTTTTATCTCCAAACCTAAAAACTTAATCTCTTGTTTAGCATAAATGCACTTGTTCTTTCCTAGTATAATAAAATCATCACTACATCTTCGGGTGATAGCTAAGACATCATCTTTATGCTATTCTATGATTTTGGAAAAGACAAGGATATCAGCGATGTAAACTAAACAACAGTGATAAGGTCTTTGAAGATGTTATCCATTGTTCTTTGGAGCATTTGAGGTGCATTCTTTAAATCAAATGGCATTACTATCTACGCATAATGTCATTGAGGGGTACTAAAAATGGTTCAAGGAGTGCTTCCTTCATCCATTTTTATTTGTCATTATCCACTTTTGCAATCTATTTTCAAGAACCAAGAGGCGCCTTGAATTCTATGAAAAAGGACTATTTTGTAAGGAATATATAACCATCAAAGACAGTATTATCATTAAGCTTTTTGTAATTGATTACCATTCTTATCTTTCCTCTTTTTTCTTCAGTATAATTTCTTACCATGAAAGCGAGACTGGTGTGAACACTCTTGCTATTCCTAGTTAATCCTTCTTCCATAAGTTTTTTGATTTTTTTTTATCAAATTCTTGGATATTCTAGTGTGTATGCACCATTTATTTGACACGAATAATGGTATTAGGATTTAACAAAGTAACTTTTGCAAATATCTTAGATTGATCCCCAAATTTTAGAGGATTATTAAAGTAGAGTTATTTGCATAATTTCTCTTGTTACTTGGCAATCTGTTTTTTAATGGACAACTCAAGTAGTGCGATGGCTAGTGTAATCTCACATTATGTAGGCATTACCTTCTCACCATGCTGGCTGTGTGTAAACTCAATTTTTTGATGAGTATAACTCTTGCTTAATTTTTCAATAGAAACTGAGTGGCCATTGATTGTGAATATTATTTGGTTTATGGTTTGTGTGCATGGAGAATACAATCTCTTAAAATTATTTCCAATAATTATATAATAAGAAGGTTGATCAGTAGCCCATAGAATTGGTATAATGCATAATGCCCCTAATAAGCATTTTTCACTATTTTCAATCATTATTCTGATTCCCTCAATTACAACTGATAAACCCAATAATTCGAGATTGCCGCCAGCCCAAAAGGGACAAGGCTTACTGTAAGTGTACTAGAGATAACATGGTTAGGCATAACTTCAACCATATCCATTCACTCATTAACCAACATAAGGTTTATACACCACAGTAAAGTAATTCATCACAAAGCTTACACTTCCATACATTGAAGATTATAAAATACGACTCCAAAGTATGCATAGTCTATATCACTGTTGATTCATCCAAGTTTTCCTTGCTAACTTATTCTCTTCGGCTGAAGCACTAGCATGCTTTTCGGCTGACTTATAAGCATGAAGGAGATTCACTGAGCATTTTCCTAAAACAAAACATGAAAACATTTCGAAGTGTGAGCATAAGCTCAGTACATACATTCCTATATTGTTAAATGATCACTGTATAAATTGGTTAGGCATCCATTTTGTAATTCATTTTAAGTTAAAACAGTGAATAAGATGAATGTAAAACTGCATTACTAGTTATTATCTGAAAGTAAACCCCTTGTAACTGTTACGATCTATGAATAGGTGTACACCTGCTAAGCCGATCGGGACCTGCCCTGAAGCTGCAGACAAAACTAAATGGCTATGCCCTGTAACTGATAATAGATGAGGTCACTAATTATGTGATAAATTACTAATTAAACTGATTCACTGATGTACTTACCAAAATATTATAATTTTGATAAATACGTGTCGATTTCTAAAGATACAGACAATGAACAGACCTGAAGTTCTTTGAAATGCAATCTTACTTAATGATACTTGTACACAATGGGAAACGATAGATTAGGCCCCGATATCTGTTTAAGAAATATAATTATAGGTATATATAATTAGTAAATAGCATTGACTTTAATAATTTGTGACTGTAATAGAAATTCATTAAAAGGCATCCATAACTTAAATAATTCAATAGAAGACACGTTTGACCAACGTGATTTGACAGCTAAATGAATTAAGGTAATTTAAGTCAAAGTGAAATAATGTTGGTGTAAAACTGATCAAGATAGAATAATTGAGATCATCAATGAAAGACATTGATGGTTATAATTGATCACCGATTTTTGATATATCTGAGATGGATAACAAAGGTTTGAATGTAATTGGACTGGTGGTACGCTCAAAATAACTTTAAACACACAATTTGGACCAATAAACACTGATCTTGATTTATCAATCTCCCCACTTCTTCAATTTATAGCACATACCATACAACTTGGTTTTCCAAACCAAACAAGCTTCTAAGTGCAACCCACATTATTACCGATTCAAGGTCCACCTTAAAAACTCATAACTTTCACCCCTAACCTCTAATTGAGCTATAAAATCCCAATATGAAAAGATCAAGAAGTCCCGCAACACTTTTATTTATAGTCTATAACACAATCACCACCACATAAATCCCAAAATTGAGCTAAAATACTACCCTGCATAGTTTTAGTCTGGTCTGCGTAGTCGGAGTAAAATGGCTATAACTTTTCCCACAGAATTTGGATTAAGGTGATTTGAAGGCCATCTGAAAGCTACGTCATTGACCTAACTCCCCACTAAAATTCATGAGTTTGTGACAAGCTAGCATTACCAGTTTTTCCCGGAATAAACCGCTGTTTTTGGGCCCTTCAAAGCTTGCTACAAACTTTATTATCCTCCTTTTTCACATAATTACCCCCTAAAATCATTTGTTGAAATCAGCAAACCATGGGGGGACCCTCAACATCACTTCAGATGGCCATAAGCCATAATTTTTGCTTCATAATCATCCAAGATTCATTTTGCACCAAGGTTCATACAAGTAACATTCTTGATCCAAGAGTAAGCTAAACGATGAATAATCATTAAAATCCTAGCTTATGACCAAGTTAAATTCACCTTTAACTCATCAAGAACAAGCCTAAACATCATCATGATTATCAATAGGATTGAATACTACAAAATCAAACACAAAAACAAAAAAAATCCAAATCCATCATTTTAACTTAAGCTTGCATGATCATAAACAACCTCAACGCTTGCATGCTTTCAAGCTTAACTAATAATTAAAACATCAAAATAACATTGTTTATATCAAGATAACATGATCAATAATCAAATCTAACATAAAAACCCAAAGTTAAACATGATTAGGTTAGGATTTAGCTCACTTTAGTCTTGGATTTTGAGAGATGGAGGTGATGTTTGGTGTTTGTGAGAGCTATGGCTGGTGGCTGGTGGCTGATGGGGTGGTAACTGGTGGCTGATGGTGGCTACTGATAGCAGCAGGTAGCGGCAGTAGGCGGTGGTGGTAGTGGCAGCAACAGGCGTGGGAATGGTGAAGGCGAAGAGAGAGAGCATTGATATTTTGATAATTTACTTGGTGGAAAATGATCTAGATTTCCTTGGTTGAGTTTACATCCACCAAGAGTAATCTTAGACCAATGATAATTAGGAACATCTCATGGTGATTACCTAAGTAAAATGAAGTAAAGCTTATTGGATCGAAATTGGGCTGAAATGAGTTTGGGCCCGAAAGGAAATTACGCTTAATACGATTAAAATTTTTCGTAACTCGAAATTAAATTTTTGTGATGCTATGAAAAATAATTTAACCTCTTAAATCATATTTATCAGGGCCTACTATCGATTCACTCAAAATTTTATTATAATTAAAACCCGAATTATCAACTGGGGCCCAAAATGAATTCTCCCAACCAAGATGATTAAATAAGATAAATAAATGTAAAAAATTAAAGACATGGCTTAATTAACTAAATAAACATGATTTAGGGTTGAGCTATTACAGCTTTCCCCCCTTAATGAGTTTCGTCCTCGAAACTTATGAACTTTGCCAAAACATACAAGTTTATCTTAAATAGATGTGTGTACTTGGCTTGCTTCTCATCCTCGGTTTTCTTAACTTGATTTTGAGGTGGTATGATTAGCCAATATACTTTGATTAAAGGTATCTGCTTAATGCATAGCTACTTACTCATGTGATCTAATATCTAAACTGGGTGCTCTTCATACGTGAGACCCTCAGTGACCGCAATAGGTCTAGTTAAGAGAGCATGGTCAGGATCTGAAATTTACTACTTGAATAATAAGGTAAGAAACACATTATGCATGTGTTTGAGTTATATAGGCAGATCGAGTGAACAAGTTATGGGATTAAAGGTGTCTGCATATTGTATAACTGCTTAATCCCATGTTTCAGTAGAAAATCCGAATACTTCTCACACACTAGCTTCAATGAACTCAATTACTTGAGTTCAAAACTGATATTCTGTTCGAAAGAAAAGAACCTTGTTACTAGTGAGGACGTGCTCACCACTTGTTCATCAGCTTATCCACTAATGAAAACTGTTGCATACCCTGATAAGTACTCTGGTACTATTACGAGTTATAAAACACGTTAATTATGTGTCTGGGTTCAACAGGTAGGTACAGTAAACAAGTTACGAGATCTAACCTTTCCATGAATCATAAGGCCCAATGTAACTAGTCCCTAATTATCCTTGGATAATCGGTCTTTCATTACCTTCGACTAGAAAAGCCTTTTGGAATACTCTATAACCCCTGTGAGGCTTTGGTTGTTTCCTTGTTTTGCCAACACAACTCTATTATCGACCTCATATTACCTCAACATATACTTGAATTTTTCCTTCTTAATGCTTGCTTGGGTTAGCTCTAACCTTATACTCAATGTTTCTTCTAGCTTACTCAAATATAATTCGACAGTGCCTGAGACTATGCCCTTATCAAAAAGTTATCATCTGATATTCTTAATACGTCACACGATCTCCGCTCATCAGACTACTCAAGGAACTACTCCTGGTTGATAATGGATGATGAAATGACCGTGATTAAGGATGAGAGCAATGGGATTGTTAGTCATGCGAATGATTGCATATAAAAGAAATGAACAATGAGACTAGAAAAGACTAATAAAGGAAAGACTATCATAGGGTGACTAGAATAAAGATAAGCATAAGTGTATCTAGAATTCTGAACTATAATACCATAAGAATCATGGTTTATAAATATTGATTACAAAGGATCCAATACATAGTTATCCAAGAAGATAGATAGTCCGGTTACCTTCCAATCTAGCTGATGATTTAAAAACAAGATGGCTAGCAATGGAGTTCCAACGGGGTGACTTTCTAGATACCATTGATAGGATAAACCCAATCAAGGGAGTGGCCAAACCAAATATAATAAATAGAGAAATAGATTGGATAAACAAGGTACAATGGATAAATAAATAGGTTGAACAAGCAAGGTCTAATGAATAGATAAATGGAGTGAAACATGCCTTTGCTCATATGGAGCCAAGTCAAGTATGACAATAAGATTAAATAAGGATTACTAAATTTTACTTATGAGGATATAAGATATAGGTGTGAGAATTGCAAGTGCAATAAATAGATCAATAGATTGAACTGGTAAAATATAATGGGTAGATCAATAGATTAGACAAGCAAAGTACCAATGGATAAGTAAATAGATTAAACAAGTGACAGTAGAAACGTGCCTTTGCTCATGTGAAACCATTTCAAGCCCAGCAATAAGATTGAACAGAAAAGCGAGAGTTTACTTATGAGCATAGAAGATATATGTGTGGGAGTTAAAGTTCAAAATAAAGAGAGTAACGGGATTATGACAATCGCAATCACCCACACTAATGAGAGTTGAATTACATTACAAATTCAGAACAAGTTATATGAGCTTATCATTATGAATAAATGAGATGTAAGGTAAATGTGAGAATCGGCTCTCAATGGAATGAACTATAAACCATGATCTTGAAATAAACATAGTGAAGGTCGAGAGCACTAGAATGTTAACAACCATATAAGCTCGAACAAAAATATAGTGCACATTTAACAATGGGTTTGCAAAGACATAGAAGATCATGATACTAGGAAATATCGGGTTGAAATGCAAGGGACATTAGACAATATTAGATAGCATCCTATTCTGAAGATGAGACAAGCAAACAATTATAAGAAGTACTATAAAAGGGCATTCTTGCAAAAGGTAAACTGTGGTTGCATAGTTTAGGTGTGATATCCAAACCTCAAATCATTCCTGAAAAAAACTTCTATTGTTAGAAGTTAATCTCATAAATCATTTATTCAAGGTATATGGAACTTGTTTTTGATAGCCATCTTGTTCAACTCTCTGTATGCTATACACAACCATAAGGTTCTGCCTTGATTCTTCACACATATAAAACTAGGGTTTCGCACTGTGACGTATTAGGTTAAATAACTTCCTTCAATAATAACTCATCTTACTAAATCTTTAAATCTTTGAACTCTGCTGGGTGTCATATGATAGGGGCTCTGAAAATGGATTGGGCACCTTGAACCAGGTTGATCTGAAAATCAATGTTCCTTGGGAAAAAACAGTCCAGAAAGTCCTCAGATGCAATATCTCTAAATTCATAAACTGTAATTATAGATATGTATATACCGAGTGTGGTTGCATATCACTAATAGTCAATGCACTACTGATATGATTACTCACTTACTTGTACAGTGTAACTAAGGCAGAAATAGAGTTTTTCTCTCCTCAGTCCATAGAAACACACGTCTAGTCTTTTCTTATTCCTCAAGCTAACCTGAAGATCTTTGCAAGTCATCTCTATAAGTACACAGCTAGTTCATCCCCATAATGATAACAAGGTCTGCCAATCAAACTGGATTGAATGTCCAATTAATATGGTTCCGGTAATACTAATAGAGGCATATTTATAAAAGATAACACATTTAACTGCCTACTAGTCTCAATAAATTTAAATGACAGGGGGACAATCTAAAGTGTAAAGACATGTAACCACACCATGAACCCTTGCAAAGATATTTCTTTATTGGTTATAAAGAACTGGCATGTAAGATGAATGAATGAAAGGGCGAAGATTCGTAATGAAAGAGATAAGTCATATAAATGACCTGCATATACAAGACATGCGGTTTATTTATGATGGTCATGATAGTAAAGTAAATGAACTATGTTATGAAGTTGAGGGAGTATTAAGTACTGAAGGTGAAGAAATCTAACAAATTACTAAAAAGGCACTTGAAAAGTCATACGGTACCCGTAGGTAAGTAAAATGATGAATATGAATGTCATCACCACTAGAAGGGAAAATTTATTCATCTGGTGTTTGAAAGGCCAATAAGTTAAGATGAAGGATTCAATCTTATGACTGAACATGATGGCATCAGCATTCATGAATAACACATTTGTAGTAAATGGAAGTCTTGAGTAGGCATACAAGCTCCGAAACTGCTAGCAGATGGAAATAGCATAAATTGTTGTTTATCATTAATAAGACAGGTTGTACTAGTAAAGAAAAGATTGCTAAAATAACTTGAGTAACAACATACAGTCACGGCCATAGAGTAGTATGCCAACAAGACGTTACGGCGCTATAGGAACACGAACAATGTGGATCCATTTAATTGCTGAAAGGGCGCTCAATGACCGGGTCTGAAGCCAAAGGCTTTACAACCAATAAATGCATAGTGCCCAAATAGAAGCAAAGAGTTAAAATAGGTGACAGTAAAAATATGAATATAGTGATGACTGAACTGTAAGTAGAATGGGTCAAATATGCTTAGAAAGAAGTACAAATCACACAGTAATGCACACTGAGGGTCATTATACGCTCCACTATAGAAACAGAGAATTAAACAATTATGATTGTCATGGTTTGAATCACCTATAAGAAAGGTTGCTTAGATGTGTTTAAAGGACTCCCCAGAGATCATATATGATTTTTTTTTTTTTTGCATAAGCACTGTGTTATAAATCAAGGTAGTGCTAGTGGCAAAGAAATGATGCCTCTTAACAATTCATAGTAACCAGGGCAAAAATAAGCCAATGACAGGAAATAATGAGAGCATTGCTGATGTATGCTTTTAGTGTTAATACCAAATAATTCCTATACACGACAGCTTAATCTTACTCATACCACCCACATAATGTCAAGTAGCACACCATAAGCTACTAACTATTATCACAAGACATAAGCACTCATTGTAATATTCATTTCATACTTGTTCACCTCAAAGATATTGCCCCACAAGGCATTTCCGTATCTGAAGGTCTACATCTAACCTGACACTATATTAATCCCTTAAGAAGTTGCAAAAGGCATCCCTACATTAGGTTTCAACCATCACTATACCTAAGATCATGTGTATTAGCACACCTTAATAAAACTCTCAAATCATGGGGCAAAACGGACAGAGTTTCGCCTAAAAACTAACTAAAACCGAGCTTAACGCCCTACAATAGATACCTAAAATGAAAACAAATACTTCAATAGCTCAACGGCCACATGTCGGGGTTCATAGCTCAATAGGTCACACACCCGGAGTGCACAATTGCAAAAATTTAAACAAATGATAGAAATAAAACATACAATACAACTCCCAGATAAATGAGAGCATGCCTTAC
Organism: Carnegiea gigantea; assembly: GCA_029747015.1. Classification (NCBI taxonomy): domain Eukaryota; kingdom Viridiplantae; phylum Streptophyta; class Magnoliopsida; order Caryophyllales; family Cactaceae; genus Carnegiea; species Carnegiea gigantea. Next base: position 219,519 of record JAKOGI010000836.1, on the reverse strand, counting down.
CAGCAAGTCACCCAAGTGGTTCCACACATCACCTTGCTAATGCTCCAATATCAGGATATTACCGAATAATTAAATCATCTAAATGGAAATAGTTCCTCCTTATATGCCCAGACATATGAACTTATAGTCAATAGTTCATTTAACTGGTCCAATATAACTCATACACACCTTAATAGCTAACTCATAAATGCTTGATAGCTCACAGTGGCCCTTAAAACCTTGCCTCTGATGCCAAATCTATAACACCCCCTAATTAAGCATGTTTCACTATTTGCGACAATTATCCTAATTCCCTCAATTACAACTGATAAACCCAATGATCGGGGTATTATTGTCATCCTAAAAGGACAAGGCTTGCTGCAAGTGTACTAGAGATAATATAGTCAGTCATAACTTTAGCCATATGTATTCACTCATTAACCCACATAAGGTTTATACACTACAATAAAGCACTTCACCACAAAGCTTCCACTTCCATGCATTGAAGATTACAAAATACGGCTCCAACGTATGCGTGGTTTATATCATTGTTGATTCGTCCAAGTTTCCCTTGCTTACTTATTCTCTTCTACTGACTCACTAGAATGCCTTTTCGCTAAGTTGTTAGCATGAGAGTGATTCACTGAGTGTTTTCCTAAAACAAAACATGAAAACATTTCGAATTGTGAGCGGAAGCTCAATACATGCATTCCGATATTGTTAAATGATCACTGCATAAATTAGTTAGGTGCCCGCTTTGTAATTTATTTTAAGTTAAAATAATGAATAAGATGAATGTAAAACCACATTACTAGTTATTATCTGAAAGTGAACCCCTTATAACTGTTACGATGTATGGATATGTGTACACCTACTAAGCCGATCAAGACATGGCCTGAAGCCTGCGGGTAACAGAAGGGCTATGCCCTGTAACTAATAACTGATGGGATCAATAATTATGTGATAAATCACTAATTAAACTGATTCATTGATGTACTTATCAAAACATTATAATTTTGATAAATACGTGCTGATTTCTAAAGATACCGATAATGAACATACCTGAAGTCTTTAAAATGTAATCTCACTTGATAATACTTATGCACAATGAGAAATGATAGATTATACCTCAATTTCTATTTAAGAAATATAATTATAGGTATATGAAATTAATAAACAACATTGACTTCTATAATTTGTGATTGTAATAGAAATTCACTAAAAGGCATCTATCGCTCAAATAATTCAATAGAAGATAAGTTCTGCCAACATGATTTGAAAGATTAGGGTAATTTAATGCAAAGTGAAATAATGTTGACATAAAAATGATCAAAGTAGAATAATTGAGATCATAAAAGAAAGACTTTGATGGTTATAATTGATCACGAGTTTTTGATATATCTGAGATGGATAATAAAGGTTTGAATGCAATTGGACTGGTGGTACATTTAGAATAACTTTAAACATAGTGAGTTGGACCAATAAACACTCATCTAGAGTTATCAATCTCCCCACTTCTTCAATTACATAGCACATACCATACAACTTAGTTTTCCAAACCAAATAAGCTTTTAAGTGCAATCAAAATTGTTACCAATTCAAGGTCCACCATAGAAAATTCATAACTTTCACTCCCGACCTCTAATTAAGCTATAAAACCCCAATATGAAAAGATTAAGAAGTCCCACAAGACGTTTCTTACTAGACCATAACACAATCACTACCACATAAAACCCAAAATTGAGCTAAAACACCACCCTACACAGTTTTGGTCCGGTCTGCGTAGTTAGAGGGAAATGGCCATAAGGTTTCCCATAGAACTCGAATTGAGGTGATTCAAAATCCATTTGAAAGAAAACTTATTGATACAACGCCCCACAAAAATTCATAAGTTTGTGGCAAGCCACACATTACCATTTTTTTCCGGAACAGACTGTTGTTTTTACGGCCTTCACAACTTGCTACCTACTTTATTATCCTCCTTTTTCAATTCATCACCCTCTAAAATCACTTGTTAAAATCACTAAACTATGGAGTGACCTTCAACATCACTTTAGACAACCATAATCCACAAGTTTTTCTTCATAATCAAACAAGAATCATTTTGCACCAAGGCTCCGACAAATAACATGCTTGGTCCAAGAGTAAGCTAAACTATGAATAATCATTAAAACCCTAGCTTATGACCAACTTAAATTTACCTTTAACTCATCCAAAACCAACATAAAAATTATCATGATCATCAATAGGATTAAAGACTATGAAATCAAACACAGAAAAAAAACACTCCAAATCCATCATTTTAACTTAAGCTTGTATGATCATAAACAACCTTAACCCTTGCATGCTTTCAAGCTTAACTAATGATTAAAACATCACAATAGCATTGTTTATATCAAGATAACATGATCCATAATCAAATCTAATATAAAAACCCAAAGTTAAACATGATTCAGTTAGGATTTGCCTCATTTTAAGCTTGGATTTTGAGAGATGGAGGTGATTTTTGGTATTTGTGAGAGCTTTGGCTGGTGGCTAGTGGCTAATGGGGTGGTGACTGATGGCTGATGGTGGCTGTCGAGAGCAACAGGTGGCGACTGTAGGTGGTGGTGGTGCTAGCAGCAAGCAACGGAATGGGTGAAGGTGAAGAGAGAGAGTGTTGATATTTTGATAGTTTACTTGGTGGAAAATAATCTAAATTTACTTGGTTGAGTTTATATCCACCAAGAGTAACCTTAGACTAATGATAATTAGGTATATCACATGGTGATTAGCTAAGTAAAATGAAGTAAAGGTTGTTGGGCCGAAATTGGGCCGAAATCAGTTTGGGTCCGAAAGGAAATTACGCTTAATGCGGTTAAAATTTTTCGTAGCTCAAAATTAAATTTTTGTAATCCTATGAAAAATAATTTAACCTTTAAAATCATATTTATCAGGGCCTACTATTGATTCACTCAAAATTTTTCGATAATTAAAACTCAAATTGCTAAGTGGGGCGCAAAATGAATTCTCCCAACCAGGATGACTAAATGAGATAAATAAATATGAAAAATTAATAACATAGCTTAATTAAATAAATAAACATGATTTAGAGTCAGACTATTACATAATGCATTGAACTCCTCATAATTCTATGAATAACCCTTCTATGTCTTCATTGTGGTTCATAATATTATTGTCAGCTCCCCTTACTTGTAGCGCATTATTAGCTCTTTTTCACATAAATTCTGAAAACAACGACCTTTTTACAAAGCATACAGAACAACGATTGTCTATGTAAGCAAACAATTTATATTTTTCATATCCTTCTAAACACACCTTTATTAGGATATAGATGCCATTAGGATATATATTGGCAGCTTCGTAGCATATTTCCATAGTCATGTTTTTGGTTGATTCATCCTTATAAAATGGATCACTAACAATTCTGATTTTGTATCCAGCAATCTTTCTATCAACACTCATATTTCAGTCAACACTATGCCTTGCGAGTTCAAAACTCATTCCACTCATTTCACTGGTCATACTAATTGTATCATTTTCTTTAAGCTCTTCTTTAGCTGATAAAGATCCCTCTTCCCATTCCAATCTTGCACTCATGCTTCTTAATAATTGGAGTTTAATGCTTACTTCACCATTCTCATCAATTTTCATCACATTTTTCTTGTTGATTTTTGTAGGGTTGGCAAACCTAAATATTCATGAACGATCAATTTTTATCTTAGCAGGAGTAGATTTAATCCTCTGGATCTTTTGCATAGGGCCAGGACTTTCAAACTTCTCTACTTCTATCATTATTACTTTAGTCTTTGGATCTTTTGTATTGTCTAATTTATAGATCATTTTCTAAAATATCCTCAGTGGTTAACCTCCTCTTTTCACATCTATCCCAACTGTTTTTATACTAAGGGATAGGAAGTTTTTATCAAATTCATCTTTTAGACTCACATAATATCCTGATCGGTAATTAAATCCTACTGACCCATTACATAAATTGATTTTTTACCCTGTGATAATTTGGTTATTAAATTGGTATGCCTAATATCACAAAGCAAGGCATAAAGATCAATATCTTTACTATAATATTGTAATCGAGTGATTTGAACTTGGACACTTCCAACATGGATGTGTCCGTATTTTCTATCTTTTTTATGCTTAAAGATGTTTTCCCAATTGATGAGATCAGCTTCTCCCACATCATATTCACAATCTTTAATTTCTAGATCTCCTTACATCATCTCACATGCATACTTACTCTTTAATTAAAAGATGAATTTTTTATAAATTATGTCTTTCTGAATTATACAAAGGACCCAATCTCCATTGACTTTTACATTATCATTATCTACCACAAACTCGTCTTCTTGAAGATCGGCAAGACTGATTGAGCAACTTTCCATCATATAGCTAGTTTCTTCATAATCACTTTCTTCATATTCATTGTCCAGTATCATTTCAACAATTCCTTTGTTGTTACTTAAGGCTAGGTCTAATGCCTTATCCTCACTAAACTTAACATAATTTAGGCTTCCTAGGGTTTTAATCAACTTATTATGCTTCCTACTTTTGCATTCATTAACATAATATCCTACTTCTCTGCAAGCCCAGCATTTACAGTTGTTTTTTTTCCTGCGGGACAATAACCTACTTTTCTAAAAAAATTCTTTGTTTTTTAGAACGTGATTTGCTACAGTATTTGCTTCTAAATTTCTCTCCCCTTTGCCTATTAAAGTGTAGGGAAATTTCGAGTGAAAAACTAAAAAGGCCGCAAGCGTACAATGCTCGCTATAGTACTTGAGGGTCGTGCCCATAGGGACCAGGATGAAATTAAGGCCACAATAAACTAAATTATTCTAAATAGAATTAAACAATCCTAGAATAGGTAAAATTACCTGTATTAACCTAAACATAAGCCATAAATACATTTACTTAAACAATAAATGACTGAATTCCCAAAGGTTCAAACTAGATCATCTTAATTATATTAAACATGAAATGAACATTAGAAGATCTTAGATGAATGAAACAAAATGCATTAAAGAAGCCATAGCTAAACTAATGAAATTAAAACCTGCTAATTGTGCGCTACTTTAAAGAGCTTTTTCAAGCAACAATCCAAAATCCATACCATTAGTTTACTCAAAGCCAAGCAAAGCCCTTGTAAAATCTTCAATCAAGCTAAACCAGAAACACAAAGTACCCAATTTGAAGCAGAAAATAGAGAAGGGTATCCTAGCTCATAGAGCTCGTCAAGCTCGGAACTGGTATTAATGGCAAAATAACCGTAGACATGAAGCTCAAAATAGACCAACGTCACTAGATTCAAGTCGAATAGAAAATCAGAATGACCGAAGAAAAAAGCAAGAACAGGGCCTCTCAGCCCATGCCATAACCTGCTGAAATCACTAAATCGACTTCCAGAAATAGAAGTGGAGCATCCGAAGAACGGACAAAAAGCAGGAAGGGGAGTGCGAAATTAACCAGCCAAAACCAAGAACAGTTTATTACAAGCTAAAATTCATCAGACCTACTTCAAATCAACTCAACCAAATCAAGCAAACTAGAACACTGAGCAAAGGGATGAGGAATTCAGAGCAACAGACAAGGGGAAAGCAATGGTATCGAAATAAAGTTAAAAACAGAACCTGAAAATTGAGCAACAGGATGCAAACAATAATGAACATAAGAGGGGAGAGGATTTGAATTTACCAATGGGACAACTGAAACATAGCTCCAAAACTCGTTAACCATGGCGGATTTGCCAGCATTGATGGATCAACATATTGAAACAAGGGAGGAGGAGGATCAAAACACATCGCACTCATGCCCAAAATATTACAATTAGAAACTAAAGATCTTGAATGTCAACTCCAATTTAACCAAGCTAAGCCTAATTACATGAAATTGAAATCCGAAAACACATCGAAACAGCTAAACCCTAACTGAAATTTCTGAACCCTAACTCTGAAAATCGAAAAATGAAATTAAAACTAAACCTAAACATAAATTAAACCTAACATAACCCTAATTACCTCCAATTCAATCGCTACTACCTTCCCTTTAAATCGAACCACTTCGATCTCTACCCTTGGATTTCTACATTCGTCGATGGTCATGATCGGGGGACAGCTGGCAATGTTGATGAGTGTTGATGGTGCTATTGGGTACTGCTGTGGTGTCCTGGCAGATGAGATTTGAAGAGAGAGATGATAAGGAGAGAGGAGATGAGGAAGATGGAGAAGATGGCGAGGAGCAGGGGTCGCGTGGTCGAGTTTGTAGGGGGTTTTCTGGGTATCAAGAAGATAGAGAGGAAATGAGAGTTACGGGCGTTATGCGAGTCACGTGTTGTGCACGTGAGGGCTAGGAGGAATTAGGTTTTATTATATTTTTTTTCTTGGGCTAAACAAACGGCGTTTTGGGTTGGGTTCGGGTCCATTTGGCCCTGTTTTTCATTCCCGACATTTTCGACATCTTTTTCCCCCATTTCCTTGCATTTCTCCACATTTATTCAAAACTTACAAAACAAAATAAAATCAAATAAAAACCTAATAAATACGATTATAATGAGCATAAAATTGGCGTAAAAGTATCTAATAAATACGATTATAACGAATATAAAACTAGTATAAAAGTACCTTAAAAATGACACATTTTTAGCACGAACAAATACCCCCACACCAGGATTTTGCTCATCCTTGAGCAAAACAAACTAAACTAACTAAAAGAAATGAAAAATAAGGAAAGAAAAATTCTGACTCACTGTCGTAGGAATCACTGGTTGCATTTAGCATATGCAACAAGCCTCTTAAACCCCTCGGTCTCCTAAGTGGACGAGTGAGGTCTTGTGAGGGTTTTCATGTGAAATACACACAAAAATTATTCCAAAAACAAAAGAAAATCTTTTTGGTTTTTCTTAAGGTTAATATGTACAAAATTAGGGAAAGATATCCATACATTCTAATAAACTAAATCACCTATGTAACCATGTCATTGACATGCATATGCACAAAATATACTTCAAAGCCCTCTACCTCCTAAATGACATCAGAGTACTAATTTTTCACCCCATTGAACATTAAGATTCTGAATCCATCTCGGTGTTCGTGTACGAGTGTATCATCATCCCAGGGCTTAGATTTACTAGAATTATACTCAATCCCACTTAGCTAACACAACTACATTATTATCCTACTAACATTGGAAGCAAACTTTCTCAGTAACAATCTTACCTCAAAGGGTAACATCCAGTAGCACGTGCCTCAAAGGGTAATGCCCAATAGCGCATGCCTCAAACGGATACTTGTCATTCCAAATTTTATTTTATTTTATTTCTTTTTCCTTTCTTTCCTTTTCTTGTTGTTTATTCATAATACACTTTTTTTTCAATTTTTTTCAAAGTAATCATGTTACAAGCTAGTGGGAGAATCATTCATGGAAGCCTAAGACCTAATGATAATGATGAAGGAATAAACAAGAGCTAGATTAGACAATCTATACTGAACACTAGAGTTAGAATTAGAGCTTAGAATGTCACACTAAGGTCAGAGACTTATCATGCACATCCTACTTGTATATAAGCTAATAACCAAAGCACAGGGGATTCAAGCTAATCAAACAGAGTACAAACATTCCCAAAACCCCAAAAAAAAAATCTTCAAAATTTTCAAAAACTTCAAACTTTCAAAAATTGGGCACCTCACCCCCACACCAAAACATCACAATGTCCTCATTGTGGAAACTAAGGCGCTAAAAAGCAAGCACATCAGTTATACAACCGTAAAACCTCATGAAACCACAAATATATAGAAATTATGACACCAATAAAAATTAAAAACAAACATAAAATCTCCAAAATCAAAATCTGGAAAGAAAAACCAAAAAAAAAAAAAAAACTAACTCTAAAACAAACCAAACCACTAAATGGCCAAATGCAAAACTAAACCAAAACAAAATAAGTCCCAAGCACCAAAAAAAAATCAAAAAGCAAAATAGCTAAATAAAGAAAAATAAAACCCAAAATCGAAACCAAAACAAAACCAATCTAGACCAAACCTACATAATCACCCAAAACAGAAACAAAACCAAACCAAAGGCTTACTAAATACCAACCTAAATCAAAAGAAAAGCTAAATACGAAACAAAATACAAAAGAAAGAAAAGCTAAGTATAAAACAAAAACAAAAACTCTAAAATACCAAAAAGGAAACAAAAAGAAACTATGAAACAAAAATTAAACCGAAGAAAAACTAAAACTTGCTAAATTAAAACAAAACACAAAACCAAGGAAAGAAAACACAAAATTAAAGAAACCAAACAAAGGAACTAAAGCATCCACAAGAACCATTCTAAATATTGACAACTACTCACAATCCTAGATATCAACAACTAACAAATATTCATAAAATCACAACACAACCTAGGGTGATCATAGTCGATACGGCTCAACATATCCCAAACTGCTCCTTAAGATTGATCACTCATATATTCACAGTTCTAAATATCCACAAGTAAATACAAAAAAAGCAGGAAAAGAAATGAAAAAGAGAAGAAGGGTGGAATGATCATACCAGGTCGGATGTAGGTTACACCCAAACTATGTCTCACAAAGATTATGCAATATGAGACGTATGGAGCATCAGCCACTCCATATTAAGCTGAAAGCTGTAACTCAAATCAAAACCCATTAAAGCACATAGCAGCTTATCAAACAGAGAAGCCCAACTCTCAATAATATACCGACAGTAAAAAGTAGTGAGTTGAAACCAGAAAGAGTACATCCACATAGACAATAAAGCACTGGTAAGGGCCCACTTCAACTTATCAAAGAGTTGAGCCCAATCAGATAGGAAATAAACTTACTCTAAAGAAGCCAATATGGAAGTCATTGGCCAAGAAACTATATCAGCATGAACAAACAATCTAGGCAAAATAAAGGGTGCACCTTTCACAAGTTTGTTAAGTCCAATATGCGTATGAGTCCGGGCTACAGCAAAGTTCTTAGTGGCAATCATCTCAGACTCGAAAAATTTGGACTTGCAATATTCAAAACGAAGTCAGTTTAGATGGGGTCAAAAGAGAAGGTCTCGTAGTCAGCACAAACACCATCATCAGAACTTCCATGGGTCTTTAAACTCACCAGAAAAAGATTCATATTCCACATACAGAATATTATCATCTAATTGAAATAGAAGGTCAAGAATAACGGGATTAAAAGAAAATGATTCATACTCAACATGAAAACCCACATCAAGACCTTCAGTAGCATCAAGCCCATATGAAAAAGATTCATATTCTCCATAAAGAATATCATCGTCAAAGTCTAAAATAGTGAGTTCAGTTACCTTATCACATAACTCATGTGAAATATCTTTCGAATCATCTAAATCATGAGGCTCAACTTTACGTGTAATGCCTATATTTAACTCGCTAATAGTATTAGATTGTTCACCCACTTCAAATTCACAAAAGTCGTTCAAAGTGATGGGTAGGTTGACATAAACTAAGATATCTTCAGTGACATCTTTGGTTGAGCTAGTGAGGGATGTAAGGTCTATTGATAAAGATATTGGGAGGTCACTCTCTTAATCTAGATTAGGCAAACACATGTGTTCATTCAAATCAAGCCTAGCATAATAAGAGGGTTCAAAATCATCATAGAGACTAATGTCAGGTTTAGAAGATCCTAAACTAGAATCAATCTTACTATAAGTCTCCCTATTTTGGTTAAAACATTGAGAACAAGTAGCAATTCTCGCTTTCATAGTCTCTATTTTTTTATCAGTCATTTTATTAATCTTCTTTTCAAAACTTGCACATATGGCATCAACATAAGCATGAAAAGGACAAATATATGTATCATGATAAGAAGATTCATACTAATCGCACAAAGGAGGCATATAGTAGTCATATGAGTCATTTGAATTCATAAAGTGGCCTAACGGGTAAGAATTAGCATGAAAATCATACTCTCCATGAGTTGGATATCTAAAAGTCTCGTTAGCTTGCTCAAACACATAGGTTTCCCGAGCTAATTTTTCAAAGAATCCCAAACTTCATCTTGAGTTTTAGATAATAATTCTATTAAACCTCCAGGACAAATTGATTCAACATAACACTTGGACTCAGCATTTAGGCCCACAACAATGACCTCACAAATTTTTCATTTTTCAAAATTATGTTTCTGTTAAGTATGACATTTATTAAGCCTTGAAAGATAACTTCAAAAAGGTTCACGCTCATATTGTGGGAAATAAAAACTGGCATTTGAAGTTTTTAAAGTTTTTAGAATTTTTCAATTTTTAGGGGTTTTCAATTTTTAATTTTTTTCAATTTTAAGCTTTTCCATTTTTTGTGATTTTTGAAGGTTTTGCTTTTTTTTTTAATTTTAGCTTTTCTATTTTTTTTGGATTTTTGAATATCAAGAAATAACTAAACTACGTGACAATCAATATGATAGCAAAACGAGATCCATGTAACCTAATAATAAAGTGACGAAATAAGAAAAACAAATCAACTAAACAAATCACAACTAACAAACAAAACAACTAAGAATGAAATAAACAAAGCGAAGTAAAGCAACAAATAAGAAAATGAAAATATGACCTAATCTCATGCCATTGCCCCCGACAATGGCGCCAAAAACTTGTAGGGTAATTTCAAGTGAAAACTAAACAGGACTCAAGCATACAGTTCTCGTTGTAGTACTTGAGAGTCGTGTCCTCAGGGACTAGGATGAAATTAAGACCACAATAAACGAAATTATTCTAAATAGAAATAAACTACCCTAGAGTAGCAGAATTACCTATATTGACCTAAACACAAGCCATAAATATGTTTAATTAAACAATGAATGACTGAATTCCCTAAGGTTTGAACTAGATCATCTAAATAACATTAAACACGAAATGAACAACATTAGAAGATCTTAGAAAGTAAACATGAACAAAACAAAATGCATTAAAGAAGCAATAGCTAAACTAATGAAATTAAAACATGCTAATTGTATGCTACTTTAAAGAGCTTTTTCAAGCAACAATCCAAAATCCATACCATTAGTCTACTCAAAGCCAAGCCAAATCCCTGCAAAATCTTTAATCAAGCTAAACCAGTAACGCAAAGTATTCAATCTTAAGCAAAAAATAGAGAAGGGTATCCTAGCTCACAGAGCTCGCCCAGCTTGGAACTGATATTAATAGCCAAATAACCATCGACATGAGGCCCAAAATAGACCAAGTCACCGGATTCAAGTGGAGCAGAAAATCAAAAAGATCGGAGAGAAAAGCAAGAACAAGGCCTGTTAGCCAATGCCGTAACCTGCTGAAATCACTAAATCGGCTTCCAGAAACAGAAGCAGAGCATCCGAAGAAGGAAAAAAAGGGGAGGGGGAGTGCAAATTTAGCCAACCCAAAACCAAGAACAGTTCATTACAAGCTAAAATTCATCAGATCTACTTTAAATCAACTCAACCAAATCAAGCAAACCAGAAACTAAGCAAAGGGGTGAGGGATTTGGGGCAATAGGGAAGGGGAAAGCAATAGTATCAAAATAAAGCTAAAAACAAAACCTAAAAATTGAGCAATAGGACACAGACAATAACGAACAAAAGAGGGGAGAGGATTTGAATTTACCAACGGGACAACCAGAACATAGCTCCAAAACTCATTAACCATGGTGGATTTGCCATTATTAACGCATCAATAGATTGAAACAAAGTAGGAAGAGGATCAAAACACATCACACTTATGTCCAAAATATTGTAATTACAAACTGAAAATCTTGAATGTCAACTCCAATTTAACCTAGCTAACCCTAATTACATGAAATTAAAAGCCGAAAACTGATCGAAATGCCTAAACCCTAATTGAAATTTTTGAACCCTAACTCTGAAAATAGAAAAAATGAAATTAAAACTAAACCTAAACCTAAATTAAACCTAACCTAACCCTAATTACCTCCAATTCAATCGCCGCTACGTTCCCTTTAAACTCAAACCACTTCAATCTCTGCCCTTGGAATTCTACGTTCATGGATGATCATGATAGGGGGATAACTGGCGATGTTAATGAGTGTTAATGGTGCTATTGGGTAGTGCTATGGTGTCCTAGTGGATGAGGATTCGAAGAGAGAGATGAGAAGGAGAGAGAGGAGATAAGGAAGATGGAGAAGATGGAGAAGATGGAGAGGAGCAGGGGTCGCATGGTCGAGTTTCTAGGGGGGTTTTCTGGGTATTGAGAAGAGAGGGCTGGGGCCAATTAGGTTTTATTATATTTTTTTTCTTAGGCTAAACAAATGGGCTTTTGGTTGGGTTTGAGTCCATTTGGCCTAGTTTTCCATTCCCAACATTTCCGTCATTTTTTTGCCGCATTTTCTTGCATTTTTCCACATTTATTCAAAACCTAATCAAATTAAAAAATTGATAAATACAATTATAACAAGCATAAAGCAAGTGTAAAAGTACCTTAAAAATGACAAATTTTAAGCACAAACGTAAAGTTGTTTCTCTTATAAAATTTTCTTCTCCTTCTTCCTTCAGGTTCCTTTCCCTATTGATAAGGAGAATCCTAACAAGTTAGAAATTGCTACTTAATTTTCTTTTGCTTTTCGAGACCAGGACATTGATAATTAACACATTTTCATGAACAAGAGATTCTTGAATCAAGGGTATCAATGACATCGGCTCTTTCAAACCATGCAATATATTTTTTGTTAATTATGAAATTTATTGGATTTGGCAATTTGTCATAGAACATACCAAAACTAGTTTCATTATGCCTAATTTTGTAACAATATTGACTAAATTCTGTGATATAGTTTTCCAGATATGTTATATCCCATTCGTTCTAAAAATGTGTTATTTTTACGGTACTTTTACATCTATTTTATGCTCGCAATAATTGTTATTTTTAGGTTTTTATTTGATTTGATCTTATTTTGTAGGGTTTGAATAAAATGAGAATAATTCTGAAAAAATGCGAAAAATGATGGAAAAATGCTGGAAATGAAAATTCGGGCCATGAAACATTGAAGAAGCAGCCCAAGAATCAGCCCAAACCTTCTTTTTATCCATCATCCAAAAAGGGGAAAAAAAAAGAAGGAAAGAAAATAAGATTAAAAAAAAAACCTAGCCATCACGTGCAAGGCACGTGATGGGTGATTCTTTCCCCCTAGCGTGTTGTTCACGTGACCCCCAATTAAACCCCCCTTTAAACCTTTTCTCTCCTTCTTCTCAACTTCAACCCAGAGAAGCCTCAAACCCAGCCTAAAACCCGACAGCCCCTACCCTTTCCTCCACCTCCATTCTCAATCCTTCTCTCTCTCTATATGATCTTACCTATCTCTCTTCAAACGCTAGCATAGCACCATATCCTCTACCCATGTGTCTCAAAGATGAATTGTGAAGATTGGAGGAGCTTAGGTATAAATTGAAGAGGCTAGCTCCAGAAGAGAGGTTAGACGATTCCAGGCTTTACTTAGTTCAATTTTTTAGCCTTCTCTCGTAATCCACATGCGTTTTCTTTTCAATTTCTAGGATTAGGGCTTGATGTTATTTAGGTTGTGAGTTTCGAATTTTATGTAAGTAGTCCCAGCTTTGTTAATTTATAGTAGATGTTTATGAATTAAGCTGGTATTGTAATGATTTTGGCTCAAGTTTAGTCAATTTCATGCGTTTTCTCCCCATCTCCTGTTCGGTTTTGGTTGAACGTTGCCATGGCATTTCCACTATTAATGGTGAGGGATGAAGCTATGTCTTGATCTGGTTGGCAGTGGGCTTTGTTATTCATCTCCACTATGCCGAGTTCTGAGTGTGTTCGTTTCCCTGACTCAGTTTGCTCTTGATTCCTCGAGCTTCTCTTTTGATTTTTCAAATTACTGATGATAATATTAATTCAATTTAGGCTTTGGTGATTATGATTAGCATCATTGATCTACTCTGTTTGATTGAATGATGAAGCTGATTGATGCATTTAGATTAAATTAGTGGTTTTCATGATTCTGATTGTTAGCGATGATTCTGATTTTGTGGGTTTAGTTTGATGATTCTGATCTATGGGTGGTTTGAAAATGGAGACTATTCTTTTGAGGATTTGATTGTCGATGATGATGAGGTGATTATGCCTAAATTATTTTAGTTGAAGGTTGATGATCATGATATGTTTTTGGTTTCCCCCCTCCCAATAGCTAATTCTTATTATTTTTGATGCAAGTAGCTTGAATGGTCTAAATTTAACTTGAATTAGCTTATGGTTGTGAGTTGATGGTTAATGTAAATTGGTTTAGTTGAGGTGATCATATTTTTCTTTGGTGAACTTAACTTGAATGATCTAAATGGTAGGCAACAAAATTTAGACCACTTTGGTACGATTAATTTGAACTAATTGCTAGTTTGATTTTGTTTCACCTTTAACCGTTTTATCTTGTTTTAGAATAGTAAGTTTAGTGTAAAGAGTTACTTTAACCTATTTCTCTGTTAGGAAAACTTAATTCTACTTAAGATGGTTTAGTCAATTATCACCTCAATCTCATCCTCGTCCCTGAGGACATGACCCTCAAGTACTATAGTGGAAGCTGTGCACTTACAGCTTTAGTTTACACTCAAAAAATCCCAACAAGTTTTTGGCACCGTTGCCAGGGACGACGGTATAAGATTAGATCATATTTTCATTTTCTTAGTTACCTTATTTTTAATTGCATATGTTTTACCTTATTTTGTTTATTTCATTATCAATTATGACTTTATTTAATTCATTTCTTGAAAATTCCCAAAATCCAAAAAAAAAATTAGAAAAGCCTAAAATCCAAAAAAGTTAGAAAAACTTGAAAATCACTAAAAAATAAAAAAGCCTAAAAATTGAAAAATTTTTGAAAATTTGGAAAACCACCAAAAAAGGGTTTATGTTGTAATTTTGAATTTGGTTTTGTTGGGACTGTTTTATTTGTGCTTTAGATATTGATTAACCTTTTGACTTGGTTACTTTTTGTGTGTAAATAGTCTTTAGGGTTGAGTAACATTTTAATTTGATTTTGTGTTTGACATAAGAAAAAAGAGAAAAAAATTAGAAAATTTAAAAATCAAAAATCAAAAATCAAAAAAAAAAAGAAAAGAAAAGACCAAAAATAGGATTTCTTTGGTGAAGGTGTGGGGTCTATATGACTAGTTGGATTAGAGACCCTGAAGATCAAAGACTCATTAGGAGAAAACTCGAACCTGAACCTAAGCTTGAGTTAGAGAACATGGCACAAGAAATGACTTTAAGTGATATTTTCTATCCTCTTAGGACTACTTTGCCATCATATTTTGTTATGCCTAATCCTGCACCAAATGTCACCTTCGAATTTAAACCCCATTATACTCAAATGCTCCCTAAATTCACAGGTCTAGAGGATGCTTATTTGTTTTTAAGGGAATTTGAAGAAGTTTGTTCTATGATACATTTCCCTAATATTCCCATTGATGTTGTGTGAATGAAATTGATTCCTTTTGCTTTGAAAGATTCTGCTAAACGATGGATACATGGCCTAGCTACTAATTCTGTTGCTTCTTGGAATGATTTTTTAAGATGGTTTTTAAGAAAATATTTCTCTAATGCCAAGGCTGTTAAGCTAAGGAATAAAATCAATCAATTTGTGCAACTTAATAGGGAATTATTTTGGAAATATTTTGATGGGTTCAAAAGTATATTGGCCCAATGTCCCCATCATAGTTTAGACCAAGCATGTTTGTGCCAGATTGTATATGAAGAACTTGACCAACAGACTCGGACCATGGTAGAGTCCATGTGTCAGACTAGCTTTCTTTCTAAGAACCCCATAGTTACTTGAGAATTTTTAGAGGACTTGGCTAGGAAAACCATGCAGTGGGAAATCGCTCGTGATGATAGCCTAAGTTCTAGGTCTACAAGGAGGGGTTTCCATTCTGTCCCTGATGTTAGTCACTTAGAGTCTAAGATTGCTGTTTTAGGAAATATGTTGAAGGGATTATCTCCCTAAGATGTCCCAACTATCTCAGACCACTACAGTGTCTTGTTCTCATTGTCAGGACGTAGATCATTCATTGAGTGCTTGCCCTCATTTTGCTCATCAGTTAGCAACTGAATAGGAGCAAGCAAGTATGACCTTCCAGAGACCTAAAAATGATCCTTTCTCCCCTTATTACAACCCAGGCTAAAGGAATCACCAAAACTTTTCATGGAATAGTGAACCCAATGCTGTGATTCCTAATTCTCAACCTGGGATGTTTCCTGGAAACAACTCTCAACTCATCTCTTATCCTTCACACTCCTTTCAGAGACCAGCTTTCTCAGGTGTGCCTAATGCACTTAGACCTCCACCTCCCATAGCTCAGGTTCAACCTCCTCCTGATTATACTGATATTGATGAATTGGAGAGGAGAATCAATAACAATGTGGAGAGAATGATTAATACTAACATGGAAAGAATGACGAGAATGATGGCCGAATAGTTTTCCCAGTTAGCACCATCTTCTAGGGAACCAGGTACTTTTCTGAGTCAACCAGAGGTGAACCCTAAGGATCATGCCTCCTCATCTTCTGGTAACCCTAATGAGCCTGTGAGAAAAGTAAATGCAGTTATATCTCTCTGTTCTGATCGAGAGGTTGATAACCAAGTGAGAAATCCTAATGAACCTTACAAGTATCCTCACCAATTCTTCTAGAATTCTTCCCCCTCTTCTACTCCAGAGACTGGTCTATCTAGTCAGTCAGGGAATACTTCGGATGGTGTCCCAAATGCTTTAGATAGTCCTCTTTCTCTCCTTAATCACCTTCTAAGGTAGAGGAGCTCCAAGAAAAAGACTCATCTATAGCTCGGTAAGTTCTTCACCTTCTAAGAGCTCTTCTCCCCCTTCTTCTGATAAAATCCAAATGCTTTTGCCTCCTTTCCCCCATAGGTTAAAGAAGAAAGATCAAGATCATATTGAGAAGATGAGAGAAACCTTCTCTCAAGTTAAGATCAACATTCTGTTGCTTGATGCTATTCAGCAGCTGCCTCCTTATGTTAGATTTTTAAAGGACCTATGTACCATAAAGAAAGAAACTAGCATACCTAAGAAGGGTTTCTTGACTTCTGGTGCTAATTCTATCCTTTCTCAGATCCCAATGAAGCACAAGGACCCTAGTTGCCCCATTGTGTCTAGAGTCATAGGAGACCAACTCATTCATAGAGCACTGCTTGACTTAGGGGTTAGTGTTAACCTGATCCTGTTTGCTGAGTATGAGAGGCTAGAGTTAGGTGAGCTGAAACCTACCAGATAGTCATTCAATCGACTGATAGATCAACTAGGGTGCCTAGGGAGACAGTTGAGGATATGTTGATTAGAGTGGGTGAATTTATTTACCTAGTGAACTTTGTTGTGATTAAAACTAAGAAGGTGTTCAACTTAGCTGGTCAGGTTCTTGTAATTCTAGGGTGTCCTTTCTTGGCCACTGCCAATGCCCTCATTAACTGCATGAATGGTATGATGAGACTATCTTTTGATAACATGACTGTGGAATTGAACATCTTTAACATGCAAAGACAGTCTTCTGGATTTCATAATATGGAATTTTCTACTCTTAACTAGGTAGGAGATTATATATTCGATGATGCTTTTGATGATGTATTTGCTATTGAGTATGAGTCATTTCTTATAGATGAAGAGCCTGAATATGATGCGTTTGAGTTTGATGACTTATGCTCTACTGCTGATTGTTTGCTCATCGCCATGTCTAAATCTGCTATTGAATTTGTTTCCCCTATTGCTCTTGAATTAAAACCCCTTTCTGATTCTCTTAAGTATGCATTCCTAGGACCTGATGGATCCTTACCTGTCATTACTGGTTCTGATTTGGATCGAAACCAAGAGGACAAACTGATTTCTTTGCTTAGAGAGGACACGTAAGTTCTAGGATGGACCTTAGGAGATATTAAGGGTATTAGTCCTTCTATTGTGCAACATAGAATTCATCTAAAGGACAATGCTAAGCCTACCGTGACCATCAAAGGCGTTTGAATCCTACCTTATAGGAAGTAGTTAAGAAGGAGGTGTTGAAATGGTTAGAACATGGGTCATTTATCCTATTTCTGATAGTGAGTGAATTAGCCCTATCCAAGTTGTTCCTAAGAAGACTGGTATTACCGTGATTATGAATGATAAGAATGAGTTAATCCCTACTCGAGTTCAATTTGAGTGGCGTGTGTGTATAGATTATAGGAAATTAAATGCTGCCACTAAAAAATACCATTTTTCCCTTTACTTCTTGGATCAAATGCTAGAAAGGTTAGCTGGACATTCCTTCTATTGCTTTTTAGATGGATATTTCGATTATACCCAGATCTCTATTACTCCTCAAGATCACGAGAAGACTACTTTCACTTGTCCATTTGCAACATATGCCTTCAGAAGAATGCCGTTTGGACTGTGAAATGCCCCTGCTACCTTTCAAAGATGCATGATTTCTATTTTCTTAGATTTAGTGGAGCAATGTATGAAAATTTTCATAAATGACTTTTCTGTGTTAGGATCTTCTTTTAATGAATGCTTTCTAATCTGAGAAAAGTACTGAAAAGGTGTAGGGATAAAATTTTGACTTTAAACTAGGAGAAATGTTACTTCATGGTTAAATATTTTCCGAGATGGAATTAAGGTAGACAAAGCTAAGACTGACCTGATTGTTAATCTTCCCCCTCTTACTTGTGTGAAAGAGGTGCGGTCTTTCGTTAGGCATGCTGGCTTTTATCGTCGTTTCATTAAGGATTTTAGTAAAATTGCAAGCCTTTGTCCAATCTGTTAGCTAAGAATGTGTTATTTCATTTTTTTGAAGAGTGTCATGAGGCATTTTCTAGGCTTAAGAAGGCCTTAGCCCCTGCTCCTTTTCTTCATCCTCTCAATTGGGGAGAACCATTTGAATTGATATGTGATGCATCTAATTATGCTATCGGGGTTATGTTAAGACAATGTATTGATAAGAAACCCCATGTTATTTACTATGCCCAGCTAAAATGCACTGTTACTGAGAAAGAACTTTTGGTTGTGGTCTTTGGTTTTGAAAGGTTTATATACTATCTGATTGGATCTTATGTAATTTTTTATACTAACCACTCTACCCTGAAGCACCTTCTTTCTAAGAAGGATGCTAAGCATAGACTTGTGAGATGGACTCTACTTTAGAAGAATTTGACTGTGAAATCGAGGATAAGAAAGGTTCTGAAAACCTTGTAGCTGACCATATGTCTAGGATCATCTGTGATCGAGAGAGTGAGTTCAGTATTTCTGAGTGCTTCCCTAATGAGCAATTGTATGCTGTTTACTTTATTCTTGGTATGCTGATATTGTGAACTACTTAGTTACTAGTAGGATGCCTGAGGGTTGGACTAAGAATGACAAAGATAGATTCTTCCACCTTATGAAGTTCTTTGTTTGGGATGACCTATATCTATTTAAGTACTGTTCTGACAAAGTTCTTAGGATGTGCATTTCTAACCATGAGGTGAGAAGTGTCCTGTCTTTTTGTCAAGACCAGGCATGTGGGGGGCATTTTAGTGGTATGAAGACAGCAGCTAAGATTCTTCAATGTTGTTTTTACTAGTCGACTTTATTTAAAGATGTGTTTGAGAATTGCAAGAGTTTCCCTAGATGCCAACAGTTGGGTAGGGTGAGTAAGAAAGAAATGATGCCACTGAACTCCATCATTGTGGTTAAGGTTTTTGATGTGTGGGGTATTGATTTTATGGAACCATTTCCATCTTCCTTTGGGAATGAGTACATTTTGTTCGGTGCGGACTATAATTCTAAATAGGTTGAGGCTATCCCTTCTAAAACCAATGAAGCTAAAGTGGTTCTGAAATTTCTTAGGGAGAATATCCTTGCTCGATTTGGTATGCCCCGAGCTGTCATCAGTTATCAGGGCACCCATTTTAATAATAGATTCTTTGATGCCTTACTGAAGAGGTATTCTATAGTCTATAGGCATGCTACTCCCTACCATCCCCAAGCCAGTAGCCAGGTTAAAGTGTTTAATCGGTAGATTAAGCAGATTTTGTAAAAGACATAGGAATTGGACTGATAAGGTGGTATATGCTCTTTAGGCATATAGGCCGGCTTTCAAAACTCCCTTAGGTATGTCACCTTATAGGGTAGTTTATGATAAGCCTTGTCATTTACCTGCGGAGATAGAGCATAAAGCTTGGTTGGCCATTAGGAAGCTTAATTACGACTTAACTGAGGCGGGTGAGGAGAGACGACTGCAACTGAGTGAGCTCGATGAGATTTCAACTGAGGCTTATAAGAGTGCTCGATCGTATAAAGATAGGGCAAAGTTGTTTCATGATCGATATATTTCTAGAAAGGAATTTTCCCCGGAAATGAAAGTACTCTTGTATGACTCTAGGCTCCATCTATTTCCAGGGATATTGAGGTCCCAATGGACAGGCCCTTATATTGTCTCACATGTTTTTCCCTATGGTGCAATTGAAATTCAGGATCCTCATATTGATGCCACCTGCAAAGTGAATGACCAGTGTTTGAAACCATTTCTGGAGCTGCCGAGCCAAGAAGATATGGAGTGTCTGATACTCCATGAACCTAGCCATGATCAGTGATTGAGATCTGAAATAGTTTGGGTGTACTTAGCACCCAACCTAGTTGTTAGAAACTTCTTCTCTTCTTTCTCCTTCTGTCTCTCTGTTCTTCTTTCTTTGTTTTATTCCGATTTCTTTTTGTATAGTTAACTGTTTTTCATTCCCTATGATTGGTTGTTTTGTTTTAGAGTCTTGTTTTTGAGCATATGTTTGCTTCGTATATTTTTCTTTTGGACCTTATGTGTAATGAGGACATTGTGAAGTTTCGGTGTGAGGATGGCGAACCCATGTGTACATATTTTTCTTTGAAAAATTTTTGAAAAATCCAAAAAGATTTTGATTTTGGTTTTGTTTTTTCAGGACGTTTGTACTATGTCTGATTAGCTTAAATCCCTTGTGCCTTGGTCGTTAGCTTGTATATAAATAGGATGTGCATGATAAGTCTCCAACCACAGTGTGACATTCTAAACTCTAATTCTAACCCCTATGTTCATTATAGGTTGTGAAATTCAATCTGCATTTGTTCCTTCATCATTATCTTTGGGTCTCAGGCTCCCCTAAATGATTCTCCCACTAGCTTGTGACACGATTACTTTAAAAAAAATTGAAGAAAAATTGTAGTAGGAAAATAATAATAATAATAATAATAATAATAATAATAATAATAATAATAATAATAATAATAATAATATAGAAAAGAAAAAGAGATCAAATCAAATTCGGAATGACAAGTATTCCTTCAAGGCATGCGCTACTGGGCGTTATCCTTTGAGGCACGCGCGACTATGTGTTATCCTTTGAGGCCATATTGCTACTAGAAAAGCTTGCTTCTAAAGTTAGTATGATAATAATGTAGTTATATCAGCCAAGTGGGATTGAGTCTAATTCTAGTAGATCTAAGTCTTGAGATGATAATACACTTGCACATGAGCCCCGGGATGGATTTAGAATCTTGATGTTCAAATGGGGTGAAAAATTAGTGATCTGATATTATTTGTGAGGTAGAGGACCTTAAAGTACATTTTGTGCATATGTAGGTCAATAACTTGGTTACATGGACGATTTAGTTAATTAGAACGTGTGCATATCTTTCCCAAATCCTGTACATATTAGTTTGGAGAAAAAACAAAAGGGATTTTCTTTTATTTTTGAAATAACTTTTGTGGGCAGTTCATTTGAAAACCCTCACGAGATCTCACTCGTCCACTTAGAAGACCAAGGGATATAAAGGGCTTGTCGAATACGCTAAATGCAATCGTGATTCCTATGACAGTGAGTTAGGATTTTCTTTTTGTAATTTCTTCTTAGTTAGTTTAGTTCATTTTACTCAAGGACGAGCAAAATTTTGGTGAGGTGGTATTTGTTCGTGCCAAAAATGTATCATTTTTACTGTATTCATATTTAATGCTCGTAATAATTGTTAATTTTAGGGTTTTATTTGATTTTATTTTGTGTTGTAGGTTTTGAATAAAATGCGAATAATTATGACAAAATGCGAAAAATGATGGAAAATGCTGGAAATGAAAATTCGGGCCATAAAACATTGAAGAAGCAACCCAAGAATCAGCCCAACCCTTTTTTTTTATCCATCATCCAAAAAGAAAAAAAAGAGAAGAAAAGAAAATAAAATTAAAAAAAACCTAGCCATCACGTGCTGTGCACGTAACCCCCTATTAACCCCCCTTTAAACCTTCACTCTCCTTCTTCTCGACTTCAACCCGAGAAGCCTCAAACCCAGCCTGAAACCCGACGCCCCCCACTGTTTCCTCCATCTCCATTCTCAATCCTTCTCTCTCTTTCTCTCCCTCTCTCCGATCTTATCTATCTGCCTTCAAACGCCAGCATAGCACCATATCCTTTGCCCACGCTTCTCTAAGATGAACTATGAAGATTGGAGGAGCTTGGGTATAAATTGAAGAAGCTAGCTCTAGAAGAGAGGTTAGACGATTCTAGGATTTACTTAGTTCAATTTTTGAGTCTTCTCTCGTAATCCAGATGCATTTTCTTTTCGATTTCTAGGGTTAGGGTTTGATGTTGGTTAGGTTGTGAGTTTCAGATTTTATGTAATTAGTTTCCGCTTTGTTAATTTATAGTAGATGTTTATGAATTAAGCTAGTATTGTAATGATTTTAGCTCAAGTTTAGTCAATTTCATCTGTTTTCTCTCCATCCCCTTTTCGGTTTTGGTTGAACGTGGCCATGGCATTTCCACTGTTAACGGTGAGGGATGAAGCTATGTCTTGATCTGGTTGACAGTGGTCTTTATTATTCATCTCCCCTGTGTCGAGTTCTGAGTGTGTTCGTTTCCCTGACTCGGTTTGCTCTCGGTTCCCCCAACTTCTCTTTTAATTTTTCAAATTATTGCTGATAATAGATTAATTCAATATGGGATTTGGTGATTATGATTAGCATCGTTGATCTGCTCTGTTTGGTTGAATGATGAAGCTGGTTGATGCATTTAGATTAAATTAGTGCTTTTGATGATTCTGATTGTTGGTGATGATTCTGATTTTGTGGGTTTAGTTTGATGATTCTAATTTATGGGTGGTTCGAAAATGGAGATTGTTCTTCTGAGGATTTGATTGTTGGTGATGATGAGGTGATTATGTTTAAATTGTTTTAGTTATGGTTGATGATAATGATCTATTTCGGTTCCCCCCATCCCAATAGCTAGTTTTTATTGTTTTTGATGCAAGCAACTTGAATGGTATGAATTTAACTTGATTTAGTTGATGGTTGTGAATTGATGGTTAATGTAAATTGGTTTAGTTGAGGTGATCATATTTTGCTTTGGTGAACTTAACTTGAATGGTCTGAATGGTAGGCAATAAAATTTAGTTTGCTTTGGTACGATTAATCTAAACTAATTGCTAGTTTGGTTTTGTTTCACCTTTAACCGTTTTATTTTGTTTTATAATAGTAAGTTTAGTATAAAGAGTTACTTTAGCCTATTTCTTAGTTCGGAAAACTTAATTCTACTTAAGATGGTTTAATCGATTATGACTCAATCTCATCATCATCCCCGAAGACACGACCCTCAAGTACTACAGCGGAAGCTGTACGCTTGTGGCTTTAGTTTACACTCGAAATATCTCAAAATATCCCATAATTCTATATTATTAATATTTTTTTGTCATTCCCTTGCTTTTTCAACAAGTTTAGCTTCGATGAATTCGGTTTCAATTTCCTTATATAGAGTTTTGAACATTTCAACGGGTGTTTCCATCATTCTTAATGTATTTTTACCGCCTTCATTTAATGAATCATATCAATTAGTTACAGTGCCAGAAAAACTATGTTCGAAGTAATTTAGGAAATTTACAGTAGTCCATATAGAATTGAGGTATAGGACGCTATTCATGCCTCTTTTCTAGTGCTCAAATATCTTTTCTCTATTACGAGCTCTATCTATATTTAAGATATATTTTGTTTGATTAATTAGAGTAAATTAATCTCTTTAAAGGTTGTAGTTTTCCTTGGCATAAACCCAAAGAAAAAATTGGTGGTACGTCCCCTTATTCTTATAAAATGAATGTTTCTTCTAGAATGTTCACCAAATTTTTTAGGCTTAGGAACAACATTGTTAACTAAATTAGTCTCTATTTTCCCTTAGTTGAGTTCTTCTCTGATCTTATTAACTTCATCTTCAATAGTCATTTTACCATATTTTTTATCAAGTTTTTTTCAGATTTCTTCTAATGGTAAAACATTAAGATCTTCTAATTTAATCAGATTCATTTACTAATATATTTCTTCTTCTATTTGGACATTATTTGTCCCTTCATTATCATCAGATAATACGTCATGTTTTCCACTAATTGCGCCAATGATCTTGTTTAATTCTTCTGGATTTTGTTCTTTTTCGAACATATTTTGTATTTCTTTAAGAGTATACTATTTATACTCCATTCTTCTCTTCTTTTTTTACCTTTTCAGATGATTTTTAAGCTGATTTTTTTCTCCTACTTTTTTTTGTGTTCTTATATCATGCGAAGGAAATGAATTTTTGTTTTTTGGGTTTTGAAAAGCATATTTATGCTGGAATAGAGTACTAATACTTGAAGCAGATTTTTTGCTATGTGTAACTTCGTTAACTAGAGAAAGGTAAATTACAGATAATTGCTTCTTCAACTCCTTCACTTCAATCTTAATTTTAGTTATTTTGGCTTTTAATTCCAAAACTATGCCAGTGATATAGTTTAACTGAGGTGCTAATAAAGAAATTCCTTCTGCTGAGTGAATAATGTGTGAATAATTTGATCTGAGGTAAGCAGGTGATGATTCAAACATTAAATATAATTAATTAGCTTAATTAATCATTAATTAGCTTTATTATCTTAATTATTTTTTGTCATGTGGATCTGATACTAGATGAAAGAGAAACTCCGATAGTACTAATGAGAGAAATTACACATGCACAAATTTAAAATCTTCGAAATTAAGTTCTTAAGGGTTTAGGTTAAAATGCAAATTTTAAATGTTTAGGGACGTAAAAATAAGGTACCTAAAAGTTCAGTCTGCAAATGTTGAGGTACTAAAATGTTTACTACAAAAACTTAAGCCCTGAAAAATAAATGTAGCACATGTCGGGATATCTTGAGATAAACTTTCTTGGATGGGTTAGTTAAGGGTCCTTTTGGGCTAGAGTGGTCACATGTCTTCCTCATCTTTGATTTGTTGTTTCCAAATGGAACTTCATAGGGCTTCACATGGTGAGTTCGGTGGAAGTAGGAGGTGGTAGGTGACGAGACTTCATGGGTGGCAAAGATGGGGATGTTGTGATAGCTTCCTTGCGTCAAAGATGTGCTAGGTGATGATGGTAATGGCAACAAAGGATGAAAAGCTTGTGGCAAACAATGCCTCAAAGTGTTTGGACTAACTAGGAAAACCATGTGCTACACCCATGACATTTAATGAGATTAAAATAATTTTTTGTGAAATAAATGTCTAATTATTAGGGGAAAAAAGAAGATATTAGGGTTATATTTATGTTTTGATACGGGTATTAGAAAATTAGAATTTATTTTATATCTTTTAAAGTGATTAAAAATTTATGAACATAGGGAAAATGCGAGAATTATTAATGAAAATATTTAGGAAGATAAAAAATAATCATCTAAATTTATGAGCATTTAAATGAGAAATAATAATGACAAAGAAATGAGGATGGGAAAGTTACTTGTGAGAAAACCTAAATTATTTAGAAAAATAAACTAAAAATTTATGGCACAAGAAAGAATGAGTCAAATTATAAGAGTATTATCAAATTAATGGTAATTTTATGTAAATTCTCGACAAAATAATGACATTAAAAGGGAACAAGAGAAAAACGTTAACGTGAATATCCTACGTAAGTTTTGGAAGGGGAATAATAATAAGAAAATATTTTTGCTATAAAATAGGAAAATAAATCAAAAACCAGGAAGTATGTACAAAATATTAGGTAACTAAATATCATAAGTTTACTTGTGTTAAGTCAAAGGAAATGCAATATTTTAGATACAAGGATAAGAAGGAAAGTATTAATTTGGAGGTTTAACTATAAATTGCATGTGAAAATAGTACTTCTATAAAGCATTAAGGAAATAATAGCTAAATAACTATGACAAGATTCTTTCTACTAAATCCATAATTAATAAGGTTAGTTTTAATGTTTGAAATGATGGGTCATTATAAAGTGAGACTCACTCTAATACAAATTGTTAGTCCCAAGTAAGCCAAGTCATTCTACATGGAGGGAACAAGAAGACGCCAAATAATTGTAAGTAAAAACTTTAATACAAAATAATGTGGAATATACCAAACTCAAGGATGTTGAGTAAGGGTGTTTAAAAAATTCAAAACCAATAACTCAAACCAACGAAACTACGACCAAACTCGACATGCAATTCAGGGTACTGAACTAAAAATTCCTAAAAAATTGGTTCGAATACCTGATGTTTTTCAAATATTTGGTTTGGATACAATTTGGAGTTTAATTGACTAAAACGAAAACTATATAAGTTGCCTAAGTGCTAGAAATTTTCTTCATAGCCTGCCTATTCCAATTGCCACTTAGTTTGTGAAGTTGATTGCGCACTTGCACTAATTGAGTTATTATAATAGTTAAAATTGTGCTTCTATCTGCCCTTCTCTTTCAATTTCAACTACTAAGAGTTGGATCTAATGGCATGCTTTAAGAAAAGGCAAAAAAAAGTGAACAACATAGTTTGGGTTATTGGATAACTGGAAACTCGAGTTGAAACTTTTCAATATCCAAAATTTAGTTTTGGTTTGGTTTGAGGGATGGTCGACTTGAAATTTTGGTTACCCCAATCGAAAATCATCTTGGTTCGGGTATCCAATCCAGGAACACCCTTGAATTGTTGAGAAGATAAATCAAGGATGCAGAATAGGCAGAACAAGCAAGTTGAGCAAAACAAATAAATAAATAACAGAATGTATA
Organism: Carnegiea gigantea; assembly: GCA_029747015.1. Taxonomy (NCBI): domain Eukaryota; kingdom Viridiplantae; phylum Streptophyta; class Magnoliopsida; order Caryophyllales; family Cactaceae; genus Carnegiea; species Carnegiea gigantea. The sequence continues at coordinate 192,522 of JAKOGI010000836.1, read as the reverse complement.
GCATGTTGTGTTTGTTCATAAGGTTCACCCGTCTACTGGGTCACGTCCCCATTTTAGGATTCCCTTAGCATTCAACCAACTTGTGCTAATCTTCTTGAAGATAACACAACCAAGCGACTACCAAGGACCTTGACCCCACACCCTTTAACAATCTCTTCAACTAATTTCGCCCAAGTCCCCACTTAAAAATGATAACTCTTTCAGTCAACTCTCTTGTTTCCAAACAAGATTTTTCCATCCTTCTCGCCGCATAGGGAATTTCAAAGTGTGTACAAAGATTACAGAGTTTTCAACCGATCACCCAAGAGTACAATGAACACATAAAATATGAGTTGAGCTCTTTCTTGCTGTGCGTTGTGGTCTTCTTCTTTAGTCGAGGTCTCTATTGATGGGCATTCCGCATTAGACTATTGGAGAAGTTAAAGGCGGTGGTTGTTGGATGCTTTACAAATATTCCACTGATGTTTCTCTTTAATGCCTGCAAATTGCTTTAAGGACCTTCATGTCAACAGGTGTTTAGTTACTTCTTGGCATCTTATGAGTTTGAAAGGTGATCCTTTGGCCTTCATTTAATGTGCTGGTTAAGCCGCATTTGATAATGTAGGTAACATGATGTTTATACTTTTCATTCCAAGTAGAGTTAAATACAACTACCTTGTTTCATAAAGAGCTTCTAGGCTTTCTAGATTTGAAATGCATTTGAATCTTCTTTGTTTGTATCCGAAAAAGCAATCAACTATTGTGCAATGAAAACCACAAAGTCAACCTGACTTTTTGAAGATTGAATATTGGATAATTAGAAAGACTATTAATTAATTAAATTGAAAATAATTTAACTAAATCCATTTTACATACTACTTTGTGCCCATTCATTGCACGAGGTTTATTTAAAAAATAAAATTCTACCTCTTTCATAGGTTAATATATTGATATTTCTTGTACTAAATACAAAATAGGAAAAAACATTGAAATGAAAAAAATCATCAGAAATGGAACTAAAAGCAAACAACCCGCCCACATGGTCAATAAATTTGGTTAGACCATTTATTGTTAGCTCATACAAATTTAATACTAATATGCATATGTTGAGCAAGTTTGACTGGCTTTTTTAATATAAGAAGAATTTTTTTTTAATATAAGAAGAAATTTGGAGTTGAATTGCAACATATTTGCTAAAATTTGGACATATAAAGAAAAAAAAAGATAAATAAGACTATAACTAAAACACTCAAAATAAAAATTTTTCGATAATATTAGGATGAAGCTTTGGTGAATCGTTTATATATTCAACAACTTGTGCCTAATAATAAATTTGTGAAATAAAGTGTTGATACATTATGATCCATTTACATGAATAGCTAACCAATCAACACTTTAGGAAGTGTACAAGCCAACTATAAGTAAATCGTAGTTCCAATAAGAAGATTATCAATAGAGCTTTGAACCCACCTACTTCATCATGACGCAAGATCAAGTCAGTTCCCAAAAATCAAATCCACTTCATCAACTAATGACTCCACTAAATGCTAATAAGCAATCACAGACGCTTGACAAAGTCATTGTTCCTTTTCCAACGTTATCAAAAAATGAAAAATATTTTAAAATTTTCAAGCTTCACTTTGCATGCTGCTACTCCCATTTTCACGTCATTCTCCTAATATTTGACGCCACTACAAAAACTTACCTGAAATGAAGAATGAATAATTCAAACCTTACACTTCAACAATAATGAAGAGATACATTAGCAAAGAGGGGGAGGGGGGACTGATACTGAACTCAATTGTTTTCGCCTTGTTAAAGTCAACGATGCTTTCCTTTCCAAGGATGCCAAGATCGACCATGCATAACGTACCAGACGACCATCTTTCTAATATCCTCTTTACTGTTGTGAGTCCATATCTTGTAATCACTAATGACAGGTCAAAACAAACTATTGCCTTACCAAATTCTGGAAAGAAGAAATCTCAAGTGATTGTACCTATGAGTCGACTTAGTCATTGTACTTTAAGTTAAAAACCCATTTTTATCTTCCAAACTATCTCAAGAAGAGCTATGGCCCACTCAACTCCCACAAAAAACTTAGTATCTTAAGTAAACACATTCAAGCAGTTTGATTTTGCCAATCATCCAAGATGTTTATTTTAGAACAACATGCTCACAAAAGTAACCATTGGAGACTACCCTTTGTCATACCATGAACTTTTATTTTATAAAACAATAAAAGGCTAATTACTTATTGATGAAGTATACCATTTGTTCATTCCTCCATTCTATTGTTTTATGTACTTTTTTCAATTAAATTTTCATGGTTTACATTGTGCACTTATTATTATCATGTGAAACACTTTTTACCAGTCTATTTATTTGTTGATCATTTAATCTTAAACCAAGATTCCATACTCTGAGATAATTAAAAAAAAGGATGGAAAAAATCAATAAAGCACCATAACTTTAGAAAGTAACGTCAATATTGGAATTTTTTTTTAAGTGCAAAAAGCAGTTTAATCAACCCCATACAATTACCCAATGGTGAATTAAAGAGCAAATCTTTATATTTTAAGAACGATGAGCATTGTAGAAGGTGGTACACTTTGTCACTTGTAACTATATATGTTCCCAGTGATGGAAAACTGATCTCTGATCTTGTTGGACCCCTGTCTATGAGGTCACAATCCAAGAGACAGATAATAAAAAAGAGATTAATAATGTACGATTAGAATCTATGATGAGGAAATTTATCTATAGGTGCGTTTGGTAACATCTTTTTGGAGAAAAGAGTTATTTCTATTAGCTTTTGAAAAGAACTTTTGACACATTTGTCCAAGAGTTTAAATAAATTACATTACACCCCATTAAATTATATTTATATATTATTTTTTTATAAAATAGAAAGAGTATACAGTATCATAAAGTATTCATTGAAGGTCTATACTAGTAGCATTTGAACCCAGTTAGATCTTGAGGTTTAAAAAACGTTGAGGGATTTTCATTATTATCATTTTTCTGAGACAAAAACAAACCATTGAAGTTGTATTGTCTTTTTCATTGTTTGTATTTTTTTAGCCAAGTAGTATACGTTTTGGTGTAGCTTTTTTAATTTCGCTAGTATATCAGATCAGTTTATTTGGTTCTCTCACCATGCACCTTTATGAAGATTTGATATTTATACTTTAGATTATTCAGTCCCCCTTCCGATTATCAAGACAATGAGCTTTAAATCGATATAAAATATTAACACTTGATACTATATTTTGTACGAATTGAATATATTGAAGATAAAGTCACTAGAAATTAAATTCGTATAAATTTCAATTTGAATCTATAAACCAAAAAAATATAAACCAAATAACGTTATAAAACACTGGCATCATTTACATAAGTACAAATAAAAAGGAAATAAGATAGACGATGAGTACAAATTATATATAATTTAATAAGAAAGTAAAGTCTTATCAATGAAATATTTCTTCTTTTTTTTGTGTGATCACAAATGAAGATAATTTTTACATATGACACTAATTTAATTCTTTTTAAAAAGAAATTGATAAATAAATAAAAAATATGTTCTATTAAGAAGTAATTTAGAAATAAGGATATAAATATAATTTTACCAAACATCTTTCTTAGAAACAACTAATTTTATCAAACAGTTTTTCTATAAATAACTAATTCAAACAGATAATGCAAATAGTTAATTCAAACAGTTAACAGCTACTAACTAAATCAAACAACTAACAGCTATTTGCCAATCAGGGCCTATATGTTTTAATGGTGATCATTGCTATTGCTTCCTTCCAAAACAACAAAACAACCCAAAACCTAAAATCTAAAACACATGACCCTCAGAAACAAAATTGGAAACAAAAAAAGAAAAAAAAAGAAAACCCAATCCCATAGAAAGATACAAGACCCAAGTAAACTTGCTCTCTATATCATCTTTGATGTTGCTACACTATCCCCTTTCATCTGCTCTCCTATGATTTTGGCCTATGCGTAAATTCATCGGTTCAAGTTAAAAACTCAAAACTCAAAACACCCAAACAAAAAAAAATCTTAATCCAAATCATCAAGATTAGAGAAATTAACCAACAACAAAATCCGATCCGTTGAACAACTAAACCTCAGAAACTATTCTTTTGCAATGTCAAATCGAACGCCTAGACTAAGAAGAGAATCGCATCGATTAAACAAAATAATAATAAGAGGAGCGATGAACAAAGAATCCTTGAGAAAGTAGAAAAAAGGGTGGTTGACGAGTAAGATACTTGAAATTAAAATTAAACCTGAAAATAATCTAGAGATAAGCAATGGAAACGTCTTTGGGCGATAATGCTTTTGAGATCGATCGATTGGTGTAGCTCATTTGTCTGCCTCTAACGACGGCCACCAAATAAAAATCAACATGTAACCAAACAATCACCAATTGCGAAACAACATTTAAAAATCCAAATGGAGTACAGATAAAATGATGAAACCACTACTTTCCAAGGCACCATAGCACTCATCTTCCTTTCCCATAACTCACGATTTCCTCATCGACGCCGCGAGTCAATCCATTTCTGAATGGCTTCTACTCCCTGCAAATGGGTTGAATAAATAGAGAGCATTAAGAGAGATACAGAGACAGAGATCGAGGGGATTCTTCATAAAAAGAAAGTCGGCATGAGGAAGAGATGACTTAGCATCAGGTAATGAGATCGACGGGGAATCATTTACTGGAAAGGAGATGGATTAGGAGAATAACGTGGAAGTCTGGAGTCGTTTAGCTTTAATTTTTAGATGACCGCCTACCATTATCTAGAAAAACTGTTGTTTTGAATTTTAAAAGTTTTTTAGGCGAGAGTGTATCAGGATGCAAGGTTGTGGGGAGAAGCTTTTCGGCACCACTCATTTCGCACTCATAGTATATATATAATATAAAGATGTGGTAAACCACTGCTATTTAGGGCAAAAACCACCGCCAAATATTTACCAAATGATGGAATAAATTATTTATCCTATGCTTACCTATCATAAATTTCATATTAACATAATAACATGTAAGTTTATAAATAGCATTTAGATACGCAAATTTTAGAATTGATGCAACTGTTCATGATATTATAAAGTTCATGTTAGGTTCATTTCAAGTTGTGGGAATTTTATGATTCTGGCATGGGACAATTTCGGATATACCTGCCAAGGATGTCAATGGTGGGAGTTTAAGGAGGTTGAACTCTAGTGCTGAAACTTGGGACAGTCAATGGCCTAGGAAAGTTGATGCAATAGTTGCTTGTCATCATCTATCATATACATAGGATGCAAGTAACTATACAAACTCAATTAAGTGATCCTTAAACTAGAACAAATGTGTCTCCAACTTGAAACATATATTATCATCTAAAGCATAAAGTCACATCACATTGATGGGACTCTTCAAAGATCATAATGATATAAGTATATAAAGTAGGTATTTTAGATTCTAAGTGTGGGAGAAATATTGTGAAGGATATGCATGATGAAAATAGGAAACAAAAAGATTTTAACTATACCTAAGGAAATATTGTAATAGCAAGGGAACCAATCGAGTTAGATGCATAAGCATGAGTTATGCTGATGCATCATTTAAAATGTTCGACCTTAAAGAAAATCAATCAACACTTTCCCTTTACCTTCTTAAAAGAGAAATGAGGATAAACTTACAAGTTAAATAAAGGATTTAGTGGTCTCAAAAAAGACGTTAACCAAAATGAGAAAGAGAAAAATCAAGCTTTATTCTGGGAAAAATGAAGAGGGTATCGTCAATCTTATTGGGTCATTTGATGATGGGTTTTGAAGGACCTAGAGCTTGGGCATTTAGGTATTCAAGCCCCAAGAGATAAAATTTTCATGCGCATTGGTATATTTAAAATCCAAAAAGCTTTCCCTTATAAACTGTGATGGACCCAATCAATAATCATCTAATTAGTCTAAACTAGCTAGTCATTAAAGAAATTTTGGCGGAAAATAGTGATTGGAGGCAATATTGTCATCCTGAATAGGGCAAGACTAGAATCAGATTTAAGTGGCATAAGTAGAAATATATCTACATATGCAAGTCTTAGTTAAGAGATTTAAGTTACAACTTAGGTCATCTTCACAGTACATAGCGACTCACTTTAAACCCAAAATGCATCTTGGTTCACCGTTTCGTAGCACCTGGTGTGTTGCATGCTTATTTCTAAATATATACATAGCAAGTTTCTTCCAGTTTTGAAAACCCATCATTATTAAACAAAAATCACTATAAGCATCTAGACACCAATTGACAACAGGAGTCATGGAGGTGTTCTTCTACTTCTAACTTTCCTGAGGCCTACTAGGCGAAGGACTATTCAATGATTCCTTACCTAAAATAGAAAATACAAAAGCATTTCGAAACATGAGCCGAAATTTAGTATGTCTATCCAACACTATAAATTTAAATTAGTTGAGTTGAGCATGCACGTATTTCAATTCATTTTAGTTCGGGAGGAGAATATGTGTAAAGCTGATGGTGATTTGTCATCTAGGTGAGCTCTTGATATTGGTCATTATGATTATCGGATTTTCCCTTCACATGCGCGTACCGGACTGATTGGAAAGTTTGGTAGGCCGAAACTAGTTGGCGCTAGGAGGGATAATTGATATGAATTGACTTGACATGATATGATATGGCAGGCTCACGTTATTATATGACAAAACCATGCTTAAAAATGATTCATTAAATATTATTAAGCAATTTCAATATTTATGAGAAAAATATGTGACTTTCAAGGAGTACAGGCAATAGTGTACCCAGATTTGACATCTTGTCTGTCACACCTATTTATTATTTAATTAATGGCTCGATAATAACAAAAGTGGCCTCACTTTTATTTCAAATAAATCTTTTATTATTACTAATGTTATATAGTTACCATTGCAATAATTTTAATAAATTAAACATTCACCGATTATACTTGTTATAATTCCCAATTAACCATTATTGCCATCATTATAATCATCATGATCATCATTATTCACTCCCGACTTGTACTTAGTAATTTATTAATGAAGATTAATTAGATTAAACAAATAATACTTGTGTGTTTAGCTTGTCCAAACATTTTATTAAAAAAAAAAACAGAGAATAAAACAATCAGGTGATCACAAATCCGCGAGTTTACACCATGACCCCCCTCTTTCATAGAGACCCACAACCATTCAATCGCTGTAGTTTTCAAAGTTACTTAAAAGAACACTTATTTAAGCCAAAAGAAAAGACAAGCTCAACTAAATAAAAAATGGTAACATAGCGACAAAAAGTGACGTAGAGTCTAGGATTTCACCTTTAAATCGATGGGTTTGAGCACAAGGAGAAAAGAGGTTGGTTGACAGCGCATGGGCAGAGCTCTGATGACCTCCACACAGCGCCGACAATGATCTCGACTGGCGGCGGCAACCTGGTAGAGGCAGTTGACGGTAGAGCGAGGCGGGATACTTCGGTTAGGTGGGTGGGGGCGGGGGCGGGGGCCGGAAAACAGAAGTGTAATTACACTGGCTTTTTTTAGTTTACCTCCTCGTTGACATTTTTTTTCTTTTTGTTCTAGAAATTTACGTCATTCTCTCCGCCCAATTGAAATGCGTACTTGCTGAAAAGTAGGGGTGTTCAAAAATATCCGTAACCAATAACCCGAACCAAAAATCCGTTACCTGATCCGAACCAATATTTTTTTCGGTTACTCGAACCAATATTTTGTTCGGTTATCGGTTCGGATACTGTTTGGGCATTTTGAAGATTCGGATACCCGAAAATAGGGGTGTTCAAAAATATCCGCAACCAATAACGCGAACCAAAAACCCGTTACCCGAACCGAAATCTCAGGCACCCGAACCGAAATATTTGAAAATTTTGGTTCGGGTACCTGAACCAATATTTCTTTTCGGTTATCGGTTCGGGTACGGTTCGGGCATTTTGAAGATTCGGGTACCCGAAAATCCGAAACTTTTTTAAAAACTTTTTCAAAACTTTTTTTATATCATCTTTTCCTTAAAGACTTTGTAAGTCAAGTATTCAGAAATCCGAAGAAGACAAGTACTTCGACTTCGTTGCATTATTTTATTTGAATGTGTTGGGCATGAATATGATGTTAACAAACTTATGCCTTATGGAAGTGTAGATTAATTGAAATGTGAATAGTGATAAGATATCCGGCTATATTGTCATATTGTGTAATAATTTAAAGTGCAACTTGGCTTAATACAACAACTTTTTATAGTATAAATAGAAATAATTATATTATGAGTACAACAAAATTATTAGACAAACTAGGAAAAAATATTTTAGAAAAAATGGGTTATTGGGTAACAAAAAACCCGAACCGAAATTTTCGAATACCCGAATTTCGGTTACCCGAAAGTTTCGGTTCGGATACGGTTCACCATTTTGCCGACCCGAATATTCGGGTACCTGAACCGAAATCTCTTTTGGTTTGGGTACCCAAACCATGAACACCCCTACCCGAAAACCCGAAACTTTTTTAGAAACTTTTTCAAAAATTTTTTTTATATCATCCATTCCCTAAAGACTTTGTAAGTCAAGTATTCAGAAATCTGAAGAAGACAAGTACTTCGACTTCGTTGCATTATTTTATTTGAATGTGTTGGGCATGAATATGATGTTAACAAACTTAGGCCTTATGGAAGTGTAGATTAATTGAAATGTGAATGGTGATAAGATATCTGGCTATATTGTCATATTGTGTAATAATTTAAAGTGCAACTTGGCTCAATACAACAACTTTTTATAGCATAAATAGAAATAATTATATTATGGGTACAAAAAAATTATTAGATAAAGTAGGAAAAAATATTTTAGAAAAAATGGGTTATTGGGTAACCAAAAATCCGAACCGAAATTTTCGAGTACCCGAATTTCGGTTACCCGAAAGTTTCGGTTCGGATACGGTTCACCATTTTGCCGACCCGAAATTTCGGGTACACGAACCGAAATCTCTTTTGGTTCGAGTACCCGAACCATGAAAACCCCTACTAAAAAGGGTTGGCCTGGCACCTAGGCAACTCTCCCTTCCCAAATGTTGCCACCCCACACTACTTTGGTACTCTTTTTTAGCTAAACAGTTTAATTCTTCATTTTATTTGCCCATTCCATATCTCATATTTACACCATTTTGTTTTTAGGAAGGTTTAAACATACAGAAGTTTGATAAATTATTTTGTATAGTAAAGTTGATCCCGATTAATTATTATGTACCTTTGCACTCATTTTTATCTGTTTAATTATTTATTTCTTTATTTGTCTATTTATTTACTTGTTTAGTTTGTTTAATTTTATTCTTAATTGTTGGTTGATTTAATGCATACCGTTATCAAATCCTATTTCGAGGCTACTGTGTTGTCCCCGGTTGGCAATGCTCTAAAACTTCATATGTCGAATCGAAGGGCACCACACTCAACTTAAATAACTAGATATTAATTAGAGTAGGCAACATGGCGAGTTAGGTTTGGGCTACTACAGTCTTTCCCCCTTAAAATAAGTTTCATCTTCAAAACTTACAAATTAGAAAGAATTATTCGATTTTCCTCAAAATACATAAGGATACTTGTTTCTTATATCTTCCTCAGTCTCCTATGTAGATTCTGATAAGGTATGATTAGCCCATAAAACCTTGATTAAAGGGATGCTCTTATTGCAAAGCTAGTTGACTCTATTTTCTAATATACGCACTAGACACTACTCATCAACCGTGCTCTCAGCAGCCTCTATAGGTTCTGTCATAGTATTGTGACTTGGCCGGAACATACTTCCTAAGTTATCAGATAATGGAAAATGCAATTCACATGCTCAAGTTTTATTCGCAAATGATGTGAAATCCGCAAATGTACGGTTTATCATCATAGTATTTATGACTGTGGTCCTCAAAGATGGATTAAGAATTTAGGTCACGAACTAACCACGCATAAATTATCATTAAGGCTCACGTTTAATGTTTTTCAAGCAGCTAAAGAGTTTTGAGGCAGTACAATCTTTCCTATGAAAATGAGGCATTGGATCTTGAAAGGAGGAATATTTTATAGTATTATATAGCTTCTTTTTTTTTTTGATCAGTTTAGATCAGTTTGTAGCTATAACTTAGGGTTTTAATATGTATCCTTCAAACTCTATCGTTTAGATCTTAATTTCAAAAATTTTAACCTTTACAATTCTATAGTTCTTCTTACATGTATTAGTTTTCTTTTGAGATGATTATTCATGGGCAAAATCTAGTAGAAAAGTTTACATTTTTGTCCACTGAGTCTTTGTGCAATGATTTTTAGAACTTATGGAAATTAAAAATAATTTAGAGGTCCATCAACATTTGAACAAATAGATTTATAGCTCTTAAAATAACCAAAATACTCTCTTCCTTTTTTATTTTTCCTTTATAATGATGATGACAGTGATAATAATAATAATAATAATAATAATGATGATAATAATAACAATAACAATAACAATAATAATAATAATAAGGGTTTTTGGCATATAATAATCCCAACTTATAGGATAGTGGAAGATAATAAGCTGAACTTAAGAAATCTTTGCCAGTGAGTTGTACTTTGAAAGGGTTTATTTTTGGTATACCAGCACCGAGTCGGACTCGTCGTAAAAGTGACGTTGCGGTGGTTGATGCCTATGTGTAAATAAGAAGCGAACCAAAAAAAAAAAGAAAAATGCGCATTTGACCTTGTTTATCCTAGTAAGATTAGTTAATCGTTTAATTTTGGATACATCAGGCTCTCTCTTTCCTCATTCTCTTTCCTTCCTTAGTTTCCATCCTCTCCCATTCTCTCTCCTTGTGAAATCTCTGTCCTAGCACAGTCTCCCTCCTCTTCAAAGCAAAAAATGCAATTTTCAAGAGAAAGAAGAAAATGAAAGTCCGAAGTCTAGATCTGTTCCAAGAGGTGAACATGTCTAGTAAAACAACAAATATTTCTAGGTCATCGAATTATAGGAAGACATTAAATTTAAGTAGTCAGAGTTCGATTCTAGGCATGGTGAAGTGTTTTCATCACTTAATTGCTATATATCAAACCTATAGAAGATGCCCAAATAGGGGGAGAAAGTTTTTGGGTGTCAATTATGAAAGGTAAGTGAAATCAAAATGTGGTTACATTAGTGAATTGATAAAAATTAGGGTTTAATGATTAGGTGCAATCTGCAATTGATGTGTTACTTTTGTGTGTTTGTAGGTTAATGAAGATTGTGGGTTTTTCAAATGGGATGAAGAGAATGCAATGAATGCTGATGAGCTGCAAATGTTGAAAGAAGAGAGTGCCAAATTGAGAAGCATGATTGTTAATGAGAAGGAGAAGAGGAGAAGAGTTGAATAAGAAATGAAGGCAGTGAACGAGGAACTCATGGCACAAAAACTTATAGCTGTAAACAAGTGGGGGTGACACAAAATGTAGATATATCTGACTATTTTCTTAGTTGTGGTAGTTCTAGTCAGGAAAAATTGATGTTATGATGTGGACAGATGTAAGGAGTTAGTGTTGAAGCTTTGTAGCTATTTATTGGGGTAGATGAATGTGGTTAGGTAGCTGTACTTTGTATTGAATGAATGAAAAGAATGAAAGTGGTGAAATATTTTGCAACAAAAGCATGTGATCCAAAATAGTCATTATAATATTATGCTTAGTAGCAACTAATGAGCAAGAAATGATCCAAAATAGTCATTACTTTCATTGTATGTTAACAAAATGAACAAAAAATGCTTACCAGTCACTGTACACCTGGCACATTAAGCCTCAAGCATACACATTTGATATCCAAATTACATAAGTTTAACACACAACAAAGAACATTACACATAAATTTGATCGTTTCAATGCATAAATCTAACACTGAGAGGCTACAGGAAAGTTGGAATCTTGACTATGGAGGGCTAATAAAAGCTTGTGAACTACTGGTAGCTATTGGTGGTTGACTGAAAATGAGAGGTTGGCCTTGGTCTATCATGGACTGTGGTCCAGATGAGAATGAAATATCCTAAGACATTGAAAAATAAAAAATTAATAATGTGTCAAACTAGGAAAAAAAATTTTTTTTAAGTGAAATGTGAAACACTTACCTAGCTGTTCTCCCTCTACCTCTCCTGCCTCTAATTCCTCCTCTACCTCTAGTAGCTGCTGCTCCTTGCTCTCTTGGCTCACTGAGAAGCTAAGGTTGTTTCCTTGGTCTGCCCCATTACCTTTTCTGTGGAGGTGGATTGCCATCATTAAACTATGCTGGTTGAGGACATCCCTTCTTGTTATGACCAGCACCTTTGCAATTGGTGCACACCATCTGCCTTCCATGTCTTATCAACCCGCCTGCCTTTTTTTGATCTTCATATGTATCTTTCGTTCTATTTCTCTTTAGTCAATCAGGCCCTACCTTAACTGGTGGAGGTTGCAGTAGCATGTCCTTCTCAGATCAATGTCTCTCTTCAACACGAAGAGATATTGAACCTTTATAGGTTATCATATACCTCTCCTTCTTGAAATAAGAATGCACATAACCTTTTGGACCTTACTTCATCCATGCTGCACATGCAATGGCATGACAATAAGGTAGTCATGTGAGTTTTCATTTTCTGCATGTATATTTGGCTTGGTTGAGATCTACAACAAGGCTGTCTAACCTATGCTTAACCTGGATCACTTTGTTGTCAGCTGGAATAGGTAAATATCACTTTGTTACCAGTTTCCTCCTTATTCTAGGGCAGATTCCATCTTTAGAAGCTTCCATAATGGACCTTTTCACTGCAATCCTCTCCATCCAAGTCATTCTAATATCCTCTAACAAGTCAATCAAATGCTTGGTTCTTGCATGGACAACATAAGCATTGAAAGTCTCAGCCATATTGTTGACAATAACATCATATTTTGAATCCTCTCTCATAAAAGCCCTACAGAATAGTCTTAGATTTTGAAACTCAATATCTTCTGCTGCCTTAGAAGAGGTTTGTCTTAGTACCTCAATTACATTTTTCAAATCAGTTTGGTTGTATGCCTTTGCTGCATTCCAAAATAAAAGCTTCAGCTCTTCATCCTTGTAAGACTTCTTCCAATTTGCATAGATATATCGAGCACAATGTCTGTGCTTATAATTGGAGAATACAACTACTAGAGCATGAAGAATTGCCTGTATTTAAAAAAAAAATGCAATGTCAGTCATATCCTTGGAACTGCAACCCAAAAAAAGTTTATAGTAGAAAAAATCACCTTATGTTCATCTGATATAAAACTCCAAACAAAGCCATTTGTGCCTCCAAGGTAGTCCCTCAAATGCTGAAGAAACCACTCCTAGGAGTCATTGTTATGCAATTAGAAACATTTGATTGTTTCCATCCATGCCAATTGCAATCAGTGGACAACCTACCAAGAATGTCTTCATAAAGCTACCATCAATGCATATCATAGGTCTGCAGCCTAAAAGTAGCCCCTTCATGAGCCCCTCAAAGTTGACAAACATCCTCTGGAAAATAGGGACGTCCTTGACAATTTTAGGATCAGTTTCAATAATGAATGAGCTGCCTGGGTTTGACCTATTTAGCTCCTCAATATACCTTTCCAGCTTTGAGTAATGGTCAAACATTAAGTCATGCAACATTCCATAAGCATCTTGTTTTGCTTTATAAGCAGTTCACTTATTTATAACAACCGCATGATCCTTCATTCCTTCTTAACTGCATTGACAAACTCTTTGACAGGCTATGTTGGATTTTCTTTGAACCTAAGCAAGTAGTGGGATGCAATCCATGTATATTTCAATTATCTATTCTTCACCATGTTCCTTGTACAAACTTGATGGTTGTTTATTATTCTAACAACCCATGCAGCTTTGGATTTATCCGATGATGCGTACACTTTGAAACTGCATCCATGTTTGCAAACTACACCTACCCTTCTTTTTCTTACGTCAGAGATACCCATTGTTATGTCATACTCGGGTGCTATTGCAAACCTTGATATTGCATCCTTGAACCCTTGAACTGTTCCAAAAGTCATTCTAACTTGCCATGTGAATTTCTCGAAATCAGTGCGCTCATCCACCTTAACAGGTTTCTCCTTTTTCCTTAACAACCTAGGAACATCCTCATCAGTCTCTCCATTAGTATCATTCCAGCTTCAAAAGACTTATAATCAATATAAAAGCTTGAGCCTAATTGTATTCGTTCAATGTCACCAGTAGCAGACTTATCTGCAGCCATGTCTTGCTTGCCCACCTGTTTAGCATTATCAATCCTTCCTGAATCCTTTTGTTTCTTGCACTCACCAACCTTCTTAGCCTTGGTAGCTACCCACTCCTCATCACTTGTCTCAAGGTCCTCAACATTAGTATCCCATTCATCTTGAATATCAACATTCAAATCATGCTCATCACCATCATTCTTACACCCATCATCATTAAACGCCGCCGCCCACATTTATTTTTCTTTTGCCTCTTGCTTTTGAAATGCTACCTGAAATGTCCTCAAAGGCCTGTAAGTCGACCTTACTTTAAGGAACATATTCACTATCACCAGACTCTTCATTGAGTGACTCACCCTCAATCAATTTATCCCATGGAATAGGTGACTCAGGTCTAGGGTCTTTTCAATCCCATTCAGGTACATGCTCATTATTCACATTGAAAACAGGGTTGTGTCATATGATTAGGGCTTATGAGTTGTGCTAGTAGGGGATGGAATAGGGGTAGCAGCAGATGTTAGGATTAGGGTTGGTATGGGTGTTTGGGCTTGCTGAACTGGTTTCTAATTGGGCCTTTCTTATGGGCCTTTTGCTTTTTCCTACTAAAAGGGGATTTTGTTAGAGAGCTTCACTCTGGTGCCCTTTGAATTTTGAGACTCAATTGTGCTTGTTGACCCATCAAGTCTACCCTTTTGGAAACATTCTTCACCATCATTGATACTGCTGCTCATTGGGTCCATATTGGATTATTGCGTGGCCATATAAGGGTAAGGTAAAACTGGCATCTCAGGGACCACTTCCTTTGGAACATCCACCCTATGGACAAAATACACAACCAATCTTTTATAAACAGCAGCAGCAACAACCATATCTAATGATTCAAAATCATTATGACAAGTCCTCAACCTCTCTCTCAAACTAATTCTAGGTATTAGATAGTAAAATTCCTCCACATTGGTAAATCCAATATCTTTAGCAAGTCCAATTATCTCAAACCTAGATAACCCATCTATGTCAATAGCCTCAATCTCAAACACTCCACCTCCAATATATTCCACCTTAACACCATCCACAAATTTTACCCCATGATGAATCTCTACAGCTATGTCATCAACACTCATTTTTGTCAATTACACTATTTATCAAACAAATCAAACATAAAAACATACATGCATTAAGTCGAAATTTACATAGGCAGACATATTACACCCTTAACCCCTAATCAACCCAACAATAAATAATGACGAAAACTTAATGTCCTTTATACCCTTCAATTAATCACAATTACGTGCAAAAAGCTTAGCTTTATATGCTTTAGTACAAAAAGTGGGGATGTGCTTCTTTTCCACCTTATCCCCTAGTTTCCTTGTCGACTTTGCCAACAACCACCTTCTAATTCCACTTTAGCAGCAATAGAGGATGAAAACACACTCAATTTTTGCTCGCAATTCACAACACTCCAACTCTAGGGATTCCACTTTTCCAATTAATTTTGAAATTTTGATGAGAGAGAGGAAGAAATTTAGTGTCTTTTACTTTTTTCAGGTTTTAATTACACTAAGTGGGAAGTTTTATTTCAAGAGGAGGGAGACTGAGGAAAGAGAGAGAATCAGGAAGGAGAGAGCCTGATGTGTCCAAAATTAATTGGTCAACTAATCTTACTAGGATAAACAAGGTCAAACTTGCATTTTTCTTTTTTTTTTCACTTCTTATTTACACATAGGCATCAACCACTACCACATCACCTTTCCGACAAGTTCGATTTGGTGGTGGTATACCAAAAATAAATCCCTTCAAACTACAGCTCATTGGCAAGAATTTCTTAAGTTCAGCTTATTATCTTCCACCACTCCATAAGTTAGGAATATTATATTCTAAAAACCCTAATAATAATAATAATAATAATAATAATAATAATAATAATAATAATAATAATAATAATAATAATAATAATAATAATAATGGTTATTGGATGTGAATAATCTGAACTTTGGAGGCATTGGACAAGAATAATCTGAATTTCAAAAATAATTTTCAACGCTTCGAACTTTGGAGATATTTATTTTTAATAGTCTATGGCATTTTACATTGTATTTTTCAGACACTTTAAACTTCAAAATGAATCTATGCAACTTGAATTTTATATCTTTGTATTACTTTGGGGGTAATATCATTTAGAATTGCAGGAAGAACACAATCTAAAATGACCTTAGACTACTGAAAATAAATACCCACAAAGTCCGAACTACTGGGACCCATTTTTTAAGTTCAGATTATTTCCACTCTCTCCAAGTTTAGATTATTCGCATCCAATAAGGTTAATAACAATAACAACAACAACAACAATAACAAACAATAACAAAATAACAACAATGGGGAACCCAACCCTGTTATTATTATTATTGTTGTTGTTGTTGTTGGTGGTGGTGGTGGTGGTAGTGGTGGTGGTGTCGATGGTAGTGGTCATGTTGCTGCTAGTAATAGTAGAAACTGGAAAGAAAAATGGTATTTTTCTCATTTTAGGCCTCGTTAATTGACCTATAAATTATTCCCAATTCTCATAGATCCCAAAATTATTGTGCTCCAATTCTATAAATCGAAGTGTAAATTTTGCATATTTTCAAACACCTATTCGTATGGTAAGAAGATACATGCACATCAAGAGGCAGCCTTAGTAGCTTATTTGTAAATATAATTTTCTTACGGCCTTTATTCATTACAAGTAAAGATAGTGCAATTGGAGAATGGTGGAATTTGTACATGATGATAAGGGCTTGAAACCCATGAGCCACCAGCTCACCTTTTTCTATTATTTTTATTTTAAAAATTTTTCTATAATCTTTTGGCAATATTTACCTTTTTCTTTTAAAAAATACATTCTGTTAAACTAAGATCATTATTAGAATGATTTCAATATCTTTTAATCTACAATATAATATCTTTTGTAAACAATACAATACTCTTTGGCAATAAAGCGTTTCAAATAGTTTGAAGAGAATAATAAGTCAACCTTTTTTTGAATAACAATTTTTTTTAGTGAACAATACAATACTCTTTAGTGATAAAAGTTTTCATAAATTTTTTTAGAGAACAATAAGTTAATTTTCAGTGAAGAAGAGGCTAATATCTCGTGAGCAATCGATTAGCTTTTAGTAAACAATACTTTGCAAATAGGCTTTGGTGGATAAGTGTTTTAGTGAACAAGAGGTTAACTTTTAATGAACAATAGGTTAGCTTTTTATAAACAATATATCACAAATATTTTTTTTTTTGTTTGAGAAAAAGTAAATATGATTCTCATTAATTTTCCCAAAAAGTAGAGAAGCATACAAAGGTTATCAAAGTTCAGCACAAGAACATGATGAGATCGCTTCACTCTTTAATATATCTCTTCAATCTAGTACATAGTGTAAGCTGAATATGCTTAACCAACAGATGACATTCCATACATTGGTGCTGAAATTTCCTCAGTTTCGTTCATGCTATCGTGCATAAATAACATAGCTAAGAGAGCCATTCTCCACTTGCACAAATAGGAATTTTCTTTGCACTTATAAGTAAAATAGTAAATCTCCCACTTGAAATCTCAGTGTTTGGGATGCATTTTAGCCCTACCCAGATCAAAAGTATACATCATACCTCCTTTGAATAGGGACACAACAAGAACAGGTGCTTACAAGATTCTTGATATTAAAAGCACATAACACATGAGAACCATCCACAATCACTCCTCTGGCTAGCAGTAACTCACCAACGAGCAATCTATTATGCATAAGCCAAAGCACAAATGTATGCCTATTCTAGGACCACCTCTTCCATATTGTTTTCCACCAAAAGACATGGGGCATATGCTCATAGAAAAGGGCATAACATCTGTTCAAATTTAGTTTACTATTCGCTTGGAACTAAGTTAGCCATTCTTTAGCTGCCTCAGCCCCACCAGTTAGATGAACAACTTTATTTTTAATTCAATGAGTTTTCTCCAACCCCAGACATCTTGTTTTTGACTTTGAGCAGTGAAATGTTGCTCTTTCATATCGTAACCTTCGCCCCATATTGTAAACACTATAAGTTCATATATTAATTTTCCAGATCCACCTTACACAAGCCTTATTCCAATCGAGGAGCTCCTTAAAATTTGTCCCACTACTCCGGATAGGCTGACACAAACTCCTCCAGCTAATAAGTGCCACTTTCTAACCTCAACATTACTACTCCAAAGGCATTTGCAGTACATTGTCTCAATTCTAGCCAAAAATACCTTCAGGCAAAATAACAGACCAAAAACTCACAATAACTACTACAGCAAAAGAAATGAGGAAATTTTTTCTAACATAGGATAACTTTTTGCTGTCCAAAAGCCAATTTTTTACCTGATTATTTTTTCAGTCAAACTCTAACACATGCCATATGAAAGTCTTTTAGCTTATAAAGGGAGGTCAAGATACCTAAATGAAACGATATCAGGGGAAAAACTTGTATCTTGCAAAATTCTACTTTGGACCTTAGTTAAGACACCTCCAAGTATATATTTGATTTATCCACATTGGTAAACAACCTATAAATATTCGAAAATTGTTGACAATAACCCCAAAGAATTTGAATTGATGTCAAGTCTGCTCTAACAAATAGTAACACATCATTCGTAAAAGCCAAGTACATCAACATGATTCTAGCTCACTTCAGGTGATAATAAAATCTCTCATTACTACTAATCACAGCCCTTGAGCTAAAATACCAATACAAATAACAGAAAGGTAGGGAGAAAGGGAATCTCCTGGCCTTAGGCTTCTAACATCAGTAAAAAGGCCTCTATGCTCTTTA
The DNA here is from genome assembly GCA_029747015.1 of Carnegiea gigantea. NCBI lineage: Eukaryota > Viridiplantae > Streptophyta > Magnoliopsida > Caryophyllales > Cactaceae > Carnegiea > Carnegiea gigantea. The sequence continues at coordinate 173,481 of JAKOGI010000836.1, read as the reverse complement.
TTGACATTGATAGAAGATCTAGGAGAAGACGCACATTCCATAATGAGCCCCATAAAGTGATGCATACCAAACCCCATGTCAACTCTTATTTCCACCCCACCCTCACCAAAGTCCAATCCAAGCTTCATATGCCAAGAATGCCTCTAGGTTAACACTAGCCGCAACATTGGTATGGGTTTTCACCCATCAAAGGAGGACCAATTTGAGTGTTCCATGGTCTATTGGGAAGCCTCATGAGTCAACCATAGGAATATGGAATAAACTATGCATTTCCATTCTTCAAAATGTCAAGGAACCAACTAGTATAATGCATGTTTTTTCCAAGTAATTTTACTGAATATGGGTGAACTCTGATTCTTGCCTAAGGTGCCCATTGACACAAGTCATAATTTTTTTGCTTTCTTGAGAAATCTATTTTAGCCGAGTGTACGTAAAATTTGCATTGGATTCCATTTGAGAAAGAAATGGTCTATATTATGTGGAATTTGCACAAAATTCAGTTTTAAAGCAATGTGGGTTTTGGCTCAAATTGGAGAATTCATAGATGTAATCCTTAGAGTTTTCACACCAAGGAAGAGGGCTTCACATCACAACACTCCTACTGGATAAGTATAACTCTCTAGAACCATCTTAGAAGATGGGATTAGGAATCCTAAAATTTTCAGCTTATGGATTTTGTCAGTATCTTTAGAGTTTTGAATTATTTTCACAAGATAATTTGCAAGACTCTTATTCGTCCATTTGCCTCACTAATGTATTAGGTGAATCCTCTCTTTTTGAGATTTATAAAGCCATATCCCCCATTATATTCTTATATTTGAGTATTGAATGAATGTAAGGGCAAAAGGCCATTTCCTCTCTAAAATATCTTTAATCTTTATCACTTTTTAGGGTGGTGATTGAGAATCTTCTCTTTAAAATTTCTGTTTGGTCGCTTGGAGCCTTTGGAAAAGATATGAGGTGAGAAGTTTTTACCTTCTTTTGGGTTCTTAATTTTGAACTCTAATCTCATAATCACCCTGGTTGTTAGAGATTGAATCTAATGAGGATCATCCGTTGTTTTTATTATGATAGACTGATTTTGATCTTTGCAAGTTGGTATCAGAGTTGGAGGTTCCTCATTTGGTTAACTTTTTAATCAAAACCTTGATCTTTATCGTTTAATCAACAACCTCATCCTTCATCCCCAAATCTAATCCCTCCAAAAACCCACATATTGATTTCAACCTAAAAACTCTCACTTATCCATCTTGATCAACCTTTTTAGTCCACCTAAAAACCCTAAAATAGCCTATACACAATCCAACCCAAACGCAACCTAAAACTTCATAGAAAAGCCTTTAAAAATTGAAAAGCCAATACTAGACCAAGCTTTACACGGCCAAAACCATGTCAAAGACTCTGATCGTATTAGTGCTTGTGTCAAGGGATACACTATGTCACCTACCCATGTCAACCCATATGGCCTGTCAAGTTCTTGTGATAAAGAGCACAACCCGTGTCTGGTGTATGTGTTAAACACTTCCTGTGTTAGCTACTTTTATCCCAAGCTTTACCTCAAGATCACTCAAGTATGACCAATGATAGTGAACCTCTCAACCTAAGGAAATCATTAAGCTCCAAGAGCAAGTAAGGAGGTTCACAAGGGAGCTACATTGAGTGGAAGGATTTATGTCTATAGAGAGAAGAAATCGAGAACAAGATGTGAGTCCCATTGACATAAATTGTTCCCCCTTTCATGTTATGATGTAGAGGAAAGGAGAGATATGAGGAGAAGGCCTTCAAGGGATGACCTTAGAGACATTAAGGTGGAAGCACTAGAGTTTGTTTGCAACATCAACCTAAACAACTACTCAGATTGGGTTCACTCCATAGAAAAGATATATCAAATTAAGGAGTACAATGATGAGAAATCCTTCAAGACATGGTCTAAGCTTAATAAGCACATAGATAAGAGGTTCTTATGATCCTCAATAAGAAAGATCTTTGCCTCAAGATCACCTCTCTTAGCCAAGAAAATCCGAAGGTGGAACAATATATTGGGGAGTTTGAACAACTTCAAATGATGGTTGAATTTAATGAAGAGCCGAAGCTTATAATTACTAGATTTATCAAGAGTCTATCCACTAACAAAACAAGATAAACTTGCAACCTTGGCTCTCAATTGCTGATGTTTGAATCTAACTATTAAAGTTGAGAAGTAACTTGAGAGTATAAAACGTTTCCCAACCTCCTCTACAAATCATGTCACGTGACCACAAAACAGTTTACTCCTTATCCCAAAATTTAAACTAACCCAACACCTATGAAGGCCCTAGATAAGGATAAAGGAATTGCTAAAGTATCACCAAAGAGGTTGGAAAGAAAGAAGTACTTCAAATGTCATGACTATGGACCTTGCCAATCTGATTGCCTAATGGAAAGACTCTTACAATTAAAGAGGTGGAACAAATCTAAACCTAATAGGGCTACAAGCGCACAATGGCATTGCAGCAAATCAAGGTCGATCCCATAAAGACTAGGCTGATCTATTGGGTTATAATCCCTCAAGATAGGTTAAGCAAATTAAAATTTGAGATTGGAACTAAATTAATCTATTATCTAGTCTAACAAATAAATATTCAAGGAACTAAGTCAACCAATGAATTGCTCGATTGAAGAATAGATAAAGTACTCTCTCTTTAATTGCGAAGTTTCAAGATTGATAACCGAGATATCGCAACCCTTTTTTAAGGTGGAGTGAAATACCCGAATCAAATCAATCGTTAATTCTCTCGGATTCTCGATTAGTCTAGGTTCATTAGGATCACGATTATCATTCTAGGTCTCTCGATTGGTAACTATCACATAATCAAATCGAATCTGGTGATTCCAGTGCCATATTTACCTTTCAATATTTCATCCAGTATATAATGCAAGCAAGAAAGCAATCAAACTTCTTACAAGCAATTCAGACTCCAAACTTGATGAAATGAACACCAACAATTCAAAAGCTTACCAAACAATCAATTCTAAAACACAGGCAAACGCAAATTCAGCATTAATCCCAAAACTACAAATTAACATGAATTACATAATCTAATCTATCAATCTAGAAAGCAATAAATCTAATGGAGGAAAGAGTAAAGAAGGGAAGAATTGCTCAGCCCGAACGCGTGCTTGAATCCGTCGATTTGCGAACACGATCCCGCTTCCTCGCGAATCTCCCACTTTTACTTGCTCTCCCTCACTCTATAAATGGAGTCTACTCCTAACCAGATGGTGGAATTGAATGGAATGGATGGGATGATAGGTACATATCAAATGAGAAAACATTCCTTTTTATAGTGAAAATGCTGCAGCCAAAGCATAAAAACTACCGAGAAGCCAAACAACCGCAAGAAAGCATAATGACCCGAGGGAAAAAGGGGCCACCACGAACCGTAGCCCCCACCATGGTCAGATCATGGTGGCCGCTGGCAGGTCTGTTCTCAAGATGATTCATTTACTGCTTCTTCTAGATCTTTCTAGACTGTGGTTCTGGCTGTGATTTAACTATATTTGGCGTCTTTTGGCTTCTTTTGCTATCTTCTTTGATCCACAAGGCCTCAAAAACTTTATTCTATTCACATAACTTGCTCATAAAGTAAAAATCTGCAAACACTATCAAAACAAGTGAAACCAAGTGTAATAGTAGAAATAGGGGCATATATCATACAATTAAGTATATCAATCCCCTAAAACACATCAAAATACCCTAAAATTATATGCTCTATGGGTACTTATCAAAACCCATGGGGAAAGAGTAGTGACAAAGAGTTTAAGTTTGAGGATCATGCTTTAGTCACTTCAGATGTTGGAAGTGTTGGTAATCCAGAGAGATTCCTCTTGAACCTAGCCAATTAGAGAAACTATTTTATTTAAGGTGCATAATTAGAGGCAACATGTGTGGGCTAATAATTAATGGAGGAAATTATACCAATGTCGCTTCAATGATATTTATCGACATGTTACAGTTACCAATTGAGGCGCATCCAACTCCTTACACTTTGCAATGGCTCAAGAAACGAAGCAAGGTAATTATCTCTAAACGAGTTCTTATTTCTTTTCATTTAGTCCATATTGTGGTCAAGTGTTGCGTGATGTTCTTTGCATACATTCATGCCGTATGCTATATGGTAAGCCTTGGTTATATGATAATCATATGATTCATGACATTGAATGCTAACACATATGCATGCTAACACATATGCAGGCAAGCATAAGGGATGAAGTCTCACTTTGGACTCATTACCTTCACCTAAGTCTCACATATTTAGAATAGAAGAAACGAAGTGAGAAAACCCTCAACATAAGTGAACCACAAGTAGAGAGAGTTACTAGTCGAAACAAGCCTCTATTTACCTTACTTTTATTAGAATCGAACACAAGTAAGGAAGCAAAACCTATGCATCATTTTACTGAATCACTCTTAAGAGATTTCAAGGATGTATTTCTTAATTATTTATCCTTAGGGCTACCAACTTTGAGAGAAATTAAGAACTAAATTGATCTCCTATTTAGTGCCCCTTGCCTAATAAGCCAGCTAATAGGTGTAATCCGAATAAGCTAAAAGATCTCCAAAGGCAAGTCAAAGAGTTACTTGACTGTGGGCATATTAGGGGGAGCTTGAGTTCTTACTGGATTCCCATTTGTTTGGTGCCTAAGAAAGATGGACTTGCTGTACATGTTTTGCTTCTAGGGCCATACACAGCATTTCTATCAAGTATGGATTCTCCATCCCCCAATTACATAATGTGCTTGATAAATTGCATAGGTCTAAGGTGTTCTCCAAAATTAACCTTGGAAATAGGTACCATTAAATTAGACTAAAGGAAGGTGATGAATGGAAAACTACATTCCAACGATAGGTAATGTGGGTGGCTTGTTATACATTTTATCTATTTAATGCCTCTAGTATCTTCATAAGACGTATAGGTAAGGTTCTAAGGCCTTTTATTAGGAAATTTATTGTGGTCTATTTTGATGATATATCTGGATGTATACTCCAGCTGAAGCATCTCATGTTGAGCATATCTCCCAAGTCTTTTGTGTCTGGAGGTAGCAAAAATCATATGCTAAGCTTGTGAAATGTGAACTGTTCTTGTCCTAAGTTGTTTTTCTTAGCCATGTTGTTTCAAGAGAGAGCATACAAGTGAATGAGTCCGAGGCTAAAGCTATCAAAAGTTGGGTTATGCCTACCTCTATCACGGAGGTTAGAAGCATCCATGGTATCTTTAGTTCATTGAGGACATTAGATTCATTATGGTAACCTTGGCTGAGTGCATGAAAAAGGGTAATTGTTTTTGGATAAAGGCCACCTAAACAGCCTTTGAGGCAACCAAAAACAAGCTATGTTCAAGTCCTATCTTAGTTGTTGCCAATTTTGGTCTTGTATTTGATGTCGAATATAATTGGTAGTGGAATTTGCATCGGGGCATTTCTCACCAAAGCCAAGTTCTCTTTAGCTTGTTTTAGTGAGATGTTGGCTAGCCCCAAGCTCAACTACTCCGCTTATGATAAGGAGTTCTATGCTATCATTCAAGCTCTCATGTATTAGAGTCAGTAATTCAACCCCAAGTGTTTTGTGATACACTCTGATCATAAGGCCTTATCTTAAATCAATGGACAAGCTAAGCATAGCTCAAGGCATGCCAAATGCGTGTAATTTCTCCACACTTTCTCCTTCCTTACAGGCACAAGGTTGGCAAAGAAAATAAGGTGGTTGTTGCTCTCTCTAGGAGATACACTCTTCTATCTATTCTTGAGGCCAAAATCTTAGGATTTTATACTACCCAAGAACTCTTCAAGGACGACAAGATTTCCAAAAGGTCATTGCAAACCCCCAATGCTTATGACTCATATATATTTTAGGATGGGTTTCTCTTTAAGAACAACAAGCTCTACGTACCTAGAGGCTCTCTAATGGAACTACTTATGAGTGAAGCTCATAGTGCTGCATTAGGAGGTCATTTTATCATCAAACAAATTATTGAGTTCCTAAAAAAGCACTTCTATTGGCCTAAAATGGCAAGTTATGTCCATAATAATGTCTCCAAGTGTGCTACATGTCATAGAGCCAAGGCACTTTCCACCAAGTGTTATACACCCCACTTCTAACTCTAAATGGCCTTTGGAAAAATGTGCATATGGACTTCATTTTGGGTTTTTGAAGGCCCCCAAAGGGGCATGATTCTATTACGGCTGTGCTCAATCAGTTCTCTAAGGTGGCTTACTTTATTCCATACCATAAGAGTGATGATGCCTATCACATTCCTCACCTTCACTTTAAGGAAGTTATCAAGCTTCATGGGCTTCCAAGAATTATTATCTCTGATCAGGACACTAAATTCTGATATCACTTTTGGAGGTGCTTGCAAAAATTCAAACCATTGCGAAAAGGAGGTCACTAACTTAACTATATCCTCCTTACTTAGAGATTTGGTGAGTAAAAACCTTAAAGAATGGGATCTAAACCTCTCACATGCCTAATTTGCTTAAAATAGGGATCATACTTATACTACATCTCACTCTCCTTTTGAAGCTTGTTATGGAATCAATCATCTCAGATCTATAGACCTTTTTCATATTTCTACTGAGCATAGGGTTAGCTTTGAGGTGCAAGAAAGAGTTAAAAAAATGAAAAAAGTGGATGAGCAAATTAGAGCTCAAATAAAGAAGGTCAACGCCCTAACAAGGTTAGAATAAATAAGCATAGGAAGCCTTTATCTGGATGAGTTGGTATAATTACACCAAAGAAAAGAGAGGTTCCTACTAAGATGCCAAACCTAAACTCATGGCTAATAGAGGCAGTCCATTCAAGGTGCTTCAAAGAGTTGGAGACAATGCCTACAAATCAAAACTATTGGCTGAAATGAATATGAGTATTACATTCAATGTGAATAATGTTGCTCCTTGTGTGAAAGATGACTTTGAGGATTTGAGGATAAATTTTTCTTGAAAAGGGAGATTGATGCATATCAAACCCCAAGCAAACTCTTGGTTCCACCCCACCCACTCTAAAAGTCTAGTGCAAGCTTCCTACAACAAGATTGCCTATAATTCAACACTAACTTCAACTTTGGCATGGGTTTTCGCCAGGTCTAAGTTGGGCGTTCTATGGCTCATTGGGAATCCTCATGAGCCTACTCTAGGATATGAAATAAATTCCACTAGTATTTCACATTTCCATTCCATAAAATGGCGAAAACTTAACCATTACAATGTAGGGTTTTGCTTAGTAATTTTGCTGAATTTGGTTAAACTTTGATTCTTGCCTGAGAAAGCCTAATTGATGGAAGTATAAGTTTATTTACTTTACTATGATATTTGTCTTATCCTCATGTGCTTAAATTACCATTGGATTCCATTGGAGAGAGAAATGGTCAAAATCATGTCGAATGTGCACAAAATTTAGTTTTAGAGCAATTTAGGTTTTGGCTCACCTCGGGAAATTTACAACTATAATCCTTGGAGTTTCTACATATGGAATGAATCCACACCCATTCTTATTGAATGAGTAATTCTTTTGGAACCTTCTTTGAAAATGGTATAGGTATCTTATAATTTCTAGCTCATGGATTTTGTCATTATGCTTAGAGTTTGGATTTATTTTCTTAAGATAGTTTATAGGACTCTTATTACTCCACTTGTCCCACTAATGTATCAGTTAATTCCCTCATTTTATGTATTTATGGATCCATTTTCCTATTGTATTCTTATATTTAAGCGTTGAATGAATTCAAAGGCAAAAGGCTACTTTCTCTTTAAAATCTCTTCGTATAGTAATGACTGAGAGTCTTTTCTTTAAAATTTCTCTTTGATGGCTTTGAGCCTTAAGGGAGTGATTAAGTGAGAAGCTTTTATCTTCTTCTACGTTCTCAAGTTTAGGCTTTAATCCCCTAATCACTTTGATTGTTAAAGATTGAATCCGAGGAGTATCACTTGCTTTAGTTGTGATAGAGTGATTTTGATCGTGGGGCACAAGTATAGCCAAAGGCAATAATAGAGAATTTAAGAGTTCCTAGCTCACAATATCATATGCTTTCCTTTTGTCAATTTTAAACATGGCTCCAGGAGAAATGCCTTTCCTCTCATAATGCTTAACCAAATTGTGCGTGGGGAAATATTATCAGTAATGTATGTGCCCTTTATAATAGCACTTTGGCCATGTCTAACAAAATCAAAGAGGACCATTTAAAGCCTATTAACTAAGGTTTTTGAGATAACCTTATACAGAACATTCCATAGAGCTACTGGTCTATATTTAATCATAGAGGTGGAATTGGTCTTTTTAGGAACCAGGGTAGTAAGAGTGCTATTAACTTGTTTTAGTAACTTGCTGTTTTATAGGAAGCAGAGGACAACCTGAGTCACCTACATTTTAATAACAGGCCAAGTGCTCTTAAAGAACCCACCAGTATGGCTATCCAAACTTGGTGGCTTATCATCCTTCATGTTGAACAAAGCTTCTTTTACCTCAAGCTAAGGGGAAGGTATCTATAGTAATTGTCGTTGATTTGGAAAAAGTATATTTCACCTATGAAATCTAGCTTATATTAGAAGGCTTGATATTCTACTTAGCCCCATAGGGATCTTATACAAATCTATGAACACTACAGCAATCCTTTCCTGCTTAGAATAAAAATTGCCCTACACATCAATCACTCTTTGGAGAAAATTTTTACACATTTGCTTCATAATAGTGTGATAGTGCTTGTTACTCTTATCACCTTCTTTAAGAAAATGCTCTTTTGGCCTTTGTTATAAGATTCTTTTTGAATATGACAAAACTTTTTATACTCCTCAAATGTGCTCTCCTCTAATTGCTGGAATTCTAAAGACTAATGATGAAGCTAAAGATCATCTTAAATAGCAACCAATTTCTAATAAAGATATGCCACTTTATCACTAATACCCTTGTAGTAGCAAGAGCGCAAAGCCCAAAAGGCTTCTTGAGCATTTTGAGCCTGGTCACAACTTGAAGCATGAGATAGCTTGGTATAAAAATAGGCAAAACTTCTTGTATCAAGTTTAGAAATTATTGCTAAGAAATCCAAACATTTAAGAAATTGAAATGATTTTGTAACCCCTAGAATTGGTCTTTGAGTTGTAGCCAAATCAAGCAGTGATATGAAACACTTAAAACCTTAAACTCAACTACCACAATCCATGAACAACCTATAGCATGCTAGTTTAGCTATACTCTATAGTTTAGATCAAACCCTCAAGGACCCCTCTTGTTTATTGTTCCATGTGAAAAAAAATAGCATGTAGTAGCAGCATTTACCAAGTCATTCTACTCACAACAAGAAGTAAAGTCATCCACATCTCCTTAATCAATAGGGTTGTAGACAATCTTTCCTCACTTCTAAGCACAACATTTAAATCTCCTAGGAGAATCCAAGGATAGATATTTGCCTATCAAAGTGATCAAGATCAAACCATAAATCTTTTCCTTAACTGGCTAGGGTGATAAGGCCTCTAAACTGATTTGAACCACCCTGCACCTCACAATGGATTAGCTTACTACTATTGTAAAAGGCATGTAACTATACTCTAGGATGACAGAACAACCAAATTCTCCCATTATAATGATGAAAGCAATTTGCTCGAAAAAGATAATGAGCAAAGAGTTGTTCAACCTAAAACTATGACATTTTATTACCCTAATTCATTTGATTTTTACTTTTAATAATCATTAGTTTGCTGTTTTATTAAGGTTTATTACTTTTGTTTAAAATGTCAAAAATATAAATATAATAATGACTCCTAAGTGTATAATTTGTAGAATTTTTCATCTCTCTTGCTTGTTTCTTTTGAGGTTGGATCATAAGGGGAGAAATTAGTCAAACTCAAGTAGCCAAACTCAAGCTCTTCTTTACTCCTCCCCACGGCCCTGTACCTGCCGACCTAGTCTGCCTTCCTCCTCCTTCATTTGCTCCATGTGTGCAACATATGTCTAGTTTCTCCCCCTTTCATTTTCCTCTTCTTTTTCCCAGTAAATCACGCATAACCCCCCTCCCCTTCATTTTCTCTCTCCTTTGTTTCTCTCTCTGCTGATTGATGAAGTAAACAAGCCCCCCATCCTCCATCTTCATCTTTCTCCCTCATCTTTCACTCCTCTTCTTTACTCCATTAATCATCTTCATCAATTCAACTTCACCATCTATTTCTATCATAAAGCGCAAGCATTAAAGGCAAATAATTTCAAAGGAGATTAATTAAAGCAATCAAGGGTTTAAGGCCTACATTTTTTTTTGGCTATAAGGATAACTAAAAGAGATAACAAGTAGCAAGTAGTAGTGGAGTTTAGTTTTACTCCCTTTCTCCAATTTGGATTGTTTAAGTTTTCAAACTTAGTTTTTAGCATTTTAGAATTCATGTAATTGTCATGGGAATTAGGTTGTTTGAGTGATAGTTTGGGGTTTTGAGTTGTATTGGTTGAGTTGCTTACTTTACTTTAGATTTGGGTTCCATTATTGTAGCAAAATTTGTTGCTTGCAGTTGCATTTTCCTTTGGTTTGAATCTAGGTATTCAATTTTGGGTTTTAATTATTAAGTGAAAGCTCTAATTTGTTGTTAAATTTACAAGTTTTATTTTGGTTCAAATTTCAGTATTTGTTTTAGCTTGCTGCTCTATTCACTGTCTCAGTCCTGCTTCCTAATTTGCCTTGTTGTTAGCCGTTGGCTACTGTGAATGACGTGGACTACTTCTTGTTCTGCATTTTGGCACTGTACGAATTTGGTTATGGGCTTCCTTCCCTAATTTTTATGATTCTTCCACTTCTTTTTAGTTAATCTATTTTGCTTTGGTTGATGATGGGTTTTAGGATTTTCGTTCAATTGTAAGGAAGGTATGGGGTACGTTAATATGGCTGTTTCTTTTAGTTTTGATATTGAGAATGAGCCTAGATTACACATGTTTGATTTTTAGGCATGTTTACTCGATTTATTGGTGATTCATTTTTGTAATATTGTTCATAATTAAGATTACTATTTGCATCTTTCCAAAGTTTAGTAGTAGTTATCTTATTTTTATTATACTTAGCATATATTTTTATACTTTCATTATCAAGTTAGTTCTTTAGTGTTGATCTTGTAAAAGTAATCTAATTTTATATCACCTCACTATCGATCGCGCCTCAGGATGTACGATTAGCACTATACAGTTAGGTTTTAACTTTATTTTTATTAAAAACCACAACGAGAGCCTGTGAGCCTTCACTGCAGTTTCAATCAGGCAAAGAATAGCTATCTTTATTTCATAACTTCTTTGTTTATTTCATCTAGCTTATATAAGTCATTTAAACCCATAACATTCTAACAAAAAGTGATCATGCAAATGTAATCTTACATAGAGCACAACTCATACTATAAGGTTTGTCATGTTTACCCATAGATAGTTAAAGAATGAAAGCTATTTGATCACACCAAATTAAGGTCCAACATTGCCACTCCTGGCTAGTTTAGAACTAGATAAGAAGTTGCTCCTAACGATCTTCTTCTATCCTAGAGACTTGCATCTTGAAGAAATCTCTTGGGTAAGGGTAGCCTGCTTATTGTCTACATTCTGAACCTCGTGTCCAGATTGTAGAACCATCATCCTTGATTCAGAATTCTCATTAAGCTTTTCATTATCTTCATATTGTGGCTGGGGAACGTTTGGGACCCAAACTTGCTTTACCTTCTCAACACTACATGTGGATTCCTCATGGCCTAGTTCTTCTACACTTATGACAAAAGTAAGGAATATATTGATAAAACCCTATCTTCATAAAGCCGAATACCTCAAGAGTCTCAAATAAGAATCAGTTCAGAAAAGTTGGTTGATACATGTACCTTTATTACGGCCCTAGCATAGGTAATTTGTTCTCTAAATGTAATCCCTTTATCGATAAATAATAAGGCTCCAACAACATTAGCTAGTTTATTGGGACCATTTACTGACTAGAATTGTAAATCCAGGCAAAGAAAATTTACCTATATAGGAATTTGCTCGTCACTACTTGATTGAATTTAAAATTAGCGGTCTGTCGTTTTAAAATGAGGGATTTGTTTGTAACTAACCAAGGCCTTCCCCTGAAAATGACTCGGTGTCCTCCTCGCCTGTGAATTTGGGGTCCAGCAACCATCCCCCAATGTTTTTCAACACAACTTCGAATAACACCTAATTTCAGTGTAGGCTCCAGTATATAGCAAACTAATGCAATTTCCCATAAAACAATCTTTTCTACGACATCTTCAAAGGTGATATTCACAAGTTTATGGTTATAAACAACTTCACGTTCAACAAAGTGAAGCTTTATACCTTGTACAGGTTATGATTTCCTTTAATTAGAAAGCAAAATGACTTCTCACTACCTACCCCTTTTTTCCATCACCAAGAAAACCCCCAATTTCCTTCTCCTAAAGCTCATTTACCATAGTGCTAATAGTCTTTGCTCCATTATCATACGAATTAGGATTGGAACAATGTTGCTTCAATTGAGGGCTTTCCATTTGATTAAACTAAAGCAATTAATTAATACCATGAGTGGAATGAACATGCAAATCAACAACCTCATAAACAATTTTAGTGGATAATTTTTTTTTGTGATAATACGTCAATTTGTTGTGAACAATAGAACCCTTTTTGGTGAAAAATAGATCACTATTTAGTTAATATTGTGGACATTCTTTTTGGCACAGTGGATAATTAAAGTATTGTTTCAATAAGGTATTTTGTCTTCTCCCATGGCTTTGTTTTGTTTATATGTAATTTTCTCTATTAATCCACCTACAAGTTTTCATTTCCGGCCAATTTCTCCATCAATTCCTATATTTTCTCCTCCACTACTCTTACTTTCTCCTTAGATTTAGCCTTGTTTGATCTTTGCCTTTAATTCTTGAATTTATATGTCCATCTCTTTATTTTATTTATAGTGGTGAAATGGTCATGCCATAGACACTCTACCTCACCTTCAACCTCAATTGCTTACTTAGTTATGGGTTCGTCTTTTTCTCTCACATCAGAACTACCATATGATCCTTCAACTCAATAATTTTACTCATTCATTCTTCATTATCTTTCTCTAAATTGGACTTCTCTTGCTCTAGAACCCTCAATCTTCAGACCAAGCATTGGAGTGCTGAAAAAGTAGGGAGACAAATACAAAGAGGAAGAAGAGGATGAGGGAGTGTTTGTAAGGATATTGCACCATAGGTTCTATGGTAATAATACTTGAGATTTATGTTCTTAACTTGTGTTCGGTATATATCTCATCCACGAGATTGAATTCCAATTCTTGTATTCTTCATCACTTTTATGTTTAGCATATCAATTGTTTAATTGATGCACCTAATTAATTTGGTTTAATTTCTACTTTTATTGGATTCCATATTTGGATGTTTATGTTAATCAGTTTATTTGCTTTCAAATTCATAATGTGTATAAAATTTAATACAAAATTATCTCAAGGAATATTTTTTTAAAGAACAACTTATTTGCAGAGTTCCTTACAAAAGTGGTAGAAAAACTAGTGGCTATTACCTACACCAATTGATAGAACTACCTCTACCTAGGTATATTCACTTTTTGATAATTTTGCATTCATTTTCTACAATATTGATTTTCAAAACTTGACTATACTATATTCATTTTTTGTATAGTATGATATTCAACATTGTGTTTATTTCTTTTAGTCTTATATAAAGCTCAATTTATTCTGAAAATAAAGTTTCATTTCTTAAACTTATATTCATTTTCCTTATAGAAACTTGTTATTCTTCCTTCCTTTTTGTTTTGAACCTTTGCTAATATTATTCATTTTTTTTTATCTCCCAGCATTCATTTTATGATTATCTTCATTTTTTTTAATTAGCTAAGTACTCTTTTTAAGCCTATTCTTTGCCTTGAGGTTAAAATAATGCATATGTTTTCATAATAAATACTTGCTTTCCAGTATTAAAGTATTTATTTAATTATTTTAGTCAGTTCCTATTGATTTTTATGTCAAAGTATTCATTTTTACACAACATAATTTCTTTTTCTAACACTAATTCTAATATTTTTAAGTACAATATTTTACATTTGCACAATTATTTCTATTCTTATTAATATTTGGATGGCAATGGAAGTTATACGAATTAATTTAAATACTCAACCCTTAATGTGCATAACTTTTTTCTTTATCTTTTTTGATGGATAGTACAAAGTTTTTGTACTGCCCTGATCTTTCTTGGTTGTGGATAGTTTATCAATAATGGCTTCAAGGATAATCAACTACCTCACAAATCACGACAAACTTTTCTAACATGCTTTATTCTTGCTCACATGCTACTTGAGAAAACTTTCATAAGAGGTCGCTCATACCAAGAATACAAAGCGCCCTTGTTGTTCCTATTTATTTCGTCCTTGTTCTGCTTTAGTTGTCTACTTCCCTTCGTCTTGCTTTAGCTCTCAGAATCAAATCCAACTACCAACAGGAGCAGTAGTGCTCGTGGGTTCGAAATCCTTTCCATCAAAGCCTCCATCATTAACTTGACATGTCCTCTTAAGTTTCTAAGGGGGGCCAACAGCAACTGTCGGGCGTTGTCTTCGTCTCCCGCCACTTCCCTCTCTCTCTCTCTTGCCCCCTTCTCTTTGCCTCTTTTTCACCCCCTGGTGATCGAATAGGGGAAGAAGGAATCAAAGAGGAAAAGGAAGAGAGGACAGGCAAGAATCCAACCCAAACCTCCACAATTCACATCCAACTCGCTCTTAATTTTAAGAAGTTGAGGTGAACAATCTTCAATATTAGTAATTTTGAAGAAAAATGGATTCAATTGTTTGTTTGATGTTCACATGACATTGAATACCTTTGGCTAATATGTCTTAAACTAATTCACGAAAGAGTCTGAGAAAAATATGATTTGGTGGGGTTAAGAAGATTAAATTTGAGTTTGAATGTTGGTGGAATTGAGATATTAAGCTCGAAACATGAAGCCGATATGTGTCTTATTTTAGGTGTATGTCCAAATTGGTTTTTATAAGTTTTATATACCTTATGTGCTAAAGATAGCTTAGTTAATGTTGGAACCTTTGATTGAGGAGCAGAGGATAAAACCTAAATAGCATTGGAACTTGGAAAGAATTAAACTTGAGCTAAGCGGAATCTGAACTAGGCTAAACTTGAATTAGATTGAACCTGGTCTAAACTAGATTGAGTAGAAACTCCCTGATTCTATCCTAGTTTCTCTATTTGTTGAGTGATGAGGATGAATCCTTAAGCTTCCAAGATCAACAATACCAAAGAATCACAATACCAAAGGATTCTCCTCTTTGGATTCAGTCTTTAATGATCTATGAGGTAGTGAGACTTGTTCCCAAAAATGAGATCCTACAAAGGATAAATACTTTCCACTATTATCTCTCCTAAAAGCTTAAGCCACAAACGATAAATCTTGAAGGAAAGACTCTAAATCACCATTCTAAAATAGAGATAAAGATTAAGAGATTTTTGAGGGAGGAAATGACTTTTAGCCATTCAATTCGTTCATTAATCAAATCCAAGTTTTCACTGAGGTGAAGGGGCCTTTAATTACCCAAAATGAGAGGTTAAGCTGATACATTAGTGGAGCAAGTGGACCAATTAGAGTAATATAAAATATCCTAGAAAATTGTATCAAAATTCAAAGATAATCGCAACCATAATGAGCTATAATTTTCCAAGATGCGGTGTCACCACTTGGATCATCTTCCTTGATGGGTGTAGATTCATTCCATTTTGAGGAATCACAAGCTATGCAGCTACACCCATCTCAAACAAACCCGAAATCTAGATTGCTCCAAAACTAGATTTTTGTGCACACTCCTCTTGTTTTGATCATTTCTCTCAAATTTTCATTTCCAATGACAATTTTTAGCACATGGAGCTAAAATAGACATCTTACAAAATTAATAAAACTTAAACTTGCATCAATTGGGCACCATTAGGTAGGAATCGAATGTCTCCCAAATTCATTAATTTAAGTGGTAAAAAACATACAATTTTGTGATGGGAATTTCACAAATTTAGGGAACTGATCAACTGCAAACATCTACTAAAAATATTTATACATTCCAATAGTAGGCTTGATCACCTTTCCAA
Source organism: Carnegiea gigantea (assembly GCA_029747015.1). Taxonomy (NCBI): domain Eukaryota; kingdom Viridiplantae; phylum Streptophyta; class Magnoliopsida; order Caryophyllales; family Cactaceae; genus Carnegiea; species Carnegiea gigantea. Next base: position 157,354 of record JAKOGI010000836.1, on the reverse strand, counting down.
CGAGTCATAGATCATCCATTTTTATGTCAAGGGGCCATTGTGTAAGTGAAACCATTTTCACATCTTGGTGCAAGGCCAAGGAGATTCGATATGTATCAGTGAGTGTTCCTTGTTATACATCTACAACTTGTTGAAACAAAACCTAGAGGTTGCTCTTTGTGCCTTAATGTGTATTGTTTTTATCATAGGATACCTCGTGTTGCAACTTTTGTATATGTTCTATTAAATGGCTACTTGAGTGCGATTTGGTGTAAGCTTGTGGTTCTAAAAGTGGTTGTCTAAAAGGCTTAAGTTTGGAATGAAGTTGAAATTGGCAATTTAACATAAGTGTTTCCTCATTTATACTTAATCAAGTGTGGCTCAACTGATCTAAAATAATTGTAGTTTGACAAGGGCATGCCTTTAACCAAATTAAAGTTGACATCTTGAAAGCTCGCAATACACTCATTGAGGTTGGAAAACAAGATGCAGAACCAACCTGAGCCTCGAAATCAAACTCCAAAAATACAAAATAGGGTAAGTGAAATAGGACATGATGAATTGCTTCGGAACTCAGAATTCAAATGGAGCAGGATAAAACTCTGAAATCGAACTAGATACTCAAACTCAAAATTAAAACCAAAAAAAAAAACCTTCACTCAAAATTGAAATCCCAGAATTCAATTACAATGATTCGATGCTCAACAATTTTAGATCTAAAATTCCTAAAATAGAACCAAATCAAATTATTGAAAAAACAAACCTCTAATCTATGTTATACTCTCCGGTGCCTTCAATGTTGCCATCCAATTTGTAGCTCCAAAAACCGCACCTTTTACTCTTGACTAATTCTATTAAACTCAAACTAAAGACAATTCCATATAACCACTAAATTTTTTATGATAATAATGATGCGAATAGAGGGTAATGGCGGAAGGTGATAATGGGTAAATTGATGAGGGTGATTGAATAAGTGAAGAAATAATAAAGAGCGAAAGGCTGATTTTTGGCTGGTTCTTGCAAATGGCAGAGAAAGAGAAGAGGATTATGCTGCTTCTGGGGCCCTCTTCGGGTTTTGGGTAAAGCAAGAAGAGGAGACAAAAGGATTAAAGTGATGAAGACACGTATCACGTGCTGGGCACAGGCTGCAGGTGAGATTGGGGGGATCTGGTGATCAGCCCCGTCTGTGAAGGGAAAGGGAAACTTAAGTGAGGGAGGCACTTCTGGGCTTGCTTCTGGGTTGCAGTTGGACAAGGAAAACAAAAGGAACGGTCTGCTTCAAAAGAAGCTATGTAGGGGGTGAATTTGAGCCAAGGAAAGCAAGAAATGGACAGGCCCGTCTGTGCCGAAACGGGGTCTTAATGCTGGGTCTGTGAGAAGGAAGGGATGATGCTTGGAAGAAGGGGAGTTGGGCCCGGATGAGTAGGACACGAATTATTGGTTTGTTCTCTTACATTGGTCTAACACACTTTTGTGTCCAATTTCTTCTTCTTTTTCTATTTTTTCCCATGAAATTTTATTCATTCTTCAAATTCCCAAAGTCCTATAAAATAAACAAAAACTATTAAAAGTCTAATTTAATTATATATTTTGAACAAATAGTGCATAATAAAAGGGTATAACATGACAGAATTTCATGTTGATCACACCTAAATTTGCTCGCCCTCGAGTAAAATAAAACTAAAAATCATAGAAAAAAGAAAAATAAGATCCTAACTCATTTTCGTAGGAATCACAGTTGTACTTAGTAGTCTTTTAAACAAATAGATTATCCTAGTGGACAAGTAAGGTCTCATGAGAGTTTGTAAAAGATATATCCACAAAATCTTAAAAGAAATAGAAAATCAAAAAAACTTAGGTTGTTTTTTTCAAAGTATATATACAACATTGGGGCAGCATATAGATATATATATATATATATATATATATATATCTATATATATTATATCTATATATATATATATATATATATATATATATATATATATATTTCAACTAACGAGATCACTCAAGTAACCTAAGCATTGTATCACATACAAACACAATGTACACATCATGAAATTCTTGTTCCCCACTGATGATATTTATACACAATCTTTCACCCTACTTAAAAATAATGTGCAAGTCCAACTGGTAGAACTTCACTTTAGGATCATGTGGAACACTTTCGCTCATGTGTTTAAAATTTAATAAGGTTCACTCAATTCATCTTCCAATCAATCAACCTACCATAGGCTTGTTAATGTTCTCAATTCTCTATTACTAGAATGCAAAATGTAACAGAATAATCAAGCGAACTTAAAAGGGTTGTAATGGGCTAAGGGTAAAAGGATTAGTGGAGGGATAAACGATTTAGATAATGAGGAGTTAAAAGCCTAGTAGCTAACAACTAAATCCTTCCAACAACTATATAATCTCCCACTCTCCTCTCTTGATATAAAACAAGAACACAACTCTCAAAAGTAATCATTGGAAATGAGTTAAAATAATAAAGATCAAAACTAAGTATTAGGGATGGGCGGGGGGCAGGTTGAGCCATACCAGCAATCATTATTTTCAAAAATCATGCCTATAAGGGTTTGGATGGTTATATCCTTACCCATAGCCATTGGATTTTTTGTGTTTATAGGTTTTATTCAGGTATATATGGAGTGTACAAAGTGTCACCTATATTTAACCTATATTTGTATACACGCTATATTTGATTACTGATTTCAAGCAACACTAATAAAATTTGTGTCCAGATAAACTTATAGAGGTTAAAATTGTAAAAAAAATGTAAGTTTTTCATGTCTAGAGTTTTATGTCGTAACATTTATTTTTTGAGTTTTTTGATTGCCTTTTATTAGCAAATAAGGTATACAATCCGCTGTGGATTTTAAGAATTCATACCCATACCTATTTTTAAACATTATACCCATACCCATACCCACTTGAAACCTATTTTCATCACCCATTTGGGTGCTAAATGTGGTGGGTTTTAATCAAGTTTTCGAATTTAGGTAATACTTCCATTCTTATTACGTATATATAATGACTATGCATTCAAGCGGAACAATCTTATTCACAACACTTTTTCTCATTTTTAAAGATTTTTTTATTTTTTGATTTTTTTCCCTTTTTTTGATTTTTTTCTTTCTCTTTTTTTTTTTTCGTTAAGAGAATGCATGAATGACAAGTACGAAAATAACACAACTCAATTTGCAATTGGTCACACTGATACATCCCCTCACCACAGCAAAAGATCCGAAATCAACCACCAATTAAATTAAACACCCAAAAGCTACCCACCAAATATTCAAGTGTTACTCCACTAGTCTTGGCTTAGGTATAGGAAAAAGTGTTTAGGCCAAGAGCTGAAATGAAGGGTTCACAGTAAAATGGTCCAAGCTTAAAGGGCTAGCAAAGGGCAAATCATTAAAATCAAATGGCCCACTAAATAAATGAATGCCTCTATGATATTATCATAATGCACATGTTAAATGTAATTTTGAAGATAATCGAAGCAAGCTTAAGAGATTTAGTCATGCAAGGGACACATATGAGAAAAGAAAAAAAAGAGACTAATAAGGATGAATTAGTCTTTAAGGAACAAAATCTCACTGGTTATCTAACAAAGTCAAGCTTGCTGCAGAAAATATTGGGGGTTATCAATATCTGCAAATATCACATTTTAGACTAAGTTCTATCATGCACATTATATCTATATACAACCTAATAACTAAGGTATAAGAGAACATGGGCAATCAGAATGGCACATATATTCCTGAGAATAAAACAAAAATCTTTTTGGATTTTCAAAAGTTTTTAGTTTTTTTTTTCAATTTTTTTTCCTAAATTTTTGAAACAAATAGTTTTTCACCTTAAACTTAGCACACTCTCAGGATCGTATATCTCGACTACATCATAGGGAAAAACTTGTGAAACAACATAGGGACCTATCCATCAGGGTCTCAATTTTCCTGGAAAAAGATGAAGTTTACAATCATGTAAAAGCACTTTCATGCCTAGGAAAAACTCTTTCTTAAGAATATGTTTGTCATGAAATAACTTATCCCTCTCTATATAAGATCGAGTACTTTCATATGCCTCAACTCAAATCTCTTTTAGCTCACTCAATTGTAGTCTCCTCTTCTCACCAGCCTCAGTTCAGTCATAATTCAATAGCTTGATGGCCCACCAAGCTCTATGTTTTATCTCAACAGAGAGATGACAAGGGATACCATAGACAACCCTATAAGGTGACATACCAAAGGGAGTCTTGAAAGTCATCATACAAGCCCATAAGGCATCTACAAGCTTGTCAGCCCAATCTTTTCTATTTTTACTCAGAACCTTCAGAATATGTTTAATCTGCCTGTTGGACACTTCTTCCTGGCCACTAGTATGGGAATGATATAGGGTAGCAAGTGTATGGATTATTAAGTATCTCCTCAACAAAGCATCAATAGACCTATTAGTAAAGTGGGTACCCTAATCACTAATGTAGCTTCGGGCATGCCAAAACTAGCAAAAATTGCTTCTTAAGGAACTTCATAACAATTTTTAGCATCATTAATCCTACTAGGAATAGCCTCTGCCCCCATAGAAATATAGTCTCACCCGATAAAATATACTCATTCTCAAAAGAAGATAGAAATGGTCCCATAAAGTCTACACCCCAAACATAAAAAATGTCCACCACAATGATGGGATTAAGTGGCATCATATCTCTCATGCTAATCATACCCAACTCCTAGCGCCTAAGGTAATTCTTACAATATCCAAAAGCATTCCTAAACAAGGTAGGTGAATAGAAACCACATTGAAGAGCTTTAACTGTTGTCTTTCTCCTACTGAATGGCTTCCCACATGCTTGGTCATGACAGAATGAAAGGACACTCCTAACCTCATGGCTTGCAAGTACACCTTCTAAAGACTTGGCCAGAACAATACATAAACAAGGGTCATGCCAATAAAGAATTTCACCATGTAGAAGAATCGGTCCCTATTATTCTTAGTCCCTTAGGAATCCTACCATACACTAGTTCTTAATATCTGCATACCAATGATCATGGTGGACTACAAATAGTTGCTAATTAGTGAAGCATTCCGATAAATGGGACTCATGCGCTCTACCATAGAGAATCCTAGACAAGTGGTCAGCGACTAGGTTCTCACAACCTTTCTTATCCCTAATCCTACAGTTGAATTCTTGTAGAAGTAAGATCTACCTCACAAGTCTAGGCTTAACATCCTTCTTAGAAAGAAGATGCTTAAGAGCTAAGTGGTTAGCATAAATAATCACATCAGATCCAATCAAGTAAGGTCTAAACTTTTTAAAGCCAAATATCACAACCAAAGTTTCCTTCCCAGTGACAGTATAATTCAGTTGGGTATCATTCAAAGCGTGACTAGCATAATAAATGGCATAAGGCCTCTTATCAACATGTTGCCCTAAAACAACCCCAACAGCATTGTCAAATTTATCACACATTAATTTAAAGGTCTCTCTCCACATGGAAGGATGAAGAACAAGAGTAGAGGTCAAGGCTTTCTTAAGCTTAGTAAACACTAGATGACACTCCTCATAGAAGTGAAATGGCACATCCTTAACTAAAAGGTTGGTCGAGGGCTTAGCTATCTCACTAAAGTCCTTAATGAAATAACTAAAGAAGCCAGCATATCTGAGAAAAGACCTTAACTCTTTCAACAAGTGGGATGGGGAAGATTAACTATCAAATCAGTCTTATCCTTATCAACTTCAATTCCATTTCTGGAAATAATATGCCCTAAGATTATCCCTTTGCACCATAAAATGACATTTTGCTCTTTTCAAAGTTAGATTTTTCTCCCCACACCTTTGCAATGTTGTTCTCATATTAGACAAACAATCATCAAAGCGAGACGTAAATACAGAGAAGTCATCTATGAAAATTTCCATGCACTATGCAACTAAATTAGAGAAAATAAAAATCATGTATCTTTAAAAGGTAGCAGGAGCATTACAGAGTCCAAAAGACATTCTCTTAAAGGCATATGTATCGAAAGGACATGTGAAAGCACTACAAAAAAAAGGACATGCTTCCATGCTTATTAAACTAAAAAAAGGGAAAAAATTAGGTTATAATTGAAATCAAAACTGAAGCCTTTGCCTCAATCACTCCCACGTGCCCCCTCTGCTTCGTTCTCTAGTTCGTGGTCATGTGCTGGTTTCTGTGGTTTGTAGTTCGGGTCGTGGGCTTGAAATTTCGGCGTCTCCTTATCTGAATTCTGGCCAAAGCTTGAATTGTGTGGTCTGAAATTGATCCCACCATTCGTGGGCTACCAAAGCTTGAAATTCCGGCATCTTCTGGCTTCCGGCGGGAAGGATTCCGGCTAGTCGCTCAATCTAGAGTCGTTATCATCATCCCCTTTCTCTCATTATCTGAATTGTGTGGTCTGAAATTGAAAATTAGGGATTGTATTGTGTGCCTTTGAAATTGCTTCAATTAAACTCTCTATTGTTGTCATTGGGTTTTACGTTTAGTCCCCCTGCCATGAAATAATTTACCGGATACCCATGACCTTAGCTTCCTGTAACATGTCTTGTTTAGTTGGGGATCATGGCAGTGTTTTTAAAGGTTTGGTAGCTGCGTGGGTTCATTTATCTTGTGGGATTGGGATACTAGGATTTAATTAGCTGGAGAATAAGAATAATGGTAAATGTCCTTATTCTCTTTTGAAACCCTTTCATAATTTTACTATTGAATCACCAATTATACATTAGGGGCATCTCTAACTATAAGAGATGACCACTACCTTGTTTCTCTTGCTTTTTACTGTTGATCATCTTGTCTGTCTATGATCGTGATGCTTGGTGTTATAACGGATACGAGAACACCGTGCTAGGTCTGTAAAAGGGGGCTAAAGAAAACAGATTCAAGGCATTCTAACAAAGTGCTCTAGATAAGCACAATTCAAGGGAAAAGATTACTTCAGAGGCTAAAAGGGTGTCAGGGAAGCTAAGAATATATTTTACTGACCACCCAGGAAATCGTGATGCTGAGAATCCTCAAATATTCTTTCTTCCAGGGAATTCCTTTATTGTATAATCTTATTCCTATTTAGTCACACAGGCTTTAATGATGAATGTTTACAATCTTTTAACTAGTTTAGAAAACAAACAAAATAAATGACCCTTTTACTGCAGTATCAAGAGAACTCAAGATTTCTCATGCCAAATTCTTCCAACGCTTCCTCCTTGCATTGTGCTTTTACCTCACTAGAGCAGCCTTAAAGAAAGGATAGTCTAGAAAGCAACCTTTAAATAATTCAATTCTACGTTCACAGCTCCGAAAAGAAGTACAAAGTCATTTTCAGTCCTGTCTCGTATGTATTCCTGTAATTTCATATCATAAAATGTAAGCAATTGTTAAGACAAGTGCAATACCAATTAGCTTCATGAGGTACTCAAGTCAAATCTTCAAGCTGATTTTTTTTTATTAGAGTTCCTCTGGGAAGAATATTTGAGAGGAGCCGACATGATAGACCTTAACCATGTATATGTCCACCTAGGAAAAAAATATCCAATAATAGCCCAGATTATAAAGTCCACTGTGCAGAGTCCCTAAAATATTGGATGACAGAAGCTGTACAATAAGAATATTATTAGGCAAGAAGTTCTGTAAATAAAGGTCTGAATGTCCGATGTATACGAAATAGCAAAGCTTATAATAACACCTCCTCCAGTTTTTTGTTTACATGGCTCAAAATAGTAAAATTGAGGGCAGAACAAAACATTTGTGAACTGTGCTATGAACTTATCACATTATACAGTGCAAGAACAGTAAGAATTCCAAACTGTCACTTTGGGATCTCACCCAGGGTGGGATGTGAAGGGTCCAATTATGCAACCTTACCTCTATAGAATCGCAAAAAGCGTGGTTATCCCTAGATTTCCAAGCTATTGACACAAATAGAAAAAGCGAAGTACAGTTGAGTGAGATTTCGCTTTAGTCGAAGACAAGCGACAATAAGATTTTCTAAGTATTGATGGTAAATGACAATATGAGGCCACTGTACCTCACCTAGTTAGGTCAAAGCATAAGGATAAGCCTTCTACAAATGGATTGCATTCTCAGTTCTCACAGTGACATCAAGGATAGATTGATAATGGCAAGCAGGAAAATTGCTGAGCACGTCAGACCAAAATACTGCCCCAATATAAAAAGCTAAGTCAAAAAGAGTATTGTTATGTGTGAAAGCAACTATCATGCAATGCTTTGATTCTTTATCACCAATCAAAAATTGATTCAGATAATCTAACCGAGAAAGTACCCCCAGAATAGAGAAGAAAACCTTGGCCAAATAATTATACTGCAATGGATGAAGGGCGGAGAAAAAGACCAGAGACCCTGTAGACCAATGTTATGTTAAGTTGGCTCTTTGTTATGCCACGAGTACCCATGTCAGATGCTTGATACTTGGCGTGTTAGATTTGGACCAGCAATTAATATTCTTCAAATTTATAAAGTTATATTCCCAGAATTATTTCTAATTATTTTCAGAAAAATAAAACAGAAAATGACTGCAGAAAATTAAACAGAAAATAAAATCGAAAATTTGAAAACTAATTAACTGCTGTAAACTAAATAAGCAAACAAATAATAAAAACAACTAGCTTGCAAAATATAATTTTTTAGATGCAATAAAACCCTTAAAACTATAAATAAAAATTAAAAATGTAAATTTTTAGGTTGTCTTTGTATATTATGGAATTTTATTATTTTTTCAACTATCGTTTAATGTATTTTTACATAGTCAGGTTGTCCTTAAGATCTTCATTACGCATCTCTTTTTTATTTTTTCCTTATGGAGTTTGTGTGAATAAAGAGGGTTATAGCTCACTTTTGTATGTTACTAATTAATCATGTTTTGTTTTTAGGTCCTACTACTCCTTTAAATGGATAAAAGTTCGATTAATGTGAATAGGACATCAATTGAATATATTAAAGGAGTTGAATCATTCTTAGATTTTCCTTTCTCCAATGCTGGGGATAGTAAGGTAATCATTTGCCCTTGTAACCGGTGCAAGATTGGGCGCAATCGTTGGTTTGATAGAGATGAAGTGGCATACCATCTCATGTTTTATAGATTTTGGCCTAGCTACACATAATGGGTGCATCATAGGGAATTATTTTCTATGCAATCTACTTCAGTACCTCAAAATGTAAGCCATAATGACGCTAGTGTTGAAGCTAGCTTTGAAGGTAATGTGGACATCACTGGATTGCTGAATGATGTCTTTGGGATACATAATGTAGGAAACATTGAAAATAATGCTACTAACAACATATGGGACATTGGAGATCTAATGTTGGGGGTAGATTATCAGTTTGTTGATAAATTTATGTGCAACAATGGAATGAATGAGGGAGAGAACGATGAAGATGTTGGGTATAGAAGGCTAGTAGAGCAAGCTAAGCAGGAACTATATCAAGGATCGAGTTTTTCAAAACTATCTTTCATTTTGCACTTATTTCATTTGAAATCCATGTATGGTTGGTTTGTTAAGTCATTTGATATGTTGCTCCAACTCATAGTAACTGTTTTCCCCCAAGTTAATCCGTTTCCATCATCTTGGAGTAAATGTAAGTAGTTGAAGAAGGATTTAGGGCTTAGCTATGAAAAGATCCATGCTTGCCCTCACGATTGTATCCTGTATTGGGATGGGAGGGAAAACTAAGATGACCGTGAAAAATGTCATGTTTCCCGATGGAAGGACAAGGATAAGAAAGTGGCAAATAAGGTTTTGCGTTACTTCTCTCTTATACCAAGGTTACTTAGGATGTATAAATCCTCTTAAATAGCAGAAGATATGCTTTGGCACCATAAAGAAAAGGTTAGAGATAGAATCCTTAGGCATCCAGCAGACGCAAAAGCATAGAAAGACTTTGATGCACAGAATTCTCATTTTGCTTCTAATCCTTGCAATGTTCGATTAGGACTTACTACGGATGGATTTAATCCTTTTCGTGTAATGAGTACCACACATAGTACGTGGCCTGTGCTTTTAATTCCATATAATCTACCCCCATGGCTTTGTATGAAACAATCTTCTATCATTCTATCCGTGATCATTCCTAGTGAAAAGGCTCCCGGTATGGACATTGATGTCTACCTTCAACCTCTAGTTAAAGAATTGTTACAGTTGTGGGACGGGGTAGATGCATTTGATGCATACTCAAAGACAAAGTTTAAACTACGTAGGGTTCTTCATTCTACTACTAGTGATTTTCCTGCGTACGCAAACTTATCTGGATGGAGTACTAAGGGTTGTTTTACTTGTCCATCTTGTGCTAGAGATACACATTCCATGTGGTTAGAGAATGGATGTAAATTTTGCTACATGGGCCATAGGAGATGGCTTCCTAAAAATCATCCATTTTGTTTTGACGATGTTGGATTTGATGGAAATATTGAGCTTGGTCTTGCTCCTAAACCTTGTACTGGTAGTGATATTCCGATACAGTTACAAGGGTTAAGATTTTCCTATGATAAAGGTGAAACTAAAAATGTCGGTATCGATGAAAAGGATGAGGAGCAAATATGGAAGAAGAGGAGCATTTTCTTTGATTTGCCATACTAGGAGAATAATCCTCTTCGCCATAATTTGGATGTAATGCATATTAAGAAGAATATATGCGATAACTTTTTAGGTACCTTATTAAATCTTGAGGGAAAATATAAAGATGACTTGAAAGCGCATCAAGACCAATAAGTGATGAAAATATGACCAGAGCTTCATCCTATTCAACTAACAAATGGAAAATATGAAATCCCTAATGCTCCTTACACTTTATCATCTGATGAGAAGACACGTTTACCAGCTGTCTTGAAACACATAGGAGTCCCAGATGGATATGCGGGTAATATATCTCGATGTGTCAATTTGAAGGAGCGTAAGGTATTCAATCTGAAAAGTCATGATTGTCACATATTGATGCAAGATTTGCCCCCCATTGCCCTAAGAGCAGCAAAAGATTCTAATGTTGTGGATCTTGTATGTGTATTATTAGCATTTTTCAAGGAACTGTGTGCGAAGGAGTTATCAGTTGAGAAATTGGATGATATCGGAGTTAATGTTGTTATAACACTGTGTAAAATGGAGAAAACATTCCCTCCCAGCCTTTTTACAATTATGGTGCACCTGCTTGTACACTTAACTAAGGAAGCAAAGCTCGGAGGACCTGTCTTTTATAGAAGGATGTACCCTATTGAAAGGTTAGAATATATATTTTTTCTATTATTGTTTTTTTCTAAGTATTTGTATAATGATAGTTGTATTGTAGTAGCTTTACTTTGACCTATGTAGGTTTCTGACATTCCTAAAAGGTCTTGTACATAATAGGGCACAACCCGAAGGTTCAATAGCAGAAGGATGCATTGCACATGAGTGTATAACCTTCTGTTCAAGGTACTTTAATGGGGTGGAAACAGTTTTTACTCGACCACAATGAAATGATGGTAATAACCCTAATGAGGATGTCTATTTATTTGGTACTGTGAGTCAACCCAAAGGAATGGTGCAAATGGTTGAAATTTCTCAATTAAACCTTCTGCAAGCTCAAAGATACGTACTTTTACACCTTGACGACATTGATGAATATCATAGGTCAGTAGAAGTCACTAATTGCTCCTAAAAATATTATTTGCTAACCGAACATATTAAACTAACATGGCCACTTATAAGGTATTTTTGAACGAGCGTATGACATCTTATCCTCACGTGGCAAGGGATAGACTTAAGCAAAAGTGGCTGCTTGAGGAATTTCCTCGGTGGATCCAAGAAAGGGTAAATTCACCTTGATAACTAATGTGTTTTCATTTAGTATTGTGATATATCCATTTTGGACTAATTACTTTTAATATTTACAGCTTAGGTATCCAACAAAGAATTCGATGATCAAGAATCAAGGTTGTTTAGGGCTGTCGCTGTTGGCCCTAACCCAATTGTAAAGCAAATGAATGTATTTGTTATCAATGGATATCGATTCCATACTCAAAAGAGAGATAAGGCAAAGAAAACTCAAAATTTTGGGGTCATTGTAGAAGCTGAGGGAAAAACCTATTTTGGAACAATCAATGACATCATTGAGTTAGATTACTATTCGGAGTGTAAGGTGGTACTATTTCGTTGTGATTGGGTGAACGTAAACTCCAAGGTCTAAAGAGGGACAAAAGAGGGTTCACTCTCGTAAATTTCTCACACAAAATACATGAGAGAGGCGCTTTAAAGGATGATCCATATATCTTTTCATCTCAGGCAGAACAAGTATTCTGTGTTGAAGATGAGAAAGATAAGGGTTGGGAGCATGTTGTTAAAGTAAAGCCGAGGGACACATATCGTCTAGGACCATTGCAAGTTGATGATGAGCTCTACCCTGAGTGCATTCTTGCTGACATCAGGAATGATGATGAATTTAGAGATCCAACGTATTGGGCCAATGTAGTTGGAGAGTCGTGAAATATGAAACTGTTCTTGTTAGAGTTTTGTTGTTATTAAGTCTCTTTTTTTTTTTGTATCACTAGAGAAGTTATATTCAATATAATGATTTTGACTCTGCACTGCATTTGTCAAGTTTAAAAATCATGCTTATGATTACAATAAATTGTGTTAAGTGTTGATATTGCTTATAGTTATAATTTTAAAAGTTTGTTATGTTAAAAATTTTGAAATAATGTGAGCTTGAAATTCAGGTTCAAATATAAGGAGTCATGTTTCGTTCATGGTGTATGTTTGCTGAGTATCAGAATTCCCTGCAAAATGAAACTGCAGCAGCAGAGGAGCTACTTGTAGATGACGCTGATAGTGATGACGATAGTGCCAATGAGGTGCTCGATGAGAATGACGAAAACAGTGATCCTCTGATAGATTTAGATCCATCCCTTGTGCCTATCCCAGAAGGATTTGATGATGATGATGAAGTGCTTGTCATTGGTAAGTAACACTATTATATTCATAAATGGTGAAAAAGTTGGTTTTATACACTAATTTCGATTTCTAGCAACCCACCCATGTCTTATAATTGTGATCTTGGATTAATTGGATGTTGTGAGTTGATGATTATGCTGGGAATTTGTTTATTTTGTGAGTTATAAATTGTTTATTGAATCTGCCCTATTAATTTGTGCTGAAATTCAGATGATGTTTAAATTATTGTTAGCTATTGGGTTGGAGAAAAATCATGAAATTTTTACTGTAGAATATAAACGTTATTTGGCAATTTTCTGTAGAGTTTCATGAATTTTAGATGTGTATTTTATAAGTTATGAATTTTTTTTTTGAAGCTGCCCTATTTTAAGCCGGTTGCTGTTTAAATATTCTGGTAATTATTGGCTTGATAGAAAAGTCGAAAAATTTGAATGTAGGTTCTCTATGATGGTTGCAAGGTATTTGGAAAGTTTTATGAAATTTGGATGTTCTTCATGAGTTGTGGTATGGAACATGATAGCCAATCATGACTTGATTTTGTTTACTAACCATCCTTTTTCAGATATATACATTGTATAGTTTTCAAACCAACCAATTTTGACCCACGGTTTTAATCTATGGCATTATGCAATAGTGATATTGAACATCGTAAAGATTATTTATTTTCTTAAAATTATAAGAAGAATACTAGCTACGATGAATTGCTATGCTTTATCTTTAATGTCATTTGATTCCACTTGATAGATGGACAAGGGATTGTAAGCAAGCTTAGAGGGCGAATCACTGTAAAAGTGGTGCATGACTTCAATGTTTCGAGTAGAATTCTAGTGCCTTTGAACAAGTTTTTACAGCCAGTAAAAAAAGCAGGAAGCGTGTTCAACCAATTCCTTACTGATGTGGTGAAGCGCCCTTGTTTCTATCCTTTAAACTACAAGGAGTGGCGACTTGTACCTTCTTTGTTTAAGGATCGAATTATAAATTATATAAGGGTGAGGTTCTTTTGTTTTTACTTCTAGTTGTTGTGCTTGTCAAACCTAACTTATGCACTTCATTATTTTCTTATACTGAATAAATGTAGAAGAAGTTCGTGATGCCAGCCACTCAGTCTGTTGACGAAAAAGTTTTGAGCACTGTTGGGGAAAGGGTAAGAGGATACAAACGTTATCTGAGAATGAAATACATTAAGGGAGGTACAACCAAGGAAGACTTGTACGCTTTATCAGCAGCTGAATCAGGAAATACTACAGGCCTGAAGCGTCCTTGTGGAGTAGGTGATACAATGTGGTTCGGATTTGTAGACTTATGTTTTTCAAAGAAGTTTCAGGTTAGCTACTGCACTCTAATAGTCTACATACGTGATAATAACTTTAGTTTGGAATATAAATTGTAACATATATATATTTTTTTATAGAAATATTCTGAGATTGGGAAGACAGTAAGGGGAAAGCAATTACATCCTCACAACTCTGGCTGACAGAGTTTTGCTATTTTGCGTGAAAAGTTTGTGAGTTGGCTAAGTATTGTGTTTCTTACGATGGCGTTATTAACAGGCATGCGTAAAGCATGTGCTGCTATTATTCATTTAAATTGACATAGTTATGTTCGGGTTTTAGGAAAGGAAACATAATCGAGAGCCTGGTTCAATCGAATGGTTCATAGAGACTCGTCAGAATAAGAAAGATAAGACCTTTCCTGATCCCATCACCCAACAATTTGTGGTAATTGTATATGTTTAAGTTTATATTATCATTTGCATGATGGATGTCTGAAGTTACATTTTTGTTGTGAGTTAGGATTCAGCAAAGAATATTATCAAGCAAAAGACAGGGTTCGATGAAGTTGTCTTCTCAGAGTCAACCAAGCAAGTGGAGAACATCGCCTATCGAAAACTAATGGGTGCTAAAACACAGGGAAAAGTGTGGGGATTGGGTCGTGGAGTATCTGCAAGAGATTTACGCAATCTACGTTACCCGGCTGAATCACCGATTGTGTTGAAACTTCTAAACAAAGTGCAAACCTTGGAGAACCAATTAAAAGTGCTGAATGCGAAAGTTGGTGCACAAGCTTTAGCCACTCCGCATGATTTAGTAAGTCGTTTGGCTACGGATGTGTAATTTGTGCATTGTATATTCGTTTATGTAAATTCTTTTGTTGTGTACTCCGGGTGTGTGACCTGTTGAGTTGTGAGCTCCGGCGTGCGGCCGTTGAGTTATTGGAATGTTTTATCTTGTTTTTCTCTATTGCAGATACCTAATGTAAGGCTTTAAGCCTGGGTTATGGTCAGGTTTTAGACGAAATGCTGTCCATTTAGTTCCATAAATTTTAGGAATTGCTAACACTTCTAGCTGAGGGCCAGGGCTGTGTGTGCTGCTACATTGCTTATGGTGTCATATGCTTCTTTTTTCATTATTTTGTTCCCCTTTCTTTATGCTCTCAGTTTGCACAATTGTTTATTAGTTTTTTTGGGTTATTAGTTGTAATACATGCTCGTTAATCTTTTTTTGGGTTATTAGTTGTAATCCGCGCATTGTATATTCTTTTATGTAAATTCTTTTGTTGTGTACTCCGGGTGTGTGACCTATTGAGTTGTAAGATCCGGCGTGTGGCCTTTGAGTTATTGGAATGTTTTTTCTTGTTTTTCTCTATTGCAAATACCTAATGTAAGGCTTTAAGCCTGGGTTACAGTCAGGTTTTAAACGAAATGCTGTTCGTTTAGTTCTAGAAATTTTAGGAATTGCTAACACTTCTGGCTGAGGGGCAGGGCTGAGTGTGCTGTTACATTGCTTGTGGTGTCGTCTGCTTCTTTTTTCGTTATTTTATTCCCTTTTCTTTATGCTCTCAGTTTGCACAGTTGTTTATTAGTTTTTTTGGGTTATTAGTTGTAATACATGCTCGTTAATTTTTTTTGGATTATTAGTTGTAATCCGTGCGTTGTATATTCTTTTATGTAAATTCTTTTATTGTGTACTCCAGGTGTGTGACCAGTTGAGTTGTGAGCTCCGGCATGTGGCCGTTGAGTTATTAGAATGTTTTTTCTTGTTTTTGTCTATTCCAAATACCTAATATAAGGCTTTAAGCCTGAGTTATGGTCAGGTTTTAGACGAAATATTGTCCGTTTAGTTCCAGAAATTTTAGGAATCGCTAACACTTCTAGCCTGGGTTATGGTCAGCTCGTTAGTCTTTTCTTAAATTTTAATCCTTACTATTTATATAGAGTACAAGTCCCAAGAAGTTTCAAGGAATGCCCAACCATGTGATAAAAACAAAGGCCAAGATTCACCTATATGCGATGGATCTCAAAAAGGTTCAAAGCCTGACACACCTGTTGATCTGGACAGAAGTAATGATTCACCCAAATCTGGGGATGCCTTCTCTATCTCTAATGTCCTAGGTAGTGGAAGATTATATGTTTGTAAGTTATGTTATATTTCATTTTAGTAGTTGATTGTATTTCTATGCTAATTGTTTGTAGGGCATGAGACCCAAAGAAGCACAAAGCCATCAAAGTATATCGACTCAATGCAAGATGGTCACCAAAAGCAATCAGGAAAGACATCAGTAAGTACAAATGATATATCATTAAATTGTTATTCATCAGAAGCAAAAAAATGTTCGGGTGGTTAAATTCATTCATTTTTACCTTTTAATTGTTTTTTTTTAATATTCCTAGTTATTGTCCAAGCAAGCAAATGGTAACATCAGAACTGAATCTCTTAATCATGGCGACAAGCGACCTAATCCTGTCCAGCCTAGTTCCACACTTCTTAATAATGGTGGTGTCATACCTAATGCTCAACTATCAAAACATATTGCTTTTAATCATGATGGTGGTCGCTCTTATGTGGAACTTTCAACAAAAGCGAATCCTACCTCAGGAGGCACTTTAATAAAGGGTTGCAAACCATCATTGCATAGCCATGCAGAAAATCAGAAGGTACATATATCAATCAAACATTCTGTTTTCTTTAACATAAAGTATATGTTTAGTTGGTTATGTATTTATTTATTTTGTGTATGTTATTAGAGAAATTTTGTGGGAATGGACAAGCAAGTCAAAAACACTCCTGTTATATCTTCACATATGCTTCAAAAGGCAGTTGTTGAGCATGGAACTGCAATACAATACGAAAAAAATTGTTTAACTTCAGTAAGAAGATTTATATTTACTTTGAAATCATGTAACATTCAAGGTCATCATCGATTAGAAAAGACTCATACTTAGTAACAAACATCTCACTCAAATCATAATCAAACATATAATTTTCTATCGAGTTAACAGTAGAAAACTCCATATCATCAAAACCTGAAGGATGCCTTCGCAAATTACTGACAGTTAA
The DNA here is from genome assembly GCA_029747015.1 of Carnegiea gigantea. NCBI lineage: Eukaryota > Viridiplantae > Streptophyta > Magnoliopsida > Caryophyllales > Cactaceae > Carnegiea > Carnegiea gigantea. Next base: position 140,083 of record JAKOGI010000836.1, on the reverse strand, counting down.
TTCTAAGGTCATATTACCAAAAGACAATCTCATGATGCCATTTCTGCAGTTAATCAAAGCATTGGCAGTAGCCAAGAAAGAACGTCCTAAAATAATAGGAACTTGACAAGTAGTATTTGCCACTTTCTCAGTCTCAAGTGTAACGAAGTCCACTTGGCAAATAAATTCACCCACCTTCATCAGCACAATCTCCACCACACCCCTAGATAACCTAGTTGATCTATCAGCTGACTGGATGGCTATTTGGGTAGGTTTTGGCTCACCTAACCCTAGCCTCCTATATTTAGTGAAGGATATCAAATTAACGTTGGTTCCTAAGTCAAACAAAGCTCTATGAATGAGTTGATCCCTTATGACTGTAGAAATATTAGGGCAACCAGGGTCATTGTACCTCACTAGGATCTTATGGAAAATGATAGAACCAGCACTAGAGGTTAACAAAGTTTTCTTACAAACACTGGTGGCTCTCTTGGTGATACATGGATCCTTCAAAAACTTAGTATCAGGAGACATCTACTGAATAGCATCAAGCAAAGAAATGTTGATTTTAACCCGAGAGAAACTCTCTCTTATCTTATCAACATGAGTCTGGTCTTTCCTTTTAGCCTATCAAGGAAACTAGGCAAATGCTTATGCACTCTCTTAGCTGCAGAAGGCGAAGATGAATCTTTAGGAGATTAGGGATCAATTGAATCAATAGAATCTTTCTTCTTAGGCTCTCTTGGTGGTACATGGATCCTTCAAAAACTTAGTATCAGGAGACATCTGCTGAATAGCATCAAGCAAAGAAATGTTGATTTTAACCTGAGAGAAACTCTCTCTTATCTTATCAACATGAGTCTGGTATTTCCTTTTGGCCTATGAAGGAAACTAGGAAACGCTTATGCACTCTCTCAGCTGCAGAAGGTGAAGATGAATCTTTAGGAGATTAGGGATCATTGAATCAATAGAATCTTTCTTCTTAGGCTCTTCTTTATCAAAAGATGAGTTAGAACGTATAGAGTCATTAGGAGTATCAATAGAGACACCATTAGTAGCACCCCCTGACATATTGGATGAACTATTTTTTAGAGAAGATAATGGAAAAGAATTTTAAAAGAAACTATGAGGGTATTTGCGAGGTTCCTTCGAATTTCCCACTTGATTATCAATCTCTCAATCTGATCTAAGAGATATAACTCCATTTACCTTCTTCGCAGTCTCACTAAGGTTGACTCTAGAAGAAGATGAGACATGACCCTTGTGGTTCACTGCTAGCTGACTGGAAAAAGTACCTGGCTCCCTAGTAGATAATGCTAATCAAGAAAATTGCTTAGTCATCATTCTCATCATTTTTTCCATATTAACATTAATCATGCCCTCCACATGACTATAAATTCTCTTCTCAATCTTATTAATATTAGTGTAACTACAATGAGGTCGAACCTACACAACAGGAGCTAGAGGTCTTGGTGCATTCGACACACCATGGTAAGCTGGTCTTTGAAAAGAGTTAGAAGGATGGGAGATGGGGTGGGAGTTGTTTCCAGGAAACACTCCAGGTTAAGAGTTAGGGACCACAGCATTATATCCATTATTCTAAGAAAAGTTAGGATGATTTTTCTACCCTGGATTATAGTAAGGGGAGAATGGGTCATTCATGGGTCTTTGGTAGGCAATACTCACTTGCTCATGTCTAGTGGATAACTGGTGAGCAGAATGAGGGCATGAACTCAATGTATGATCCAAGGCCTAGCAGTGAGCATAAGACACCATAAATGTTTAAGAAGTGTGGGGAGTCTAGACGGATAACCCCTTTAATATGTTCTCTAAGACTGCAATCTTAGACTCTAGGTGACTCACATTAGAAATAGAATGCATTCCACCCCAACCTAATCAAGAACTTAGACTATGATCTCTAGCAGCTTCCCACAGGATAGTCTTCTCAGCTATGTCCTCTAAGCATTCCCAGGCAGCAGTGACACTCTTAGAAAGAAAGTCACCTTGACACATGGACTTTAACATGGTTCAGGTTTGTTGGTCAAGTCCTTCGTAAACTATTTGGTGCAAACACACTTGATCTAAACCATTATGGAGACATTGGGTCAACAAATTCCTAAACCCTATCTAAATATTTCCAAAATGATTCCCTTTCTAGTTAAACAAATTGATTGATTTCATTCCTTAACTTTGCAGTCTTGGCATTAGAAAAATACTATCTTAAGAACAACTTAACAAAGTCATCCTAAGTTGACATAGAATTAGCAGCCAAGTCACATATCCATCTTTTAGCAGCATCTTTGAAAGTGGAAGGAATTAATTTCATTCTCACCACATCAACAAAAATATTAGAGAAATGCATCATGGAACATACTTCTTCAAATTTCCTCAAAAACAAATATGCATCCTCTAAACAATTGAAATTAGGGAGCATTTGAGTGTAATGAAGCCTGAATTCAAAGGTGACATTAGATCCTCGGTCAGTCCAATTAAAGCACTATGGTAAAGTGGTCCTAGGAGGATAGAAAGTATCAGTCAAAGTCCTCCCTTGTGCTGTTTCTTCAAATTCAAGTTCAGGCTTGGGTTTAGATTCAGATTCTAGCTCAAGGTCAGGTTCAATCCTGACAAGTCTTTTGCTCTCAGGGTCTCTAATCCAGCCAATCATGCAACGCCTACACTCTTACAAAAATCATTTTGGTTATTTTTCTAATAACTTTATCTTTTTTTAAGTTTTTCACACAAAACAAAAGTAGAAAATAAACTAAACTTAAAATGAAACAAACGTAGAAAACACAAAATAAACTAAAACAAAAACATAAAATAAACTAAAACCTAAAAGCTAAAGCTAAAAATAAAATTAAATAGAAAATCAAACTCTAAATTTAGAACACTATATACAAAAAATTCAGCACATTCACAGAGAACATGGACATATTTTTTTAAAGTTTTTCTGTCCTAAAACAATGCAAAAAGTTCAAAACAAGAAATTATTTCTAGAAATTCCAAAAAATTCCAAAATTTTCTAAAAAGTCTACAAAAAAATTCGCCTAGGCTCTAAAAATCCCTAGCAATCAAGTAAAAATATGAGAACAACAAAATCAACAATGGATTAGCACCGAATTAGCATGGCAAAAGCAAAACAGACTCCAAAAATCAAAAAAACATGCGCTAGAATGCATTGAATTTTCTAGTTTCAATTTCTGCCTGCACTGTTCCTACAATGGACTTGTTAGTTTTGATTTTTTTTTTAAAGAACAAAATTATTCACCAAAAAGCAAAACAAAATTAACAAAATAAAATCAAAATATAAACTCTAAACAAATTTAAAAAACACACAAAATCTAAACTAAACTAACAAACATCGTCTAAAATCAAAATCAAAAATTACGACAAGAAACAAAAATGTAAAATCAACTAAACTTTGACTCAATTTAACACACAACCTTATTCCAAAAATTTCATCTCCGGCAATGGCGCCAAACGCTTGTTGTGATTTTTATAAATATTAGTTTTTATCATAGGCATAAGGTTTATCACTGTAATACTTGAGGGTGTCGATCCATAGAGATATGTGACAAAATTAGGCCACTGTTAGTCTAAACTAGCATAAACTCAAGAAGCCAATCATACTTTTATAAGGAGTAGTTTACGTAATAAAAGTCAATTCACTAATTTAAAACTAATTGACACCTAACCATGTAATTTTTACAAAGATTAGTTTACGGAATACTTGAATTTGTGTAACAAAAATCAATCAACTAACTTTAAAAAAAGACTAAAGACTCTAAACTTGAACACATCAGAATGCGGCATAAATGAGCACTCATACAGTTAGGACCTTGATCAAGTTCAACTCATAGACCATCATCATGTGTAGTCAGTTTAGACATTCAATCAAAATTCCAAAGCAAGAAACAAATAGGACTTGAAATTGTTCTAAATTCAATAGCAACTAATGGACTAAGATCTTGCAAGCCTGCAACAACCTCATTCAAAAGGCTAGAACAAGATGGAGAATCAAACTGAGCCTCAAAACTGAACATCAAAAGTACAGAATGGGGCAAGCGAAACAGGACAGAATGAATTTCCCTAGAACTCAAAATTTGAATGGAATAGAACCAAAATTTGAAATCAAACTAGATACTCAAAACTCGAGAGACTGAAAAAAACAAAACTTGACTCAAAAGTGAAACCGTATAATTCAATTGCACTGATTCAACGCTCAACAAATTTAGATCTGAAATTCAAAAACAGAACCAGAATGAAACTATATAAAAAACAAAACCCTCTAATCTATGTTATACTCTCCGTTGCCCTCAATCTTGCCATCCAATTTGCAGCCCCCCAAAAACGCCACCTTCTGCTCTTGGCTAATTCCATTAAACTCAAATTAAAGACAACCTCTTGTAACAGCTGAATTTTTTATGATGATAATGATGCGAATACAGGGTAACGGCTGAAGGTGATAATTGGTAAATCGATGAGAGGTGATTGTATAAGTGAATAAATAATGAAGAGAGATAGGGTGATTTTCAACTGGGTTGCACAAATGGCAGAGATAGAGAAGATGACTAAGCTACTTCTGGGGGGCTCATTGGGGTTATGGGTAAAGAAAGAAGACGAGATAGAAGGATTAACAGTGAAGAAGGTAGTGTATCATGTGATGGGCACACGCTACAGATAAGATTAGGGGGGATCTGGTGATTACGTGCCCCGCGTGTGACAGGAAGGGTAAGCTTAAGGTGGGGAGGGGTTTTTGGGCTCCCTTCTGGGTCATGGGTTGGGTGAAGGAAACAAAACGAACAGGCCCACTGGAAGAGAAGCTGCGTGGGGGAAAAATTTGGGTCGAGGAAAGCAAAAAACGGATAACTGCATCTAGGCAAAAACTGAGTCTCAATGCTGGGTCCGTGGGAAGGAAGGGGTGACGCTTAGAAGAAACAGCGCGAGGCCAGATGATTGGGCTGTGAATGATTGGGCTGTTCTTTATTTATTTCTTTCATTTTTTCCTAAGAAATTTTATTCACTCTTCAAATTTCCCAATTTCCTACAACATAAACAAAACATATTAAAAGTCTAATTTAATTATTCATTTTGAGCAAATACTAAATAATAAAAAGGTATAAAATGACATAATTTCATGTTGAGTAGTTGTCCAAGAAGTTATGCCTTTAACCAAAGTATTATGACTATTGAGTTCTATAGAGGTTTGACTTTAGAACTTGTTTCATCTAAACTAAATATGTTACTACCGTAGTGGAGTGACTTTATTACTTTAGAACTGTAAGTTTTAGAGGTAAGAGTTATGAAAGCTTTTGATCATGAGAGTAATTGTTTGGAGCGTGTGTAGTTTGAAACAAGTTTGAAATTTATTATTGACATGAGCCTTGTGTTATTCGCCTTTAGATGGGGCGTTATTTCAACAATTTAGGTGGTGTTGTCTTATTTTAAATCAGTTGGATACTAAATTTTGGAAATGTTTAACAAACCCAAACTTTTGTAAAATGCAGAATTTGAAAGTGGCTTAAACTATCATAAACAGTTCAAGGTAATGTAGAAGTGTTCAATGAAAGAAACATAGCCCTGCCTTATTTTGAATGATTGTGGAATATTGAATCGAGTAGTTGGTTTGATTAACATTTGCTAACAAAGTAAGGCCATGAAGTCATTTTTACCCCTTGATGTTTCTTCATTTTGAATTCTTGTGACTCCCAATTAACTAAAGTGAACCTTTCCAACCAAAACTATTTTGCTAAGTACATTAAAAAGGGAAGTTAAAAATTTATCAAGTATCTTTAACCTTTCCAAAGCGATTTTTGTGGTTTGAATGGTTTTAGGTTAGGGGCATAGTGCTAAAGAGGACTCATTCCCGAGAGTAGACCTTAGGATAACGACTAGAGTAAGAATCCTAATTAGCTAAGGATTCAAGCTATCCACAACCCCTAATGAGGGTAGGAGTTATATTAACTTGGGGAAGTCCCAAGACAACAAAAAACTTATGGGTTGCAATTACCTAACAATGAGAGCTCCAAGAGCATGTTCAATACCCTAAAAAGAGCACTTACTCAATTCTTATGAGTCATGTGTATAACACCTCCAAAATGCTAATGACATGATTTACAGAAAACTGCAGCGAAAGACTTAATAATAGAAGGTGCTACCGTCGTCCTGATAAGGACAAGACTCACTGAAATCATTCAATCTTGCAACTCATGTTCACAATCACAATATCTATTAAAATGAAACACTTCAAGATCAAAGTCCATAATAGTTCAACTTCAATACAATCGACTTAATCATACCATGTGCTAACTCGCACTCCACACTACACAAGTATATTGAGTATAGACACAACTTGACCCTAAGGTCGATCCCAACATTCATGCTATGCTAAATCCATTGTGAGTATCTGTTGACTTCCAAAAGGGCTTGCTAAATGAAAAAATATGTAATACTTCATCACCTAAAATGAAAAACATAAAAACAATTCGAAAATGTGAGCTAAAACTCAATACATGCGTTCCTATATTATAAAATGAGCATAGATTTTTGACTGGTACCCGCCTTTGCAATTCAATCAGTTCGTAATAACAATGAAAATGAAAGTAATATGAGACTGAATTGCTCATTATTATCTGGATGTGAATCACTCGTAATGATATGAGCTATACATAGGTGTACACTTACCAATCTAATTAAGAGTTAGCCTGAAGCTAAGCGGGTAAATGATGGGCTGACGCCCTATAGATGAAAACTGATGGGGTCACAAGTTAAATGGTAAATCACTATGTGAACTAATTCATTGATAAACTCATTAACAGTTGTAACTTGATAAACATATTCTACTTTCTGAAGATACAGGCAATAGACGTATCATGGGTCTTTAAAAAAAATGTCATTTGACTTGATAAATGTCATCTATTCCATAAATGTCATCTAACTTGATAAATATATTTTGACTTGATAACACTTATGCATAATAGGAAACGATAACTAGGCCTCGATTCTATTTCATAAATGTCATTATAGGCATGTGTAGTTAGTAAACGATCCTTACTCACATAATTGAGTAAGTACGTGTAATAGAAATTGAGTAATTAAATGGTATAGATAACTTGGGTATTTCAATATAACTTCAAACTAAATTAGTAAAAGTAATTAAATCCGGTATAAAGTAAATGAAAGCAAAATAGACCACAATGAGATAAATGAGATTACAAAGAAAAAGGCCTTGATGGTGATAAATGAGAGAGTCGTTGTACTCTTTTTCTGAGATAGGTTGCGGATACGGGTTTAAAGCTCGCTGATGCATAGCTTGGTTCAACATAACAGCTAGTGCACTAGATTGGCTTGATAAATGCATTTGATACATTCTGAATTGAGTAAGTAATAAAGATTTGAGGTCAAGAGAGATATATCTTAGTTGAAAATAGCATAAACTATAATAACTTGGTCTGATAAACATAGTTTCTGAGTCACAACTCTCCCCACTTCTTATGTTTCATTTAGAAATTTGTTAGATATAGAATTCTATCCCAAATGAGTCATTAAACTCAATAGAAGCTATTAAGCTGACTAAACTTGGTATTTTCTTTGTAAAATTCATAATTGATTCAAAGCTCATAAACAAGCTCCCAAATTATATACTTGTCTTTTTCTTTCTCATCAGCTAAGGTAGAAACTCCATGAAAGTCCATGAATATCATTTCCCCCTTAAATGACCTTGGCCCAAAATACACAAAATGAGTGCATGATCAATCTCACTCAATCTTTATTATTGCTCTTTGCACAATTACTCAAAATGCTTTTAAAAATCACCAAACTCAAAATACTCAACCAAAATTCATGAAATCATATAGAAAATTTGAAAATAATGTGGACAATCTGCAGCAAAATTTTTAACATTTTCCTCCAAGTATACGGTGCACATAAATTGCAACAACAGCCCAATTTTCACCAAAGCAGGTTAGTTCACTTCAAAAATTCATAACTTTCACCTTAGACCTCAAATGGAGACCTAAAACCCTAATATTAAAATATTAACAAGTCTCAAAAAAAGTTTATTTGCAACACAGAACATGATTCCTACAATAGAGTTTCCAAAATGGGGCTGAAACACAAGTGTGTCAGTTTGGGTAAACCTGTGCAGTTCTAGCAAAACAGCAATAACTTTGTCCACAAAACTCGGATTAAGGCAATTCAAAAGGCATTTAAAAGATAACTCACTGATCTAGCTCGCCACCAAAATTCCAAATTTTTGGACAAGCCACACATTACTAGTTTTTCTCGGAATAGACCCCTATTTTTGGGCCCTTCATAGCTTGCTACCTATTTTATTATCCTCCTTTTCGCATAATTACCCTCTAAAATCACTTGTTGAAATTATCAAACCTTCAAGGACCCTCAACATCACTTTAGATAGTCACAATCCATAATTTTTACTTCATAATCATCCAAGATTCATTTTCAATCCAATAACATATCCAACATCATAAATCACCTTATGTGATCCAAATGAACATATTTAATACAAAAACTCACTTAAATCAAGCATGACCATGAAAATCCTAATTCTTGCTCATTCATGTGAACATCCAAATTACCATAATTGGCTTCAAAATGATCATCTAACATCATATTTTTTATGATTTATAACACAAATTACAACAAGATACATAAACAAGCTCAAACTCATACCTGCTTAATTTCAAGTTACTTGATAATGTTCTTGATCAAATACCCATAACCCCAAACATCTCCAAACTCAATAAAAATTGCATAATAACTATCAATTTGATCATATAAACAATAACCATAACTAAAACAATCCTAAAAACTCAAAATAGAACAAGTTAGGGTTTGGGTATTCCTTACTTTAGGCTTGAATTAGAGGGAGGTGGGGCCCATTTTGAGTGATTTTGGTGGTTAGACATGATAGCTAGTAGCAAGGGGAGGTCAGGACAGCTAGAAGATGGCTAAAAAAGTGGCTAAAAACCACCAAAAATGGCGGTACAAGGGGCAGCAGCTACTGCCCCTATTTTCTGCAGAAGGAGGTGAGGTAGAAAAATAGAGAGTTGGGTCTTGTTATTTGTGCTAAATTTTTGTACAAAAATTGTCAATTAATAGCCACATATGGCTACAAATTTTCAACCCAAAAAGTAGCTTTCTGCTCAATTAAATTAGGTACTAGAATGAGTAATTAGTGAAATAACAAAGTCAGCAAGATTTTGGGCTTTTGTTTTGGCCCCAACAAGCTAAGTTTAAGCTTGAAAAATTTTTTGAAGTGTTGAGAAAATTTTGTATTGCTCGGGATTAAAGTTCACCGAAGGCAAGAAAATAATTAGTCACTAAATTATACTTACGGAGGCCTAATATCGATTCACCTGATATTTAATCAATCAACGAAACTTGAATTGACAATGAATAAAACTTGAATTTCAAAGTGGGATCTAAATGAAATATCCTCCAATCGTGATGATTAAATATGATAAATGAAAATAAAAAATTTAAATGATATAAGGTTATTCAGTAAATATATAAATTGAGTGTAATTGACTTAATAAACATGATTTGGTTAAAGAAATAACCATGAATGATTAAATCAATAAACATAATTAATTAAATGAACAAATATGATTAAGTAAATAAATAAATATGATTTAAATAAATACATATGGGTTAGGATCGGTTTATTACAGCCTTCCTCCTTAAAAGTTTCGTCCTTGAAACTTATGATTTTTAATCATGTATGGAATGCCACCTCAAGTATGGATTGTTGATTTTCACTGCTTCCCTCTAAAAAGGTATGATTAGCCCAAAGTGTATAGCTGCTTAACCCTACAATCGAGTATCTAGATCATCAGTGACTTAACTGGCTCGATTACTTTGGTTTAAAATTGGTATTCTCTTCAAAAGAAAAAATTTGTTACTGCAAAGGAGGTACTCTACTCTACTGGTTCTCTGTCTTGACCACTAATAAATATGAAAACAATTATATTTCCTAATAGGTACTCTGATACTGACTTATAAAGTCCAATGTAAGGAGGACTCAAATATCTTTGATATCCAGTCTTTTGACACCGTTGACTAGAGAAGTCCTTTGGAATACTTTATATCTCATCTGAACCTTGATTGTCTCCTTCTTTAGTCAAAATGACCATATGACTCTTGTGTAGTTCTTGTGTCACCTTAGGGCGTGCTTGAATTGTCTTATAATTCTTGATACTTCTCCTAGCTTACTCTAATATCACTAGACATTGTTTGAGATTATGCCCTTATCAAATAGTCCTCATCTGATGTTCTTAATGCACCACATAATCTTTCCTCATCAGATTAGTCTAAGATCTGCTCTAAATTTGAATTAGAAGCTACAATAAACATGGTCAGAGATAAAAATGATGGAATTGGTGGTCAAGTGAGTCATTAGGAGCAAAAGAAATAAACAATGAGACTAGAAAAGATTTACAAAGGAGGAATTAATATGGGGTGATTAGAATAAAGATAACCATAAGTGTATCATGAATTATGAAATATAATGCCATAAGAATTGTGGTTTATAAATATGGATCACAAAGGGTCCAATAAATAATCAGCCAAGGAGAAAGTGGCCAGTTATATTCGGGTTTAACCGATGAATTGGAAATAAGATGACAAGCAATTAAGCTTTAACTAGGTGACTTGATAGACACAAGCAAAGAGATAAGTGCAATAGATAGATGAGACAACTAATGTGTAATAAATAGATACATAGATTGGATAAGCAAAGTGCAATAAATAGACAAATAGATTGGACAAGCAAAGTATAATAGATGGATAAATGGATTGCACAAGCAAAGTGCCAATGGATAGATAAATAGATTAAGTAAGCTACAATAGAAACATGACTTTACTGATATGAAGCCAATTCAAGTACAACAATGAGATTAAATAGAGAATGGAAAAGTTTATTTATCAGAATGTAAGATATATGTGTGGGTGTTGAAGTTCAAAATGAGGAGAGTAAGGGGATTATAACAATCACAATCAGCCACCCCAATTAGAGTTGAATTACATTATGAGTTCAAAGCAAGTTATACGAGCTTATCATTATGAATAAATGAGATGTAAGATGGATGTGTGAATTGGCACTCATCGGAATGAATTACAACTCATGATCATAAAATAAAGGTGGTGAAGGTCAAGAGCACTGGAATGTTGACAATCATATAAAGACAATCATATAAGGTCGACAAAAATGTATTGCACATTTAACAATTGGTTTGCAAAGACATGGAAGATCACGCTAATAGGAAATATCCGGGTTGAAATACAAGGGAGATTAAACAATATTGGATAGTATCAAGTTTTGAAGATAGGACAAGCAAACAATTTCAAGAATTACTATAAAAGGGCATTCTTGCAAAAGATAAACTGTGGTTGCATGGTTGATGTATGATATCCAGACCTCAAATCATTCCTGGAAAAGACTTCTATTGTTAGCAGTTAATCCCATAAATTAGTTTTTCAAGGTATATGGCACTTGTTTTTTATAGTGATCTTATTCAACTCTCTGTACGCAATACACAACCATAAGGTTTTGCCTTCCTTCTTCACACATATAAAACTAGGGTTTCCCACGGTGACACACTTGGTCAAATAACTCCATTCCATAATAACTCATCTTACTAAATCTTTAGTTTTTAAGCTCTGCAGGGGGTCATATGATAGGGGCTCTGAAATAGATTGACCACCTAGAACTAGGTTGATCTGAAAATTAATGTTTCTTAGGGAAAAACAGTCTTCTAAATCCTCCGATGAAACATCTCTAAATTCATAAACTATAATTGCGGATATATATATAACGATGTGGTTGGCGTATCACTAATATTCAATGTATTACTGACACAATAACTCACTTGCTTGCACAGTATAATTAGGGTGAAAATAGGGTTTTTCTTCCCTCAATCCATAGAAACACATGTCTAGTCTTTCCTCACTTCTCAAACTAACCTTAAGATCTTTACAAGTCATCTTCTATAAGTACGTTATCAGTTCATTCTCATAATGATAACAAGGTCTGCCAATCAAACTGGATTGAATGTCCAATGAATATGGTTCTGGCAATACTAATAGAAGTACACTTATAAAAGATAACACATTCAATTGCTTACTGGTTTCAGTAAATTTAAAAGACAGGGGGACGATCTAAAGTGTAAAGAGATGCAATAACACCATGAACTTTTACAAAGATATTTCTTTATTGGTTAGAAAGGGCAAGTATGTAAGTTGAATGAATGAAAGGACGAAGATTCGTAATGAAAGAGGTAATACATATAAATGGCTTACATATACAAGACATGCAGTTTGTTCATAATGGTCATGACAGTAAAGCAAATGAACGATGTTATGAAATTGAGAGGGAGTATTAAGTACTGAAGGTGAAGAAATCTAACAGATTACCAAACAGGCATTTCAAAAGTCATACGGTACCCGTATGTGAGTAAATTGATGAAGATGAGGGTCCACACCACCAGAAGGAAAATTTTATTCATCTAGTGTTGAAAAGGCCAATACTCAAGATGAAGGAGTTCGGCTTATGACTGAACATGATGGCATCCATGAATAACACATTCTGCAGTAAATGGAAGTCGTGGGTAGGCATATAAACTCCAAAATTGCTGGCAAATAAAAATAGCACAAATCATTATTTACGATTAATAAGATAGGTTGTACTAGTAAAGAAAGGATTACCAAAATAACATGAGTAATGGCATGCAGTCACGGCCATAGAGTAGTATGCCAACATGACATTGCGATGCTATAGAAATACGAACAATATAGATCCATTTAATTACTAAAAGGGCAGATGACTGGGTTTGAAGCAATCAAAGGCTTTGCAAGCAATAAATAAATAGTGCCCAAATAGAAGCAAGGAGTTAGAGTAGGTGATAGTATAAATATGGACATAGTGGTGACTGAATTGTAAGTAGAATGGATTAGATATGCTTAGGAAGAACTGCAAATCACACAGTAACGCACACCAGAGTCATTATAAGCTCCATTATAGAAATAGAGAATTAAACAATTATGATTGTCTGGGTTTGAATCGCCTATAAGAAAGGTTGCTCAGATGTGTTTAAAGGATTTCCTACAGACCACATATGAGATTTTTCATAAACACTCCATTACAAATCAAGAGAGTGTCAGTGGCAAAAAAATGACGCCTCTAAACAGTTTAAGGTAACTAGTACAGAAATAAGTCAATAACAGGAAGTAATAGAAGCATTGCTGATGTAAGGTCCTAATGTCAAGAACGGCAGCTTAATCTTGCTCGTACCACCCATATAGTGCCAAGTAGCACACTGCAAGCTACCGAACTACTGTCACAGGATTTCCTATAGTAATTCCATCTCATGCTAATTCAACCCAAAGACATACCAAGTTGCAAATGGCATTCCTGCAATAGGTTTTAAACATCACTATACTCAATATCATGTATATTAATACACCTCAATGAAACTCTCAAATTCTGGAGCAAAACGGACAGAGTTCTACCTAAAAATTGGCTAAAACCCAGACTTAAAGCCCTACAATAGATACCTAAAATGGAGAGAAATACTTTGATAGCTCAGCGGCCACACGTCGGAGTTCATAACTCAATAGGTCACACACCTAGAGTGCACGTTTGTAAAAATTTAAACAAATGAGAGAAATGAAGCATACAATACAACTCCCAGATAAATGAGAGTATGCCTCACTAATAGGTGACCTAAATAGTTCCACACTCCACTTTGCTAATGCTTGAATCTCAGGATATTACCTAAATATTGTGTCACCCAAATAGAAATGGTTCCTCCTTATGTGCCCATACATATGAACTTATAGTTAATAGCTCGTTTAACTGGTCTAACATAACTCATATACACCTTGACAGCTAACTTATAAACACTTAATAACTCATAGTGGCCCTCAAAACCTTAGCACTAATACCAAATCTATAACGCCCTCAAAATGCTAATGACATGATTTATGAAAAACTGCAGCAGAAGACTTAATAATAGAAGGCACTACCACCGTCCTGACAAGGACAAGGCTCACTAAAATCATTTAATCTTGCAACTCATGTTCATAATCATCATAATTGAAATACTTCAAGACCAAAGTCCATAATAGTTCAACTTCAATAAAATCAACTTAATTATATCATGTGCTAACTCCCACTCCGCACTCTGTAAGTATATTGAATATAGACCCAACTTAAGCCTGAGGTCGATCCCAACATCCATGTTATGCTGTATCCACTGTGAGCATCTGTGGACTTCGAAAAGGGCTTGCTAAATGGAGAAACATGTGATACATCATCACCTAAAATGGAAAACATGAAAACAATTCTAAAATGTGGGCTAAAACTCAGTACATGCATTCCTGTATTGTAAAATGAGCGTAGAAATACTGTTGATAGGTACCCGCCTTTACAATTCATTTAGTTCGCAATAACAATGAAAATGAAAGTAATATGAAACTGAATTGCTTATTATTATCTAAATGTGAACCCCTTGTAATGATATAAGCTATACATAAGTGTACATCTTCCAATCTGATCAAATAATTGGCCTAAAGTCGTGCGGGTAAATGATGGGCTGACGCCCTATAGACGATAACCGATGGGGTCACAAGTTAAAGGGTAAATCACTGTATAAACTAATTCATTGATAAACTCATTAAGAGCTATAACTTGATAAACATGTTTCGCTTTCTAAAGATACAGGCGATGGATATACCTTGAGTCTTTAAAAAAATGCCATCTGACTCCATAAATGTCATCTATTTCATAAATGTTATCTGACTTGATAAATATGTTTTGACTTGATAACACTTATGCATAACGGGAAACGATAACTATGCCATGATCCTGTTTCATAAATGTAATTATAGGTATGTGTAGTCAGTAAATGATCCTTACTCACATAATTGAGTAAGTATGCGTGATAGAAATTGAGTAATTGAATGGTACACATAACTTGGATATTTTAATATAACTTCAAACTGAATTAATATAGGTAATTAAATCTAGTATAAAGTAAATCAAAGTAAAATAGATCACGATGAGATAAATGAGATTACAAAGGAAAAGGCCTTGATGGTGACAAATGAGAGAGTGGTTATGGCCTTTTTTGAGATAGGTTGCTGATACTGATTTAAAACTCGCTGATGAATAGCCTGGTCCAACATAACAGCTAGTACACTAGATTGCCTTGATAAATACATTTGGTACATTCTGAATTGAGTAAATAATAAAGGTTTGAGGCCAAGAGAGATATATCTTGGTTCAAAATAGCATAAATTGCAATAACTTAATCTGATGAATATGGTTTCTGAGTTACAACTCTTCCCACTTTTCATATTTCATTCATAAATCTATTAGACATAGAATTCCACCCCAAATGAGTCATCGAACTCAACAGAAGCTATTAAACTCACTAAACTTGGTATTTTCTTTGTAAAATTCAAAATTGATTCAGAGCTCATAAACAAGCTCCCAAATTGTTTACTTGTCTTCTTCTTTCTCATTAATCAAGCTAAAAGCTCCATGAAAGTCTATGAATATTCATTTCCCTCTTAAATGATCTTACTTGGCCCAAAATACACAAAATGAGTGCATGATCAATCTCACTCAATCTTTATTATTGCTCTTTACACAATTACTAAAAATGCTTGTAAAAATCACCAAACTCAAAGTACTCAACCAAACTTCATGAAATCTTATAAGAAATTTGAAAATAATATGGACAATATACAGTAAAGTTTCAAAAGTTTTCTGCAAGTATACAATGCACAAAAATTGCAATAATAGTCTAATTTGCACCAAAGCAGGTCAGTTCACTTTAAAAATTCATAACTTTCACTCTTGACCTCAAATGGAGACCTAAAACTCCAATATGAAAAGATTAAGAAGTCTTCGAAAAATTTCATTTGCAACACAAAACATGATTCAAAGAATAGCATTCCCAAAATGGGGCTAAAACATAAGTATATTAGTTTTGAGTGAATCTGCACAGTTCTAGCAAAATAGCCATACCATTGTCCACAAAACTTGGATTAATGCGATTCAAAAGGCATTTGAAAGATAACTCATTGGTCTATCTCTCCAGCAAAATTTATAATTTTTAGACATGCTGTACATTACCAAATTGTCTCGGAATAGACCCCTATTTTTGAGCCCTTCACAGCTTGCTACCCACTTTATCATCCTCCTTTTTTGCATAACTACCCTCTAAAATCACTTGTTGAAATTACCAAACCATGGGGTGATCCTCAACATCACTTCAAATAGCCACGATCCATAATTTTTACTTTATAATCATCCAACATTTATTTTCAATCTAATAACATATCCAACATCATAAATCACCTCATGCGATCCAAATGAACATATTTAATACAAAAACTCACTCAAATCAAGCATGATCATGAAAATCCTAATTCTTGCTCATTCAAGTAAACATCCAAATAACCATAATTGGCTTCAAAATGATCATCTAACATCATATTTTTCATGATTTATAACACAAATCACAACAAGATACATAAACAAGCTCAAACTCATACTTGCTTAATTTCAAGTCACTTGATCATGTTCTTGATCAACTACCCGCAACTCCAAACATCTCCAAACTCAATAAAAATTGCATAATAACTATCAATTTGATCATATAAACAATAATCATAACTAAAATAATCCCAAAATCTCAAAATAGAACAAATTAGGGTTTAGGTATACCTTACTTTAGGCTTGAATTAGAGGGAGAAGCGGGCCGTTTTCAGTAATTTTGGTGGTTGGATATGATAGCTAGTAGCAAGGGGAAAGTTGGAGCAGCTAGGAGGTCGCCAGAAAAGTGCTAAGAAACGATCAAAAATGGTGGCACAATGGGTAGTAGCTGTTGCCCCTATTTTCTGTAAACAGGGGATGAGGTAGAGAGAGAAAATAGAGAGTTGGATCTTGTTGTTTTTGCTAAATTTTTGTGTGTAGAAATTGTTAATTAATAGCCACATAAAAAATGCACATACACTTTTTGACACTACCTTTAGAGGAGACGCGCGAGAGGAGACGCGCGAGAGGGTGCGTGAAGCACCCCATCATTGAAGGGGTTACAGAACCAATATAAGGGTGTCCCATTGAAGGGGTTACAGCACCCAATTGAAGGGTAAGGGCCCCATGTTTAGGTGGATGAGAATCCCAGTATGTGACCACATACAAGGATTCTCATCCACCTAAACATGGGGCCCTCACCCTTCAATTGGGTGCTGTAACCCCTTCAATGGGACACCCTTATATTGGTTCTGTAACCCCTTCAATGGTCGGGTGCTTCACGCACCCTCTCGCGCGTCTCCTCTCGCGCGTCTCCTCTAAAAGTAGTGTCAAAAAGTGTATGTGCATTTTTGGTTATAAATTTTCAACCCAAAAATTAGCTTTTTGCTAATTAAAATTAGGTGCTAAAATGAGCAATTAGTGAAATAACAAAGTTAGCAAGGTCAGGGCTTTTGTTTTGGGCCCAACAAGCTAGGTTTGGGCTTGAAAATTTTTTTGAAGTGTTGAGAAAATTTTGTATTGCTCAGGATTAAAGTTCACCGAAGGTAAGAAAATAATTAGTCACTAAATTATACTTACCAAGGTCTAATATCGATTCACCCAATATTTAATTAATCAATGAAACTTGAATTAATAATCAATGAAACTTGAATTTTAAAGTGGGATCCAAATGAAATATCCCCCAATTAGGATGATTAAATACAATAAATGAAAGTGAAAAATTTAAATGATATAAGGTAATTCAGTAAATATATAAATTGAGTATAATTGAATTAATAAGCATGATTTGGTTAAACAAATAACCATGAGTGATTAAATCAATAAACAGAATTAATTAAATGAATAAATATAATTAATTAAATAAATATATATGATTTAAATAAATATATATGGGTTAGGATCGAGTTATTGCAATGTGCTGTTAAAGAGCTAATGCAAATTACTATTTGAGAATGTGCAAAAACTTTTGAAAGTACTATTAGCTAAATCAAAAATTATTCCTTTTTTGTGAAATAGCTTCAAAACTATCTTATGGGACTTGCTTTTCGTGTTTTAAGATAACCTTGCTGGTTTAAGCTACCCTTGAGTTGCATGCTTGTCTTCTTAAAGAGAAATCCCTCTACCTAGTTCTTAAGGCCAACATCTTGCAGCATTTGGCTAAACGATGTTTGTTTGTTGCTATCGCTAATGAGTACAAGGCTTATGAGTCGTTAGATTACCTGTCACTTAATACTCTTTGTTGTTAGTCATTGTTCTCCTAGATGCTATGTATGCATATTGCATCCAAATTTTTTGGTTTACCAAAAGTGGGTTGCCCACTGAGCATGTGGTTTGCTCACACCCTTTGTCTTCCCCTTTTTCGCATGTTTAACCCTTCAAGAGAGTATTTTTGGTGCAAATAATGGATTGCTCTTAATTTCTTTTATGATTTTGTTGTCGAAGAAAATGTGTATATATAAGTAGTTTCTAAGGTAAGAGGTGTAAAGTTAGTCAACTTTGAGTTGGAAATTGCATAAGATATATGCTTGTTTTCATGAATTACATAATGTCTAGTTGCCGCTCTGAATGGTTATGTGAGCCAGATGCTTTGGCTATCTGTTATTAGTCATAGTAGATTTTTTTGTAACCCATTGAGCTATATATTAATTTGTTAAGCTAGATTTAAATTCACAGAATGGGTCTAAAGAGTTATTTTTCTCTAGTGTATTCTCATTGGTAGGTTTCTAGTGCACAAGCCTTTCACAAACTCATCCCTAGCCTTCCTTAGCTTTTGTTTATGGGAGAAAATAAGAGCAACACTTTAATCAAATGAACAAGAACAATGGATATACAATTGATAAAGGCATAGTCACCACCTAGGCCAGGAAATACTCGGGTGTCTAAACCATAAACATCAACCCACCAAGTTTAGATTAAAGGAAATGCACTTAAATTAAACTATCTAATTTAGATTAGCTAAATAAGATTTTAGAGTGAGAATTTGCAGCATTCCTGCTAAGCTATTTATTCATGGAGTAATGCCCTTATAAAACTAGAAAATGGGAGGACTTATGCTCATGCAAGCCTGCCAAAGGAAGACGATCCTTTCACACTTAGGAAACCTCTAAACAAGCTTAAACAAAGTTAATTACAAGCTGAAAATTTAGCTAAATTAATGACGACAATGAGTCTAGCTAATACATGTTGTGATTACATTAAACTCAAGATTGAGTATGTATAAACATAGTTAGAGATCCACTTGCACATGGGAGGGAGAAAATGGTTATTGCAGCATCTACTTTTCGGCTGAGCAATAAGAAACTAGCTAGCTTTCTCTCCCTTAGATTATTAGTCAACTTGTCTTCCAAAGCTAAAAACTAAGCATGGCTAATATGTCTGAGGAATTGGTAAACCAAGAAATGAAGCTACTGAGCCCTCCAGAACAGGAAACATCATCATAAAGACAAAATAGGATTATTAGATTCTAATTGATCCGATTATACACTAATCTTGGACAAGAAAGTTCTTCATCTCAAACTGCATATAGACTCGTATTGTTAATAGGGTTCAAGCCATTAAGATCTTCACCCATACCACACAAACAACCACAAGTTAGGTTTTAATAGAAGAATCAACTCAATTTCCAAAACCATGCAAAATAGAAACAAAATTGCATATGTCAACTTATGATAGCTGAATCACCTTGAAGAAATTGATTTAGCCTTGATTTCTTTGCATTGTAGCATATCCTAGGATGTTGTCTAACATATGAAACAAAAATATTGGTTCCAAATAGGATCTTGGTAGGGGAACTAATCTAAGTTCTAAAACTGGATAGAATGGAGTCAGTCATGCATAAGCTGACTTTTGCCAATTAGATCACCATTAAGAACTAGATTCAGCCATGTTTTTCCTACATGATGTGGTATAATAGGATGTTTGCTAACACCCTAAATAAAACTATTAGACCTAAACCACAAAACCAAGCAAAATTGGACCAATCTCGTATATGCTATCCATTAGGGCTAATTGAGCCAAATGCCTTGGAATTAGATAAAACCTAATTTGACCATGAAAGGGAGACATCTTAAGGAGTCTAAAAAATTATGACCCACCCACAAGATGCATTGGAAACACCAACACAAACACTATCTAATACAGTGCTTAATTTTTGATTTGTAAGAGAGGACAAGGCCTGGATTTGATTTGTTAAGGCTTCATTACCTTGTCCCTCCATGAAAATGATAGTACCTTGACCTACTTAGAATTAGAGGAGTCTTCTAAGATGGCATGCTTTATATTAACCTCCCCTTCTTTAAGAGGATTTTTCTTGAAATCTGAAAGGTCTTCAAAGTTACCCTCTACATTAGGACTTAGATCACCAATATTTAATGTGGTTGAAATAGCCATGTCACTTAGAAGCTAGCAAGAATTGTCTGCCATCCTCTCAATGATGTTGAATGGACCATCTCTTCTTGAGATAAGCCTTCAGGATAGAGCTCTCTTTTTTCTTATATGTAGCCAAACTATACCCCCAAGCTTGAAGTCCAAATGCTTTTGATGCTTGTTTACTCTTGTTTTATAGGCTTTATTTCCATTCTCAATATGTCTTCTAATTTACTCATGTAGCCTTTTCATTTCTTTAGCTCTCACCTTAGCATCGTAACTCACTCTTGACTTACTTAGGAGGGATAACAAGTAAATCGGAGTAAGGGGGTTAACTCCACACACATATTCCAAAGGTCAGTGCAAAGTAGCATAAGAAGGAGCCTATTGTAAGCAAACTCAACATAGGGCATCTTTAAATCCCAAATTTTCAAGCTTTTACTAACAAACTCCTAAGCAAAGTAGTAAGATTTTGATTAGTTACCCCTATTTGCCCATCCTTTGGGGGATGATAAGTCATACTAAATAAGAGTTTAGTGTCAAGTAATGTCAACAAACATATCCAGAAACAAGATAGGAACTGGGAATCTCTATTAGAAACAATAGTCTCAAGTACACCATGTAGCCTAATGATCTCCTTGAAATAAAGCTCAACAACATAGGAAGCATCATTGTTTTTGTGGCATTGAATGAAATGAGTCAAATTAGAGAACCTATCTATGACTACTATGATTACATCCATCCCTTTTTTGGGTATAGGAAGAGCCACGATGAAATCCATACTCACATCATCCCAAGGCTTCATACGTTTGGGCAATGGGGTGTATAAGCCTTGGTGGAACTAACGCTTGGCTTTGTTTTAATGACCTTATGCACATCTACTCCCATCTTAGGCCAACAGAAATGCTCTTTAAGATGGTAATTGTCTTGTTTAGACCAAAATTACCAGCTAGAGCGCCACCATGAGCCTCTCGGACCAGGAACTCTCTTAAAGGACTCTTTGGAATACAAAGCTTGCTGTTCTGGAAAAGATACCCCTCTTGGATGGTGTATGGGCTATCTTTTGGAAGTCCTTGAAATTTAAATCCTCCTTGTAAAGGTCTTGAATTAAATGAAATCCAAGGACTTTGGCCTCTACAATAGACAGTGAAGCGTGCCTCTTTGAAAGAGCATCTTCCACCATGTTATCCTTTTCACTCTTGTTCATGCAAGTAAAGGTAAATGCTTATAGAAACTCCACTCATTTGGTATGTCTTAGACTCTACTTATCCTAACCATTGATGTGTTTGAGTGCTTGGTGATCTAAATATCGAATAATGGGTCTAGGCTTTAGGTAATCACTTGAATGAGTCAAAGCCTTCACAATAGCATAGAATTTTTTATCATAGGTGTTGTACTTTCATCTTGAACCATGTAATTTCTTATTAAAGTAGGCAATAGTTCTCTTTGATTAGACTAGGATAGCTTCAATCCCTACTCCACTTGCATCATACTCTACCTTAAATAAATCTTCAAAGTTTAGAAGGGCTAGAACCAGTGCTTGACATATTCTTTGTTTGATCTCTTCAAAGGCCCTTTGGTTAGCATTTGTCCATTTCAATGCTCCCTTCTTTATGCACGCAGTGATAGGATCCATAATAGGGATAAAGTTCTTGATAAACCTCTTATAAAAAGAATTCGAACTATGAAGACTTCTCACCTTCGTGACTGTTTTAGGTTGGGGCCAAGTTTGGATAGCCTCCACCTTGTTTTGGTCGACTTGGATACCTTTGGCTGAAACCACATATCCAAGAAAAATGGCTTGGGGTGTGAAAAACACACCCTTCGCTATCTTGGCATATAGCTGTCAACCTCTCAAAACCAAAAAAAACTTGCCTCAAATGCTCTTTGTGTTCCTCCTTATTTTGGTTGTATACCTAAATGTCATCAAAGTACACAATAACAAAGTAACAAATAAAGGGTTTAAGCACCTTAGTCATTAATCTCATAAAAGTAATAGGAGTATTAGATATACTAAATGGCATTACAAGCCATTCATATAACCATTGCTTTCTTTTAAAAGTGGTCATCCATTCATCCCCTCACTCTCATGTTGATTTGGCAGTATTCACTCCTTAAATAAATCCTAGAAAACACTTTGAGCCATGTTACTCATCAAGAATGTCATCAAACCTATGAATGGGGTACCTATACTTGATTATGATGTTAATGGCACAACTGTCTATACACATTCTCATGGTTCCATCCTTCTTTAGCACAAGTAAGGCTATGACAGAACATGGACTCATGCCCTCCCTAATGTAACCCCTATCTATAAGCTCTTGTCCTTAACATTGGAGCTCTTTGGTTCCATGGGATTGCAACTACAAACTAGTTTGCTATGAAGGGAAGCCCTGGGTAGTAAGCCTCTTTTATATTCAATGCTCCTAATTAGACGCAATCTTGGGCACAGGTCATCAAGAAAAACATCCTCAAACTCATGGACAAGGGGTTGAGCTAAAGGATGCAAAGGTGCCTCTCCCTCTTCTTTTTCCTACACAAGTATGGCATAAACTAACTTGCTTTTACCTACGGACCTCTCAACTAATATTTTACTCAAAAATAAGACTTTCTCACTTGTGTTTCTCTCCCTATTTATTTATACAGGAGGTTGGACAGCAAAGGGATTAAGGCATTCCTTTGGCCTTCAACCTTAGGGTAGCAAATGTTTGATTTCCCATGGTGAATAGCATTTTTATCAAACTACTATGGCCTACTAAGTAACCAATGACCAGTACCCATAGGTAAAACATCATAAAGTACCTCATCTTTAAAGTTACCAATGAAATAGCAATTAAAGCTTGCTTAGTTGTATGAACTTTATTGCTATTGGAGTGAATATGGCCTAGGGCATCAGAGAGTAGGTAACTTTACTTATCAATCAAATAGGCAAAAGCAATAGTAGTGCAACTTCTCTCGTCAATAATCAAGCTACGTACCTTGCCTTAGATGGTATGCCGTGAATGACAAATGAGCTCTTTTTAGCTTTTTCCCTTAGAGGTCTCCTTAGCATGAAGGATCCTTTGACACATAGAATTCCCCCACATCCAGAGCTAGGACAATAGCTTCCTCCGCTATTTATTCTTCTTCCTCACTTATGTCAAGGGTAATCTGATCAATCTTCTTAACTTCTTTAATGATGAGTATTCTTTTGATTGGACAGTCTGCTTGGAAATGGCCATAACCTTGGCATTTGAAGCATCTATTACCATCTAGCTTCTTAGGGAACTTCCTTATACTTTCCTTACCCTTGTCCTTGCTTTTGCTTTCTTTAGAAGGAGCATTGGCTTTATGAGCATAATAGGGCTTGGGATGAGGGCTAGGCTGTGAGTATGAGCTAGAAAAAGGCCTCTTGATCTTGGAATTCTTCTCCACCTTAATGTCTAGCTTGCATAGACTGATAAGGTTCAAAATCAACATTCATAGCTTTGCCTAAGTCAAGGCCTCTTAGGAACCTCATTATGATTTATTCTGGTTCCTCATCTAAACCATTATGGATTTGAAGTTGCTCAAACTCTTTAATGTATTATTCCACACCCAAATGACCTGGGCTCATATATGATACCTGTAGGTATAAATCATGCTTATAGCTATTGAGAAGAAATTGTTTGAGTGTTAATTTCTTGAGCCTAGACCAGGTTTTGATTAGTGACTTCTAATCCTTAGCCCTTTGCCTTTTGGCATTCTCATACCCAAATGAAGCATAATTTTTAGGCTGAAGGACAATAACCTTAAAAGGCTTCTCTTTAAAATAGTCCTTGATGCCAAAGAACCTCTCCAAAGATTGGATGCACTCAAGATAAAGATATGGATTTAAGCTCCTATTAAATTTAGGAGGGTTAAACTTCATATCCATCAAATCATCCATAGGCTGGCCAGGTGGTCTTCTCTTCCTCCTAGGTGACTCATTATTATGGGAAGAAGATGAGTAAGTTGGTGTAGAATTACTCCTTTGAAACCTATGATTCCTCCTTCCTCCTCATGGATCATCCCTAAGCATAGCCAAAACTTAATCTAATATGCTTGTTATATTAGCAACCTCAGTAGAACAGGGGTGGTAGTCTTGTGAGATCCTATGGATGACATTTCCACTCCCAAGCCCACTGGCTTACTCAAGGTTAAATCCACGAGGGGCCCTAGGTTGGGAACAATCACTCTCTTCCCTCCCGGACATGGTTTAAATTTAGTTCAGGCTGTTTTTGAGGAGTTTGGTTCTTTTGTAGCTCAAATTGTGCCTAGAAAGATCTAAACTTCTTTACAGTTTAAGAGAACATGTTTTAGGCATAAAACAACAAATGGACTCTATAAAATAGGAAGGAATCAACAACTCGCCACGTTTGAGCTCTGATACCACTTTGATGCATAAGCCTTTTATGAACTTGTGCCAAGCCTTCCTTAAGTTTAGTTCGTATGAGAAAACAAGAGTAGTACCTGAATCAAGCGAACAAGAACAATGGATATGCAAAAGATAAAGGCACGGCCACTAATCCAGTTAGGAAGGAATCGACCCTCTAGACAATAAAGGCCAAGGCACCACATTTAGATTAAAACAAATCCACTCAAATTTACTATCTAGATTAGCTAAATGAGATTTTAGAGAGAATTTTTAACAAGTTGGCAGAGCTTTTCATTCTTGGAGCAATGCCCTTATAAAACTAGAAAAATGACGACTTATACGCATCCAAGCCTTTCTTGCCAAAGGAGGAGGTTTCTTCACACTTAGGAAACCTCTAACCAAGCCTAAATAAAGTTAATCACAAATTGAAAATTTAGCTAAATTAATGAAAACAATGAGTCTACCTAATACATGTTGTAATCACAGTAAACTCAAGCCTGAGCATGCATAAACACAAATGGAGATCTACCTACACATGGGAAAGAAAAAATGGTTATTGTTGCCATTTACTTTCGGCTAACCACTGTAATAGTCCGACCCCAAAATATGTTTATTAATTTCATTTCAGTACTCCATGTGATTACATCATTGCTTTTTGTTATTCCAATTGGACATTTCGAAATGGGCCCTCACTTTGCAATTCAGGGTTTTGTTCCAGTCAAATTTTGGAGATCAATTTAGGCCTTGATATTTATGAATTTAGCATTTTAATTCTTTTTCATGGCACCATAACCATTTAATCTCGAGAAAAAATTTTTTGCAAACGCACTCGATTTCAGCTCTTTTCCAAACCCGAGCCCATTTAAGGCCGATCTCGACCCAACGAGACTTGACCCTTATTTGTTTGGCTAATCACCCTTAATTAGGCTTTAATTATGCTTAACAAAAGTAGCTTTTGGGGTTTTAATTTCAGCCAAGTATTTATTTACAAGGCTTTTGTTTCCACACCAAGCATTGCTAGACACTTTCTCTCTCCTATTTCTCTCCTCTTTCTCTCATAGTCACGGCAACAGCAACAAGCAGCAGCACCACCACCATTCCAGCCACCAAACAGCCACCACTCACCACCCCAACCATCCCTCTCACTCCTTCAAGCACCAAGAATCATTCATACCTCTTTCTAAGCACAAAGTGAGTAATTCTTTTCACCTCTTATGCTGATTTTGTTGTTGATTCTTGATCTTATTGGTTTTGTTTCTTATTTTGGTTGTTTTAGTGATGGATTATACTATTTTTATAGAATTAAGAACCATCTTGGTGATGGATCATGGTGGAGTTGAAGTTGGATGATGCTAGGGTTAGGGTTTCATCTTAGTCATGCAAGCTTCATGTTCAAGTGTTGGATATTAATTGTTTTATCCTTGATTTTGCTTATCTTTTAATCTATTGAAGTTTCTTGTGGTGTTTATGGTGTTTTGAAAAGATGGGAGTGAGTTCAAATATACCCAAAGTTAGGGTTTTATCCAAAATGCATGGTTTGGACCAAACCAGTATCAAACTTGAGGTACGTATATATGTGACTAGAAAAGGAGCTTTATTGGATGTGAATATGAAGTAGAATTGTGTGCAGTGTATTTGTATAATGTTGGGATGTACCAAAATGTGTTTACATGCTCTTAACAAAGAATTTAAGTTGAGGATTGGTGTGAAAAGTTAGGAAACAAACTCAAGCAGTAAGGCTGGAATTTCTAAAAAATAGGATAAACTTTGAGATGAAACTGGTAATGAACAGCCCAGCAAAAAATTATGATTTTTGGTCAATAGATAGGTCAGTGTGTTAGCTTTAAAAGGGCTCTTGAATCGCACTAATCCGAGATCTGTGGAGAAAGTTATGGTCATTTTATTGAACCGGTGTAGGATAGACTCAAAACTAACATGTTGGTGTTCTATCCCAATTTTAGGAACCCTAACGTGGGAATCATGTTATGTGTCCTCAATTAAAGTTTTAGAGGACTTCCTAAGCTTTTCATGTTGTGGTCTTAGGTCTCGTTTTGAGGTCGGGAGTATAAGCTGTGAATTATTCTTTCCGTACCGTCTTTATAAGCCCTTATTCTCTAAACTTGCTACCGTGCTTTAAATCACATTTCTATAGTTATTTAGCTTTAGCATTTTAGTTTAATCTTTGAACTGGTTTGTAAAATGTAAAGGTATCAATTCTAAGAACAAGTTCGTTCTGACCTCTTGTTCTGACAATGATCTTTTGAACAGAATCAAGGCCTAAGCTTTCATTCTCTACACTTTAATGCATCTTATTACACCGAGAACTAGCATTTAAAACTTCCAAGTACGTTCATTACCTGTATCTTTAGAAATCAGCACGTATTTATTGAAATTGTAATATTTTGGTAAGTACATCAATGAATCAATTGAATCAGTACTTTATCACATAATTAGTGACCCCATCAGTTACCAGTTACAGGGCATTGCCCTCCAGTTACCCGCGTAGCTTCAGGCCAGGTCCTCCGGTCGGCTTGGCAGGTGTACACCTATTCACAGATTGTTACAGTTACTAAGGGGTGTACTAACAGATAATAATTGGCAATTTAGTTTTATATACGTCTCGTTCCCTGTTTTAAAATCAAAATGAATTGCAAAGCGGGCCTAAATAACTTTTCAGTGAATCTTTATTAGTACAGGGATGCTTGTACTGAGCTTTGACTCACAATCCAAAATGTTTTTATATTTCGTTTTAGGAAAGTGCTTAGTGAACTGCCCTAAGGTGGGCAGGGAGGCAGAAGGTGATCAATGAGACAGGACCGTCCATGTGATTGGCGGTGTAGAAGTACGAAGATGCTATCCTATCCTATTGTGATGTATTTTGGTGTTACAACTGTGTGTTTGAACTGAAGTATGTATTTTGGTGTTACCAATATATATTTGAACTGAATTATGCATGTTGGTGTAACCCTTGGGATGTTAGAACCATTTCTGTATATAACTAAATAGTTTGAGTGATTATGATGGTGAATGCCTCTTTATAGGGTAAACTGGTTTATGGCAAGTTTTCATGTATAAGGGAAGCCTTGTCCTTTATGGATGGCGGTAATGCCTTGTTCATTGGGTTATTATTTCTCATTGATGAACTTAAGCAGGTAAATGCAAGTAGTGAATCATGTATTATTGGGGTGTTACAACCACCAAGAACCAAGCTGGCTTTCTCTCCCTTAGATTATTAGCCAGCTTGTTGTCCAAAGCTGCAAACTAAGCATGGGCATGATGTTGGATGTCCAAGGACTTGAAAAACCAAGAAAGAAAGCTAGTAAATCCTCTAGAGCAGGAAGCATCATCACAAAGACAAAACATGCTGATTAGAGTCTAATTAATCCAATTAGGCACTAATCTTAGACAAGGAAGTTTTTCATCTCAAACTACATTTAAACCTGAATTTTTTGTATGGCTGGAACCCTTAAGATGTTGACAAACACACCAGACTATAAAAACACCCCTAAGTTAGGTTTTTGTATAACAATCAACTCAACCTTCAAAATCGGGCAAAATGAGACCAAAACTGTATAGGTCAACTTGTACCTAGAGAATGCAGTTAGTCCATTTTTTTTATTTCCATCATTTTTTTCATCTCGTATGCATTTTAGATTTAAAAAATATGTAGAGTAGTTTTGCATTTTAGAATTAAATCCCTGTACATTTGCGTTGAAGAAAAAAAAAAGAGAGAAAAATTTGAAAAGAAAAGAAAAGAGAAAAAAACCCTCCGATGATGAATTTATAGAATAGGTAGGATTCTTTGGTTTGACTTGCCCTTTGATATGTCCAATCGTGAATAAAAGTATTTGAAAATGAGTTTTTGAAAATGTGCTTCATGTTTTGACCATATTTTAAATGCAAGTTGATTGCTCAATAAATCTTAGCATGAATGTTAGCATGTGAATCTTAATAACCTAGCAATGGTCGTGGTAGATGTTCCGCAAGGCTTTCAGTTTTCAGTGACTAATTTATCAATTTTAGTCTCCTTGCCTTTTTCTTAAGTGACTCTTCCTAGACATTATTTCTCTAGAACTTGCTTTGACTCTCATTCAAGATCGCACTAGCATATGCATTTAGGTAAAATGATTGAGACATTCTTTGCTGTAATTGAGCAACATTAACCAAATAGTCACCATTGTTATGCAATGATATACCCATTGCTAGCCCCTTTAAGCCTTAAACATGATTATTAACATGAACCCTCATTTATAGCCCTTGGCTAAACACATATTCTACCCTTAAGGCAAGACTATAGAGCTCCATTTCATGATATTTTTGAATGGGAGTTAGTTTACAAGAGTTAAGGTGTTTTGGTGGTTTTCTTTAGTTTAGTTGGTTTATTAAAAATGGGTTGAATGTTTACGTCCATGGCCACTCTTTTTTAAGAAAAAAAGGAAAAGAAAATATCTAGAAAAAAAAAGAGAAAGAAAATGAAACAAAGCAAAAAATGAATAAAAGAGTTTGGCATTGTTGGATAGTATATATTAGCTATTAAGATTTAACATTTTCTCCCATGTGATTTGATTGAATATTCGAGTGGTATTAGCTTGAGGAGTAAATTATATGAGAAATTAGGAGTGTTCAATTTTGCTCTTAGCCTTTGACTTTTAGCTCCACATTCCCAAACTTTTTATTCCCTTCTTACTCCTTGCCGATGCCCCATTACAACCCATACTAAGTCCTTATAATTGCTTAGTGTGGTTTGCATTTTAGCGATGGCAAATTCGAGAGTCATAGCAAGCTTACAGTAGAATTGAGTCTTTGAAATGAGAATTGATGGAACTTTAATATATTTTAAACACATAAGTGAAGAGTGGTAAATGGCTAAAGTGAGGTTCTACCAGTTTGTCTTTCCTCTATCTATGCCATGGGCAATGTGATTGATTGAAATGATTTAGGTGATCGTTTTAAAATTTGACATTGTGGTTTTTAGGGATCTTTCGAAAACTTCCTTCTCCTATTTGACTACTAAATATTTTGATCACTTTAAGGCTAACTTTGGCTTGAATTTTGCTGATATGGATGTCACTAATGTCTTTCCAAAGGAGACTATGAAAAATAAGTTGCTTTTAGTCTCATGATTGCTTAGGGACAAGCAATGGTTCAAGTATAGGGAAGTTTGATAACTATTGCAAATGTGTGTCATTTTAGGGTCATTTGCTATCTTAAGGAATTGAGTACTTCAGCAGTTGATTAGTGCTCCTATTCCTGTTTTACACTTGGGTATCTTGCTTTGACGTGTCTTATCGGTTTTAAGACATTTTTAGCCTAATGTTGACCCTCAAATAGAGGTGATTTGAACCACCAAGGAGGTTCCTCCATCTCTGCCAATGGAAGAAAGAAGAAAAAGAGAAAGTTAGTCCAGTAGGCACCACAGTTAGAACATGGTAGTCACCACAGACTGTGGTGCCTTCCAAACTAATGAGCTCTTTATCTTCGCTTTAATGTGTGGCTGATGTTGCTTGAGTTCTGCTGTTTCTAGGGGCTTCATGGTTGACAGAAGGGGCATCTCTCCACTCTATATCTCTTATCTCACTCAAATTTCATCCATTTCTAATCATTTTGGAGTAGTAGAAGAATAAGGAAAGGATTTTACAAGTGGAGACGTAAAGTTGCTAAGCATACTTTTGTTTTACTTTTTTAACTCCTTTTCATTTGTTCTAGTTAGATTAATGTCTAGTTTTGAACTGTTTTGATTTAGTTTTAATCATGAGTGAGTAGTTTTCTTTTGTCCAAGGATTTGCTAGCAAAATAATGATGTTAGATTCCTAATTCCACCAAAGTTGTGCATAATCTTATTTAGTTTGATTCAATCTATCTTGTGTTTGATTGGATGTGAGTGATATGCTTCGATAGTTGGGTAAAACACCGAAAGGAGAAACCACTATTACATTAGCAAGATTAAGCTTGACTCAGTTGTTCTTCAAAGAGAATTGAGTATTACGAGGAAAGTTGGCAATCAAGATCTTCAACTGGACTAAAATAAGAACCTTTGAAAGAATAGTGATTGGATTAGTTTAAGTAATTCTGTTTATTTTAAGGGTAAAGATTGAATTATGTTTGATTGTTATCCTTTGAATTATCCAAACTAGAGAAAAGCACATGCTCTTTTAAAGGGTCTATCATTACAAGGAAAAACAAATCCTTATGTGCGCTTGTGGTGCACATCAAGTTTTTGGCACCGTTATCTGGAGACCAATTTATCAAATATCGAGTTAGTCTTTAGAAGATCGACTAAGCACTTTTCTTTTAAATTTTTTATTTGCTGTAGTTGTGCTTATGTTGGTGCTTGTAGGACCTTTCCCCTTTTATGCTAAGTTCATTCCCATACAAATCCTATCCCAAGATAAAGAGGGCTTTTCATTTAAGGAGGAGAAACATAGGCTAGAGAAGCAAAAGCGGAAGGCTCATGATACCTTGCATAAAATGGCCAGCGAAGTGGGAGATCAAAGAAAGACACTTTGGGCTTTCATTGCCCTAAGAGTCCAAGGGATCACGTCAAGTATTTCACGTCCTAATGTGGAAGCTCATAACTTTGAGCTCAAGCCTGCCCTCATCTCTGTGGTTCAACAAACACAATTTGGTGGTGCCCTAATGTAGGATCCATCTGAACCTTTTGGTCTTTAGAGTTGTGTGATACTTTGAAGCTTAATGAAGTCTCTACCAATGATATTTGCCTTCGATTATTTCCTTTTTCACTAGTGGATAGGGCAAGAGTGTGCTCCATTCTTTGCCGCTGAGGTGGATCACTACTTGGAATGAGCTCACTTGGACATTTCTAGCCAAATTCTTCCTATCTAGCAAAAGGGCAAGCTTGAGGAATCAAATCACTACCTTTGCTAAAAGGGAAGATGAGACACACTATGAAGTTTGGGAGCAGTTCAACGATTTATTGTGGTTATACCCTCACCATGGGCTCCAAAAGTGGATGACTGTCCAAACGTCCTATAATTGAGTCAGTTAACTCGTACGATTTACCATAAATGCGGCAACAGGTGGCACCTTGATGAACGAGATAGAGTAGGAAGCCTACAACTTGATCGAGGAGATGACTCTTAATAACAACCAATGGTCTAATAAAATTAAGAGGCCTACTCGAAAGGGTTGGAAATAAGTTAGAAATTTACTTTACTTTCTACTAAAGTAGATGCTATGACTCAAAGATTGGACTGTTTAAATGTGAATGTTATGAGTTTAAGTGCCCTTCCCTCTCCATGTGGAATTTGTGGTTCCATTGACCATTTGTCTATAAATTGTCAAGTTAGGAGTCCTTTTGTCTAAGACACTAGTGATCAAGTCAATCATATCAACAACTACAACCTGAGACTGACAATGGCCCCTTTTCTAATCCCTACAATTCGGATTGGAGGAATCACAAAAATTTCTCATGTAGGTCTAACCCTCTCACACTCTTCCCCAAATGAATGCTAGATAACCTCCTAGGTTTCAAAAGCCTCCCTTTCCCTAATAAGCAGCTCCTCAGAAATCTAATGTAGAGGCTATAATGGAGAGTATGCTTATGGTGAAACAAAAGCAAGATGAGTATAGTAAGCAATTAGTCTCTAAAGTTAATATGCTTACTACTCACAATAAGATCTTGGAAGCTCAAATCACCCAACAAGCTAGCTTTTCATCCACACCATTTGGTAGACTTCCTAGAAAGCCTGAGCTTAACCCTCGGGAGCAATGTAATGCCATGATTTTAAAAAGGGGTAAGCAACTTGAGGGGCCAAATGGAGTAAGTTATGATATGAACTTGCATGATGATGTTGTTGTTGAAAAAGAGGCGTCTAGTCCCTCTCATAATGTGAATGATGATGTTATAAAAGATGCTAATGAGGTTCCTAAGGACCCTAAATAAACTTCCCTAAAACCCTATACTTCATCTCTATCTTTTCCTTTAAGAATGGTTAATGCTAAGCTTGATTTTCTATTTGGGAAGTTTTTAGAGGTCTTAAAAAAACTCTATATTAATACTCCATTCACTAATGCCTTGTCTCAAATGCCGTCATATGCTAAGTTTCTCAAAGAGATTTTATCAAATAAAAGAAAGCTAGAAAAGCATGAGACTGTGGCATTGATAGAACAGTGTAGTGTCGCGATCCAAAACAAACTTCCCGCTAAACTTAAGGATCCCAATAGTTTTTCCATCCCTTGCTTGATACGGAATATGTGCATTGATTGGGCTTTATACGACTTAGGCTTGAGTGTGAGCATGATATCCTTTCCTATGTTTAGGAAGTTAGACTTAGGAGAAATGAGACCCACTACCATCTCCTTATAATTAATGGATAGTTATGTGAAATACCCTATGTGTGTTTTAAAGGATTTCCCCAAGAAGATAGGAGATTTGTATGTGTCAGTTGACTTTGTGATCCTTGAGATGAAGGTCATCCTTGAGATGGAGAAGGATACTTGCACCCCCATCATTCTTAGGAGGCCTTTCTTAGCCGCTGTTGAGTGTTGTATTGATGTGAAAAATGGTAACCTATCATTTGATGTAAGGGATGATCATGTGGAGTTTAATTTGTTTAAGGCTTCTAAATTCCCTTCAATTTCTAAAGAGTGTTATGGAATTGATGTGATAGATAACTTGGTAAGAGAAGAAGTCACTAATCATGTTTCTAGTAACCCTCTTGAGCATGGTATGTTGAACAATGGCACTTCTAAGGATGAGAATCCCAAAGTCACAATGCGTACCTGATTCTTGGAAGCCTCTTCACAAGTTCCACCTACTCTTACCAAGGTAGAAGAGCTAGTGAGTGATTATAAACACTCTTTTGATAACCTAGAGGTAGAATTAAATCTTACTTTTCTTCTTTGAAGTATGAATTTCTTGGCCCTTCTACATATCACGTGATTGTCAATGTAAACCTAAGTGCATCTCAAATTGACTCTTTACTTAAAGTGCTTAGATTGCATCGTAAGGTCATAGGGTATACTATTGATGATATTAAAGGAATTCACCCTTCCATATGAATGCATTACATTTTAATAAAAGGTCATCATAAGCCCTTAATGGAACACTAGAGGAGGTTGAATCCTAACATGAAAGAGGTGATTAAAAAGGAAATTCTGAAATTACATAACGCTGCCATTATCTACCCTATCTCTGATAGTAAGCGGGTAAGCCTAGTCATCATTGTGCCTAAGAACAGGGGGATGAAAGTTGTAAAGAATGAGAATAATGAGTTGATTGCTACTAGGATAGTCACAAGTTGGCGAATGTGCATTGACTATAGGAAGTTGAATAAGGTCGCCCGTAAGAACCATTTTCCCCTTCCCTTTATTGATCAAAAGCTTGAAAGTTGGCTGAAACTTCTATTTTCTACCTAGATAGGGATTTGAGGTTTTTTTTAATCCTTATCTACTCTAGTGACCAGGAAAATACCACCTTCACTTGTCTATATGGGACATTTGCATATAGGAAGAAGCCATTTGGGCTATGAAATGCCCCACCACCTTTCAACATTACATGATGGCCATTTTCTTAGATTTTATTGATGACATCATGGAAGTGTTCATGGGTAATTTTTCTGTGTATGGTACATCTTTTGACAATTGCTTCAATAATTTGTCCAAAGTGTTGCAAATATGTGACGATGTAAATTTGGTCATGAATTAGGAGAAGCGTCATTTTATAGTATAAGAGGGGGTTGTCCTAGGACACATTGTTTCTAACAAAGACATTAAAGTTGACGAAGAAAATATGGAGGTGGTTAAGGAGTTACCACCACCAAATTCTGTAAAGTGTGTAAGGAGTTTTCTTGGAAATGTTGATTTTTGCTAGCAGTTCATAAAATATTTTTCAAAATTTGCAAAACCTTTCACCCAATTGCATGTCAAGGATGTGCCCTTTGACTTTAATGAGGAATGTTTTAGTGCTTTTCTTGTGTTGAAAGAGGCCTTGATTTAGATTCCAGTGATATGAGCCCTGGATTGGGAGCTTACCTTTGAAGTGATGTGTGATGCAAGCAATTGTGCATTGGAAGCCATTTTGGGACAAAAGAAGGACAATAAGCCCTATGCCACTAGCCGGACTTTAGATGAGGTCAAAGTGAATTATGCCATAATGAAGAAAGAGTTTCTAGTGGTTGTTTTTAAATTGGAAAATTTTCTCTCACACTTAATCGATTCTAAGGTGATTGTTTTCATCGATCATGCTGCATTGAAGGACTTTTTGAAGAAGTCCAACTTTATGTTCTGGCTCGTTAATTGGGTCCTATTTCTCTAATAGTTTGATTTGGAGATTCGTGATAAGATTGGATTAGAGAATCTGGTGGCGGACCATTTATCTCGATTAGGCCCTGAGGCTACTCCTACTAAAAAGCTACCCATAGATAATTCATTTTTGGATGACCAATTACTTGCCGTATCTCACCAAGCTACTCTATGGTATGTTGATTTGGTGAATTACAAGGTGCATAAAGTGTTGCCTCTTGGATTAACCTACCAACAAAGAAGAAGTTCTTAGCAGACACTAAGTATTATGTATGGGAAGAGCTTCTTCTCTACAAGTTGTGTGAAGACGATCTTCACAAGAGGTGTTTGTTAAGAGATGAGGTCCCAAGTGTCCTTATCCATTGTCATGCTTCTACTTATTATGGAAACTTTTGGTCCTGAGAAGAGAATTCCCAAGGTTCTTCAAGTG
Source organism: Carnegiea gigantea (assembly GCA_029747015.1). Lineage (NCBI taxonomy): Eukaryota > Viridiplantae > Streptophyta > Magnoliopsida > Caryophyllales > Cactaceae > Carnegiea > Carnegiea gigantea. Next base: position 104,605 of record JAKOGI010000836.1, on the reverse strand, counting down.
GGCTTCTATTGGCCCACACTTTTCAAACAAGCAAGAAAATTTGTCACGACTTATGATCGATGTCAAAGATCAGGGAATATTTCTAAGCACCATAAGATGCCTCAAAGTGGTATCTTGGAGGTGGAATTATTTGATGTATGGGGAATTGGCTTCATGGGTCTGTTCCCTCCTCCACACAACAATCTATATATCCTTGTGGTGGTAAACTACATCTCCAAGTGGTTGGAAGTCATTGTCACCCCTACCAATGATTTCAAGGTCATGATCATACTCCTTAAGAAGAACATCTTTACAAGATTTGGCACTCCAAGAGCCCTTTTGGGTGATAATGGGACTCAATTCTTCAAAAAGCCACTAAAGTGTCTCTTGAAGAAATATATGGTTATTCACAAAGTTGCTACACCTTACCATGCCTAAACAAATGACCAAGTTGAGCTATCCAACCGAGAGTTTAAGAGTATCTTAGAGAAGATGGTTGATCGGTATCGGAAAGATTGGTCCTTGAAACTAGATGAAGCTCTATGGCCATATCAAACCGCTTATAAGATTCCTCTAGGTACTACTTCATCTTGGCTAGAGTTTGGGAAGTCTTGATTGCCAATTCAACTTGAACACAAGGCATATTGGGCTATTCGTATGCTCAATTTTGATCTTAAGGCGGTCGGAGAGTAAAGAATGTTGCAACTCAATGAGCAGCATAAGTTGAGGTTAGAGGCCTATGAAAGTTCTCGCACTTACAAGGAAAGAACAAAGCATTGGCACAATAAGCATATCATTAAGAAGAGGTTTGAAGAAGGTGGTATGGTCCTTTGATTCAATTCAAAGTTGAGATTGTTTCCAAGCAAGCTGGAATCCCAGTGGTTGGGGTCAATTCAAGTCACTAAGGTTTTCCCTTATGGTGTGGTGGTGGTGTAAAGTAAGTCCACTAGTGCATTCAAGCTCAATAGATAATAGCTTAAGGCCTATTTTGTGGGAGAGCCCCTTGATACAAGCTTAAAGAAAGAACATCAAACGCTCGACCCTAAAAGAGTGTTTCTTGAGAGGTAGCCCAAGTCCTTTCATTGCTTTCTTTATCTTTTTTATGTATGTAGATTTTAGCTTGTGAAAAAAGGGGAAAAAAGAAAAAAAAGAAGGATCGAATGAGTGTAGGAATCTCGACCATGATCCAAAAGTGGTCCTCACCATAGTCTGTGGCTCACTTCTCTCCTAAAAATTAGAAAAAAAAGAGCCAAAAATATAGAAAATAATTCATGGCAACAGGCACCACAGACTGCTAACCTGCTGCCACCCGTGGTTAAGGGTTCTGATCTGAGAATTCATCCCCCTTTCTTCATTTCTTCTTTTTCTATTCGGCACCCTTTCTCTATATCTCTCATTCGCTCTTTGAAACCTCCTTACTTCAATCACCTTCATTTCTCTTCCATTTTTCACTCCAAACTACTCCAAAATTCTCCAATTTCTCCCCATTCTTCTTCATTCTTCCAAATTCCCCAATTTTGCACACGAATTTCACCATATTCTTCTTCTCCACTCAAAATTCGAATTCCATCTCACATTTATTCATCATTCACTTTTCCTTTACCCAAATTTCTTACCTTCTTCATTCATCCTCTTCCTTTTTCCATTCCATAGTCACTACCTTCCTTAAATTCTATATTTTCTTTCTCTTCCCATACCCTTGGATTTTTCAAAACATTCCACATTGCTCTGTAATTCTTCCCATGGCACCGAAAACAAAAGGATAAAGAGCACTTAAGGAGCAAGAACATCAGGGCAAGCATTACAAAAAGCAACACGGGCGTCTTAAACATCCACTAGCGTAAGGAATCAAGGTAATCCTCACCACCTTCTTAGTTTAATTAATTTAGATCACATTGCTAAATGTAATACTTTGAGTAGTAGAGTTCTTGTAGCTATTTGATATTTTAATAAGGATTTGTTAAATCAATTAGGTTTGTTGAATGATATATGTTGGTTTTTTGCAAGGGGTGATATGGGATAATTTGTTGAGACCCAAGACCATACTTATAGATACCTCACCCTTGAATTTTTGAGTGCATTACATGTGGAGGTCACTAGTGGTTCAGGTTGTTAAGAAGGATACATTACTTTCTACTTGAATAGGGAGTTTTATAAATTAAATCTTAGTGTATTTAATGACATGTTTGGTTTTCCACCTAGTATAGACTTACCATGGCATTGTGTCCCCTAAGACTCTAACATGAATGTCTTCTGGTATGAAATTATAGGGGATTATGGATACAGTATGAGTACGTATAAAGCCACTTTTATTAGAAACCCCTATATTCAAGTGGCCCAATAGCTATTGGCTTGTGATATTTTTGTTGGGGAAGATAGTTTAAATAACCCTTGATTGTATGAGCTATACTTGTCTTGTATTATGAACAGTGATTGTATTCATCCCCAGTATTTCTCTGCCACTTAGTTATATAGTGTAGCTACTAGTACTGTACGTAGGATTGTGATTGAGGGTATCATCACCCCCATTTCTCGGCCTCTTTGTATTGAGCCTAACCTGGATTATAGAGTTTTAGTGTTCGAACGGCTTAATAAGACTACTTTTGAGTAAAGTTTGGTAGGATAAAGGCCAGTTAGTTACGTTGGATAACCTAGGAATCAGCTTTTGCCACCTCCCAGTGTAGAGCAGATCACACTACTTCGTCAAGCTAATCTCTTACGGTTACCCAGCAATAAAGAGGTTGTTCATTTCACACCTCCACCTCTACCACCTACACACGCTAGCGTCCTTGGTTCTTCATATTAGATCTCGTACTATGATTCTGATGAGGTCCATGCCACCATCAGGTCTATTTAGGAGGAGCAAGCCTCCTTACGACCTTATGTTCAGTCTGAGAATGCTGCTCTTCATAACTTTGTTCAAGAGCAGCATGATGAGCGCTGTGGGATGATTGCCTCCTAGAACCAGTACTTTCAGGACTTTAAGGCACATCTAAACACTTATAGAGATTGGCATATCTCTCAGGGCTATACCTGCATCTTCCTTCTCCCCCTCCTCCCTAAAGCTTCTTAGTTCTTTCATTCACCTTTATATTTATGCGCTTGTATTGAGGACAATGCTTTGTCTAACCATGGAGGAGTTGACTTGATTATGATTGATGGTATCTGATGATTGATTTCTTAAGTATGTGGATGTGCATATATTGCACGTGATTGCATTTAGAATTGCATTTAGGGATAACTTGTAGCGGGAGCATGTAATTAGTGCATTTACTTTTATTTACATAGTTTTGCATCTCTCATGCATTTTACATACTAGAAGCATATAGAGTAGTTTTACATTTTAGGATTAACTTCAAGTAGGTTTACATTGAAGAAAAAAATGAAAAAAATCTAAAAAAACAAAAGAGAAGAAACGCTCCAATGATGAATTTTATAGACTATCTAGACTTCTTTGGTTTGATTTGCCCTTTGATATGCCTAATTATGAACAAACATGTTTAGAAATGAGTTTTTGAAAATGCACTTCATTTTTTAGCTGTTTGTTAAATATGAGGCCATTGCCCAATGAATATTAGCATGAATGTTGGCGTCTGAATCTTAATGAGCTAGTGATAACCGTGGTAGATGTCCCGTGAGGCTTTGAGCTTTCAAGGACTAATTCACCAATTTTAGTCTCCTTGTCTTTTTCTTGAGTGACTCTTGCTAGATATCATTTCTTCAGAACTTGCTTAGACTCTCATTCAAGATCACACTAGTATATGCATTTAGACAAAATGATTGAGGCGTTTTTTGTTTTGATTGAGCTGCCTTAACCAAATAGCCACCCTTACTATACATGATATACCCCTACCTAGTGCCTTTGAGCCTTAAACATGTTTATTGATATGAAACTTCGTTCATAGCTCTTGGACAAAAACATATCTTACCCTTAAGCTAAGACTATAATGTTTCACATCATGATAGTTTGAATAAGAGTAAGTTTACTAGTGTTAACATCTTTTGGTGGTCTAGTTTGGTTTGGTTGGCTTATAAAAAATGGGTCGAATGTTATGAATTGTTGGAGAAGTGTTTAGTGTTCATGTCCATGGTAGTTGCCTTTTGAAGAAAAAAGAAAGGACAAAATCTAGGGAAAAAAAAGAAAACAAACAAAATAAAAAGCGAATAAAAGAGTTTGGCATTGTTGGATAGTGTATATTAGCTCTTGAAGTCCAACATTTTCTACCATGTGATTTGATTGAACATTCAAGTGGCATATTTGAGTAAATTACATGAGAAATTAGGAGCATTCAGTATTGCTCTTAGTCTCTGGGTTTTAGCTCCGCATTCCTAAACTTTTTGTTCCCCTCTTACCCTTTACCCATGGCCCCGTTACAGCCCACACTAAGTCCTCATAATTGCTTAGTGTGTTTTGCATTTAGTGATGGTGAATTCGAGAGTCTTAGCAAATGCATGATAGATTCGAGTTTTCGGAATGAGAATTGAGGGAATCTGATTATATTCTAAACACATGAGTGAAGAGTGCCATATGACTAAAGTGAGGATTCACCAATTTTTCTAGCTATATCTATTCTATGTGCCATGTAATTGATTAAGATGATTTAAGTGATCGTTTCAAAATTTGATATTGTGGTTTTTACGGATCTTTTGAAAACTTCATTTTGCAATCTACTTACTGAATATTTTGATCACTTTTGTGCTAACTTTTGGTTGAGTTTGATTGATTCCTAAGGAGGTTGTGAATAAAATTTGTTTTTAGTCTCATGAATGCTTGGGGACAAGCGATCATTCAAGTATAGAGGAGTTTGATAACTATTGAAAATGTGCATCATTTTTAGGCTCATTTGCTGCCATTTCCTAGGGGATTGAGTGCTTTAGCGGTTGATTAGCACCCCTATTTCAGTTTGATGCTTGGGTATGTTACTTTGATGTGTCGTGCGGATTTTAAGATCTTTTTAACCTGGCATTGACCCTCAAATGGATCCAATTTGACTCTCAATGAAGGTTCTCCCATCTCTTGTGCTTGTAGGAGGAAGAAGAAAAAAAGAAAGCTGGTCCAGAAAGCATAATGGTTGGACTGTGGCGGTCACCAGCGACTGTGGTGCCTCCTAAATTAAAGAACTCTTCATATTCCCTTTAGTGTGTGGCTGAGATTGCTCGAGTATTTCTATTTCTAAGGGTTTTGCGGCAGAAAGAAGGGGCATTTCTCCCCTCTTCGTCTCTCATCTCACTCAAATTTCATCCACCCAAGTCCTTTTGGAGTAATATAAGAATCAAGGAAAGGCTTTTGCAAGTGGAGACTTGAACTTGCCAAGCATACTTTTCTCTTACTTCTTGAATTCCTTTTTGATTTGTTCTAGTTAGATTAATGTTTAGTTTGAACTTTTTTGATTCAGTTTTAATCATGACTGAGTAGTTTTCTTTAGCATAGGGATTTGCTAGCTAAAGTAATGATTCCTAATTCTACCAAAATTGTAATAATCTTATTTGGTTTTATTCAATCTATCTTGTGTTCAATTAGATGTGAGTGATTTCAGCTAATTTGCTTACATATGCTTAGATAGTTCGGTAAAACTTTGAAATGAGAACTTCACTATTAGATTAATAAGATTACGCTTGACTTCATGTTTCTTGAAAGAGAATTGTATGTTAAGAGGAAAGTTGGCAATCTAGATCTTCAACTTAGACTAAAATGAGAACCTTCGAAAGAATGGTGATTGGATTAGTTTAAGTAATTTGATTTATTTCGAGAGAAAAGATTGAATTATGCTTGATTGTTATTTGTTGAATCATCAAAACTAGAGAAAAGCACATGCTCTTTTCAAGGGTCTGCTCATTGTAAGGCAAAACAATACCTTGAGCTTGATTAGAATTAGAGGAGACTTCTATGGTGCCTTGCTCCATATCAGTTTATTTAGAATAGCCTTTGTGTTTTGATGATCACATGTATGATAATAAGGCTATAAGCTTGAGGTCATGATCAATTTTTAGGTGAAACTGCATTTGTTTTGGTTCGAAATTCAAGAAATCACCAAAACTATTAGCCCTGGTATAAGGGTGGCACAATTTTCAAAGATGAGACAAAAATTATGGATTTTTTATTTGTTTAGAAAAAGCTTCTAACATAAACACTACAGCACTTAATATTGAAATTCATTTATTTTTCCTCAAAAGAAATGAACCTACAAAATGTTTTAAGGCAGAGGAAAAATTTTGAAACTATATAATCAATTACCAAAAATCACAAATGGTAATTCATGAACTTTTCATCAAGAATAAATAAGAACTACTTGATGTAACTATTTTTGTAGAAGAGAACTTATCATTCTATAGCAGCATACAAATTATCTAATTTAGACTGTTGACTGCTTGTGGTGAAAATCACTATAAAAAATTAAGGATTAGGGGAGCAGACAATATCTTATACTAGACGGGTGACACTCATTAATAGTGTTCTGTTTGGCAGTTGTGGATCTTGGGCTTCAACTTTATCCTACCTTAAGACGTTATTACAAGAGTTGAAGCTATATAGGAAGTTCCTTTTGTGAAGGACATGCTAATTATACTAAAACACCTTTGATGATATAGTGGTAAGAGTGTTTATCTAAGTGTTGTGATTTTCCTTAAGCAAAAGGTTTTATCACTGTAGTACTTAACGGTGTCCACCCTCACAATTGAGATTGAAATTTAGGTCATTGTTGTCCCAAACTAGCATATGATTACCACTAGGAGAGACTACATCTAAAATTGAAACAACCTTAACTAACAGTTAATAATCATTGTCAAGATTAAAAATTGCAACAAAATAGCAAGACTCAGCAATCAAAGATGATGCTGGCAAGTTACTACTAAGCAGAAGAAAACATCAAATAAACAAAGTTTATCATGTGTGAATTGAAGCTCGAAAAAGGAAATCAACCCTAAAATTCAACAAAGAATAAAAGCCAAGATTGTAGCACCCTTTTCAAGTGTCAAACTAGCCTAATGATTCAATAATTCTACTAGAGACTCATGATTACCAACAGGAAGAAGCAAAGAAACCCGAATGTTGGTTTAGTCAACCCTCATCTAGAAGCCAAGAACTAGGCATGGACTTGAACAAAATATAGACAAATAGTTGAACAATATGACGGCAATAAACTAGAATCAACCGCAGACTATAACGTTAAAGCCATAAATTTGTCATAAAAAAGAGCTTGAATCTGAACTTGGATCAAACTTGTAAAGAATAGGTAATAATGAGTTCAACCAACCCAGAGCTAAATTCATATTGAGCCTCTAATTCCAATCACTTGCTTGAAATACCAACTTCAAAACATTACTCGAACTAACCAATCTTAATTCAATTACATGAAATCTAAAATCTAAAACTAATTTCGGAGAATGAAGTGAATGATAAAGGAGAAAGGAAATTAAAACTAAATTATATTGCAACTCAGTACTTGCTACCCTCTTCCTTTTCAACCTTACTACTGCTTTATATAGTCAATTTCGAGTCCCAGCTCTTCATTGCTTCAATTAGTCTCGAATTGAAATCATGAAATCGCCAAGAGGTGATGTGCCCAATTTACTACTCTTGATAAGAGATAGAGATAATGATGGAGACGATGGTAATGGCTAATTGAATTGATGAAAGGTGATGAAAAAGTGAGAGAAAATTGAAGGTAGGGGCCTGGCATTTGGGACCAAAGAGGAAGTAGAAGCAGCAAAAGAAACATGGGGGTTTCTAATTTTATGTGTGACTGGGAAAAAGAAGAGGAGAAAGAGTAAGTCAAGATAAAAGCAGGGGGGCTTCTTACGTGAATGGCACATGAGAGTGGAGATGGCAGGTCATGTGATCGGGCACATGACACAAAGAGAATGGGTTGCTGCTCATTTGGGCTTTGGCCTTTTTTTCTTGTTTCAATTTGATCCAGCATTTCTTTTCTTCCTTATCTTTAGGCATCGCATTTGGCTAACTTATTCATTATTTTTCAAATTTTCATAATCTCTACAAAGTAAACAAGATTTAATATTAAAATCCTTGTTTAATAATTTATTTTGAGTAAATATTAGATAATAATAGGTACAAAAATGTAAGAATTTCGGGTTGAAGAATACACCACACCTAAATTTTACTCATCCCTAATTAAAATAAACTAAAATACCAGAAAGAGAAAAATAAGAAAAAAATTTCCAACCCACTTTTGTAGTATCATAGTTATACTTAACATGTACAATAAGTCATTTAAATCTATATGTTCCCCCTAGTAGACAAGTAAAGTCGCATGAGGTTTACACAAGATATACCCATAAATTCATTAAAAAACAAAAGATACTAGAAAACAAAGGTAGAAAATCTTTTCGGGTTTTTTTTAACTCCAAATATACAACACATGGGAAAAATATATATACACATTTTGATCAACCACATCACTCAAGTAACGTAGGTATTCGATTACATATAAATATAATGTCCACATACAGAAAGTCTCAATCCCTACTATTGACAGCCACACAGCATGTTTCACCCCACTTCAGAAATATGAACAAGCCTAACTAATAGAACCTTACTTTAGGAAACATGAGAAACACTCCCATTCATGTGTTTATCATATAATACGATTCACTTAATTATCTTCTAATCATACAAACTACCATAGGCTTTCTAAGATTTTCAATTCTTCACCACTTAGAAAATGCAACTTGATAATCACGATGATTTTTAAAAGGCTTGTAATGGGCTAAGCGTTAAGGGTAAGAGAGGGACAATCGCTGTGGGAAATGGTGAACCAAAAGCGAAGTGACTAATAAGCAATTAGAGACTTCCACCATCTATACCTCTTACACATAGTATCCCAACCAATGATGATAATATAAGTACATACCCTATAAAAATCATCCATTGCGCATGAGTTGAAATATTCAAAACCAAGTATATACAATAACCATGCTAAACACTCTTATTTATAATGTCTTTTTTGTTCAAATTTTGAGAATTTTTTTAATTCATTTTTTCAATGTGTTGAAGTTTTTTCCTTCTTTCTTGAAATCTTTTTTTAGCCTTTTTAATAAGCAAATGAATGTCATGGAAGAACATAACTCATTCTCGTAATAGTCACAACAGTAAGTAAATACCGCCATTCTATATATTACGACAACAACACCCAGCATGGGTCCCGCTTTTTTGGGGTTTGGGAAGATCCAGATGTAGGTAGTCTATCCTACAGATACTTTTGTTTACTGAGAAACCAATTTCAAGAGACCACGGAATGAATTTTATGGAAAAAATTGTTTAGATGAAATCATTTTGAGACACATTCAAAAACAAGCAAGGAATATAAAATGACGAGCACCATTGATAAGACATATAGAGCAACAATATTCGAAATTAAATACAACACAGTAATATCGAAAAAAACTTCAAAAATTACAGGGCCGTCTTATAACCTAGTGAATAAGGCAACAATATCAAGGTTTGCAAAGTGATAAAGGTTGGACTGTAAGCAACTAACTAATAAAATCTACCACTTTAGTTTTAGACCTCCAAAAACTCATACACTAATCCATGTCCTTCACTAGTTTGAAGTGCCTCATATCCTACCAAATCACATCATTCCAATTCTTTTTTGGTCTACCTCTACCCTTTTTAGATTCAGAATGTCAATCTTCTCACAATTGTACACAGGTGCATTTAAGTCCCTTCTCTTAATATGACCAAACCATTTGAGTTTTGCTTACCTCATCTTATCTTCTATGGGTGTCATCCTTACTTTCTCTCTAATAACCTTATTCCTAATCATATCCAATCTTGTATGATCATACATCTACCTGATCATCCTCATCTCAGATACCATCTATCTTTGAATCTAGGTCTTCTTAATCTGCCAACATACACCATGACACCTCATGCTAAATACGTTTCGTGAGCTCATTCTTAATAACTGTAAAAAGAAAAGGGCTTAAAGTTGATCCCCTGTATCTCTTCATAGCATTATCACCCTTACTGTTACTCTCTCGTGCATGTCATTGATAACTCGAATATACTAAAATAGTACATTTTTCTTCTCTAGGTAACTCTAAAGCACTTCTTTAGGCATCCCATCATAAACCTTCTCAAGATCAATGAACACCATATGCAAATATTTTTTCTTATCTGTGTAAAATTACATAAACCTTCTCATAAGATGTATTGATTCTATAGTTGATCTCCTGATCATAAAACCAAACTAATTCTCAAAAATCAAAATGCCCCTCCTTGGCCTTTTCTCAGGTACCCTTTCCTATAATTTCACAGCATGGGTTAATAACTTAATGTTTTTATAGTCATCGTAGTTTTGAATATCACAATTTTAAATATAACCTTTGTTTTTATATAATGGGATTATAGTACTAGTTCTCCACTCCTTTAGCATTTTTACAGTCCTGAAATGGAAATAACCTCGTTAACCAGCTCATTCCTATTTCATCCAAACATTTTCATATTTACATAGGTCTATGACCTAGGCCAAGTACTTTATCTACGTTCATTTTTCTCAACACCTCAGCAATCTTATCTTTGGTGATGCTATGACAAGCCTTAGACTTTTGATGCCTTCTAAAATGTTCTAATTCATAACGACTAGAATACCCATTTTCTACATTGTTAGAAAGTTTGTAGAAACAACTCTACTATCTCTCCTTTAGTTTAGCTTCATTTGCTATAACCTTACCATTCTCATCCTTTATACATTTTACATCTTGAAAGTCTCATTTTTTCTTTTTTGTTGCTCTTGCAAGTTTGAATACAATTGTCTCTCCATCCTTAGTTTGTGGTCTTTGGTATAACTTTTCAAATGCTTTGCTCTTTAATAATGTGACTTCTTTCATGGCTTCCTTTTTAGCCCACTTGTACTTAGCATTGTTAGTCTCTTTTTCCTCATCAAAAGCGCTATTCCATACAGTAATAAATGCCTCCTGTTTTTCCTTAAGTTTTTCCTTGACTTCATGATTCCACCACCAAGCTCCCTTAATTTTCCTACCGCCAACTACCGCCCCCTCTTAATACTCTTAAGACTTCTTCAGCTGAATCTCGAGTGTATTGTGTCATTGTCTTCTACAATACATATGCATCCCCATCTTATTCCTATGGTCCTTCTAGTTTTATCTTCTGGGAAAGCTTAACAACATTATCCCTAGTTAGATAACTATAGGATAACCAACATAATTCCTCTTCAATTCTATCTCTTAAGATCCATATCCATAACTAATAATCTATGTTAAGCCATCAAACTTTCACCATTATCTCCTTATAATCCTTTAATATTATTCTATCAATCAGTTTGAATAAGAAGTAGTTAATCTATGTCTTTGTAACTCCACTCTTAAGTGTCACCAAATGTTCCACCTTTTTTTGAAATAAGAGACTAAAGTAACCACTGGCCACATCATCACGCAAAAGCTATCCAATCAAACATTGAAGTGTTACTCCACTAGACTTGGCTTAGACAATAGAAAATTTGTTTTGGATAAAGATTACAAGGGAAGGATCAACAATAAATGAGAATGAAAAAGTTCAAAGGGTTAGCAAGAGGAAAACACTCAACTCATGACACAAATTGGCTAATGTGGCTCACAAAATAAAAAATGCCTCTATCATATTATGATAATGCACATGCTAAATGTGATTTCAAGAGAATCATAGCAAGGTGTAGAGATGTAATCATAGAAGAGACACACATGAAAGAAAAACATGAGACTAAAGGGATGAATTCCTTAGGGCTCAAAGTCTTATGGGTTCGTCTGCCAAAGTCAAGACAACTTGCTGAAAATATCAGGGGGTAAGGACTGAGGCATGAAATATCACACTCTAAGTTCTATCACGTACACCGTACTAACATACAACCCAACACTAAGGTATAAGAAAACATAGTCAATTAGAATAGCATATATTCCCCAAAACAAAACAAAACAAAAATTTTTTTTGGCTTTGTAATATTTAAAGCATGGCTCCCCACACTCACACCACGATTATGCAATATCCTCATTAGTAGTGAAAAGAAACATAAAACTAAAAAGAAAAAATTGTGTACAAAAACAAAAGAAAACTAAGAAAGAACGAAAAAGGACAAGACTCTAAAACTCAAAAAGAAAAGGGCACATATGTAAAAATAAAGTGAAATAAAAAGCACTAGGTGCTGATAAAGAAAATGAAATAAAAGAAGGAAAGAGAAAGAAGGGAAAGAAAGTCCAATCAAACCAAGTCAGGTGCTAGGTACACCTAAACTAACTCAGTAGCACATCATTTCTCATAGACTGGCTCATGGAGTATGAGACATTCCACATCCTATGTGCTTGGGAACTCCAAAAACTGCTGCAATCTATGGCAATTCACGTTAAACTTAGCACCACTTACACAATCCTACATTTCAACTGTACTATAGGGAAAAAAATATGAGAAACAATTTACGGATCTATGCAGCAGAACCTCAATTTCCATAGGAAGTGATAGAGCATAGAGTTGTATAAGGGTACTTTCATGTCTAGGGAAAATTCCTTCCTAAGAATGTGTATATCATGAAACATCTTACCCCTCTCCTTATAAGATTTATCACTCTCATATGCCTCAACTCTAATCTCCTCTAGCTCACTCAATTGCAGTCGTCTCTCTTCATTGGCATTCGTCAAATTGTATTAAGCATCTTGATGTCCCACCAAGCCCTATGCTCAATCTCGATGGAGAGATGACAAGGTTTACTATAGACAACCCTATAAGGTGTCATACCTAAGGGAGTCTTCAAAATTATCCTATAAGCCCGTAAAGCATCTACAAGCTTGTTGGTCAAATCCTTTTGGTTTCTATTCATAATGTTTTCAATAATTTGCTGAATTTATCTATTAGACACTTCCACATAGTCACTAGTCTAGGGATGATATGGGGTGGCAAGTCTATGGACTATAGAGTGCCTCTTTAATAAAGTATCAAAAGACCTATTAGCCAAGTTGGTACCCTAATCATTGGTAATGGCTTAGGGCATGCCAAATTAGCAAAAATGCTCTCCTTTAGGATTTCACAACTATTTTAACATCATTGATCTTGATAGAGATAACCTCTACCCACTTAGAAACATAGCCCATGGCCAACAAAATATATTTATGTCCAAGAGAAGGTGGAAATGCTCCCATAAAGTGTATACCTTATATATAAAAATTCCACCAGAATAATGGGATATAGCATCATGTATCTCCTACTAATCCTACCTAATTGTTGACATCTAGGGCAACTCTTGTAATACTCAAAAGCATCCCTAAAGAGTGTATACCAATAGAAAGCATGTTAAAGAATGTTGGCTACTATATTCTCCCACTGAAATGCCCCCCACATGCTTGGTCACAAACAATCTTAGACTTGTGGGTTCTCAGAAACCTTTGTTATCTCTAATCTCACAATCAAATTCTTATAAAAGCAAAATCCATCTCACAAGTCTATGCTTAGCATATTTCTTAGAAAGAAGGTGCTTCAGGTCAGAATGGTTATATAGATAATAACATGAGACTCAATCAACTAGGGTCTAAACATCTAAAAATCGAATAACGTAGCCAAAAATGCACATCAGTTAGGCGTCATTTAGAGTGTGACTAATATAACAAATGACATTCCTATTAACACATTGCCCTAAGACAACCCCAACATCATAATCAGATATCATCAAAGGGTTCTTCCCAGATGGGAGGATGAAGAATAGGAGCAGAGGTTAAAGTTCCTTAAGCTTAGTAAATTCCACATGACATTTCTCAGATAAGTGAAATGGCACATTCTTAACTAAAAAGTTAGTCAAAGGCTTGGCTATCCTACTAAAGTCCGTAGAATGATGATAAAAGCCAAAAATGTCCAAGAAAAAACCTCACTTCTTTCACACAAGTAGGAGGGGGAGATTAACAATCAAATCAATCTTAGTTTTATTAACCTCAACTTCATCATTGGAAATAATATGATGTAAGACTATCCCCTTTTTAACTATGAAGTGACATTTATTCCTATTTAAAGTCGGATTTTTTTCATTACACCTTTTGAACACTTTACTTAGATTAGACAAACAATCATCAAATGATGACTCAAAAACTAGAGAAGTCATTCATGAAAATTTTCATACAATGTTCAACTAAGTATGAGAAAACGAAAGATGTGCACCTCTAAAAGATAGCAGGGGCATTATAGAATCCAAAAGGCATTCTACTACGAGCACAAGTACCAAAACAGTAGGTGAAAGTAGTGTTCTCCTTATCCTTAGGAGCGATAGATATTTGGATATAGTTAGAATATCTATCTAAAAAGTAATAGACTGAATATCCAACTAACCTCTCTAACATCTAGTCAGGGAAGGAAAGAACAAATGGTCTTTCCTAGTGGCAATGTTCCATCTTGATAGGAAATTAATCAAAGCATTTGAATAAGCTAAGAAAGGATGCCCTAGAATGATAGGGCTCTGATTAGCAACATTAACTACCTTATTAGTTTCAAGCATAGCAAAGTCTACTAGGTAAACAAATTCACTCACCTTAATCATCACATCCTCTATCAAACCCATTGGCAAACTAATCAATCTGTCAGCTAATTGGATGGCCATCTTGGTAGGTTTCAACTCATCTAACCCTAGCCTCTTGTACTCAATAAAGGTTAACAAATTGATATACACTAGCCTCAAGGTCAAGCAATGCTCTATGAAAGAGTTTCTTCCCTTCGACTATCGAAATAGTAGGGCTACCAGTGTCCTTAGACTTCTCTAGAATTTGATAGGAAATGATAGAACTAGCACCATAAGCTAAGAAAACCTCCTTATGAACACTAGTGGCTCTCTTCTTGGTATACCAATCCTTCAAAAAGTTGGTATATAGAGGCATCTGCTAAATAGTATCAATAATAGAAAGTTGATTTTGACTTAAGAGAAAGTCTCTCTAATCTTATGAAAATGGGTGGGGTCCTTCTTTTCAGTCTATGAGGAAATGGAGGTTGAGGGTTATGAACTTGCTCAATAGTAGAAGGAGAAGAATCAGTTGGAGGTGAGGAACCTACTGCATTAGTTGAATTTTTCTCCTTAGACTCGTCTTGGTCACAAAATGGTTCCGAAGGGAAATCATTAAGGACACCATCAGTAGTGTCACCTGAATTACAAGATGAATAGGGCTCAAAAGTAGTAGAGGGGGGAAGAAGATGAATTTTGTAAGAAAGTTTGAGGGTATCTGCCAGCTTTTTTTCGAATTACCCACGTAATTATCAATCTCTCGGTGTGACCTAAGAGTGCACTTTCCTCATATTCTCACTAGCGATTAGAGGTGTTCAAAATTAACCGAATCCAAAAATCCAAACCAAAAACTCGTGAATTGACCCAGTTTTTCCGGTGCTCAAACCGAAATATTCAAGTTTTTTGGTTTTGGTACCCAATTTTTTTTTTTTTTGGTTTTTGGTTCGGATAGGTTCATGATTTTTGGAGTTTTGTTCAGCCTAAAATTATTACATTTTTATACCTTTTATTATCTAATAATTTCTCTAAATAAATTAGGAAATTGGAATTTTAATAATAGTTTTGTTTATTTTGTAGGGATTGGAAATTTTTTAAAAAAAATGAATAAAGCAATCCAAAGTTTGGACCAAGTGAAGATCGAAAACAAAAAAGAAGAAGAAAGCAACTCAAGCCTCATGGCCCAGGCCCAGCAACTGAAGCCGAGCGCCTCCATCCTCCTTTCTCTCCTTTTTTTTCCCCTTCCTTTCTTCCTAGCGGACCAGGCCGAGATCCAGGCTCAAATGCAGCACGCCTTCCCCTCCCATTACCTAGTCTGCCTTCCTTTTTTTCCACGCATGCGAGGCACGTGATGTCAGAAGTAGCCTTCCCCTTCCTCTTGTTCTTCTTCTTCATTTTCTTCGTGCAGCCCCAGAACCAAAAATAGAGGACCAAAACAGGGCAGCCCCTCAACTTTTCATCTTCCCCACCATAACTGTCCTTAATCTCTCTCTTCCTTCTCTTCATCTTCTTCTTCCGTTTTTAGCCCAACAGAACGTAGCGCCCTTTCAGCTCCATCATCCCAGCCGTGCCCCTCCATTTTCTTCCACCATAATCACGTATCTCTTCTGCTTCTTCCCCTTTCCATTCCCAGCCTTGGCGTCTCTCTCTCTCCTCATTCACTCCATCATTACTTATCATCTTCAATGGAACCGTTTCAAGCATTCAAGAGGGCCATTATGTGGGGCAACGAACAGGTTCTTCAAGGGGCTTTAATGGAGGTCGAGGCAGAGCACAGGAGGTAGTTCAGGTTGCTTAGCATATAGATTAGGCTTGAATTTTCAGTCTCTTCTTGTATTCATTTTTTTTGGGGGGGTTTCAGTTTTAGCCATCTAGTCTCTCGAATTTTGTAGTTTACTCAAACTTTTATTCAACTTAGGAGAGAATTTTAGAGTGTGGACTTGAATCTGCTGAGTTCTACTCTGTTTCGTTTCTATTCTCCATTCCCTTTGTTCATTTATGCCTAAGCTCTGAGTTACTCGAATGAGTCGAATTACCCAGGCAACTTTCATCTTTGCATTTGAATCTGCTGAGTTTACTCTATTTTTTTGCTGGTCCTGCTACAGAGACTAGAGACAGGTAATTGAAAGCAAGCCTTTATGGCTAAGTGTTGGTGGCTCACCTTATTGGCAGTTTGGTGCTGCTTTCTTTGGCTACATTATTTGCGAGCACCAATTAGTTATTGAATGGTTCTTAATTTCATAAATTTATCTTGATAGTTTAGTTTCACATTCAACTTAAATATTTGGTAATTAGCTCAACTTAATTTGTATTAATTTTGATCTTATATGACTTAGTAAACTAATTTCACAACTATCCCTGATGATCGACACCCGTTAGTGTCATGGCGATAAACCGTGCGCTTGTAAAAAATCACAACAAGTTTTTGGCGCCATTACCGAGAATGGCGTTGTGAAATTAGGTTGCATAGTCGAGTCGTAATTTAGTTGTTTGCGTCAATTTCGTTTTCGTTTTCGTTTATAATTTTGATTTTCGATTTTGTGTGCGTTAGTTTTAACTTAAATTATTTTTGATTTTTGATTTGAGTTGCAATTTTAGCTTTGGGTCAATTTAATTTTGTTATTTCGTGTGATTTTGTTAATTGTAAAAAAAAAAAAAAAAGAGACTAACAATTTTGTTATTGCGCATGAAACAAGCACAGAAGCAGCAGCAACAAAGAGAAAAAAACTTTAAAAAAATGCTGTTCTTTTGTGTCTGTGTTCATTTTATATTTTATGTGATGTTTGAGTCATTTTGGTCTTTCTTTTATTTTGGTAGCATAGTTTTATTTTTGTTAGTTTATTTTATTTTGTTCACATAATTATTTGAGTCTCTTTTTTTTGTTTTAGTAATTGGTTTGTAAAAAGTGTCCTGGATGCATTTTCTTTCCTAAACAAAAAAAAAGTTAAAAACTTGAAAATCCAAAAAAAATTGAAAAATTCTTAAAATTGAAAAAAAAAAACACTAGATTCAAGAATGCCAGTCTTTAATTTTCCACAATTTGAGCATGAACATTTCTGGAGCTATTTATCGCGACTTAATAATTATCGTGCTCAATTGAATCAAAATTTTCAAAAATGGAAAATTTGCGAGGTCATTGCTGTGGGCCTAAATTTAGAATCTTGGAGTTATATTGAGTCTATTTATCCTGGAAGTGTGCTTGGTTTATTATCTAAAACTCAAGATGAGGTATGAGATTTCTTTGAAAATTTAGCTTGGAATACCTATGCATTTGAACAAGGTAAAAATAATTTTGGATATCCAACTTCTGAGGAGTCTATTTTTCCTGCTAATCCTTTCCCCTAGGATCATTTTATAAACTCATACGACCTATCTTATTCTTATATGTCTCCTGTGTTGTGCGATTATTGTGAATCTTCTAACCATGATTTTCTTACTTTCCCTTTTCATACTTGTATTGATGCTGCCTATGCAAGTTTAGAAAAGAAGATAAATGAATTGATTGATAAGATGATAAAGTAACATGAAAGAGAGAATTGTTGAATATTCTTATAGTTTTAGTCAAAGTAGGGATAATTATAATGAGTCTAACTCTAGTTTAGGATCTACTAAACATAAAGTTAGTCTATATGATGATTTTGAGTCCTCTTATTATACTAGGCCTAACTTGAATACAGAGATGCCTTTGCCTAGTCTAGATCAAGAGAGTGACTTCCCTTAGTTTCTATCCCCTGCCCTTACACCTAAATTTAGCTCACTTATGGATGTCACTGAGGACACCCTAGTTTCTGCCAACCCACCTACCCCTTTTCATCATTCTGGTGAGTTTGAGGAGGGTGAAGACCTTGAGAGTGCTAGTGAATTAAATAGGAGCGTCACACCTAAAATTGAGCATCGTGATTTCGACGAATTAGAAGAACTTATTTTACAGAGGCAATGGGGGGAGACACATGAACCCACTAGATTGGACTTTAGTGATAATATTCTTTCTATAGAATATGAATATTTTTCATGTGGGTTTGATGTCAATATGGGTTTGTATGTGGATTTGTGTGCTGAATATGAATCTTTTCTTTTGACCTTATCCGAATTGACCTCCTTTTTGAAAATTGCAAGTCTGAATTTGTTGAGTTTGAGAGCATTGCCACTAAGAATTTTGCTTTAAACCTGATTCATGCACATTTGGTACTCAGAGACTTGTGGATTTTGCACCCACTATTTTGCCTACACCGCTCATTCATGATAACCCAATTTCTAGGCCAATGACCCACCTGCTAGCTAATTTGAATTACATCTGCATTTTTGATGTTTGGGCCCATACATTTGATAAATTTAAGCAGGCCCTTACCTATGATTTATTGCTATGGTGGATGTACTCATTTTGGCTCTGATTCTTTAATCTCTATTGCATTACTTTTATTGAGAGTTAGGCTTCTTTGTTTCATAAACTGCTACGTGCTTTAACGAGTTTTGATTTAAGTAGCAATGTTTCATTCGATATGAAGTGGCTAATGCTCCATATGCCTCTATTTGAGCGGATTTCTGAAGGCTGTAGCTTAAGTGTAATTCTGCACTTGACCTTGTATAATTGTTCATCTTTATCTCCGCTTTTTTATTTTTGTTTTCTTTTGTATATATTTATGGTTGCCTTTTGTTTTTGTTCTCTTTTTGAGTTTTAGAGTCATGTCATTTTTTCTTTCTTTTTGAGTCTTAGTCTTCTTTTTGTATATTCATTTTTTTAAAGTTGTTTTCCTTCTGTCTGCTTCTTTTCACTCCCAATGAGGACATTGTGAAATTTAGGTGTAGGGGTGGGGAAACTTTGAAAATTTAAAAATCCTTAAAAAAATAAAAATTTGAAAATCCAAAAATATTTTTGTTTTGTTTTTGGGGAATCTATTCGGATCAGCTTCAATGCCCTATGCTTTGACTATTAGCCTATATGTAAGCGTGATGTGCTTGATAGGTCTTTGTTCTCGGTGTGTCATTCTAAGCCCTGATTCTAACCCCATTTGTTTATTATTAATGTGTAATCCAATCCCTATTTATATCATCATCATTGTCCTAGGGTCTTAGTTTTCCATTATTGGCTTCCCCACTTGTCTTTGACGCGATTACTTTGGTTTTTGTATGCATTCCCAAAAAAAAAAGAAATGAAAATGAAGAAAAATGGGAAAATGTGGGGAAAAAAAAAAGAAAATAAAACTTGGAATGACAAGTATCCCTTTAAGGCATGCGCTATTAGGCGTTACCCTTTGAGGCATGTGCTATTGGGTGTTACCCTTTGAGGCAAAACTGCTAGTGGGAAAGCTTGTTTTCAATGTTAATAAATCAATAATATAATTTATATCAGTCGAGTGGAATTGAGTTTGATTCTGATAAGCCTAAGTCCTAGGATGATGATACACATGCACACAAGCACTGGGATGGATTCAAAGCCTTGATGAACAGTGGGGTAAAACATTAGTGCTTTGATGTCATTCATGGGGTACAGAGCCTTAGTGAGTACATTGTGCTTATATGCAGGCCAATATCTTTACCACATGGGTGATTTAGTTGATTAGAATGTGTATATATTTTTCTCCAATTTTGCACATATTAATTTTTGAGAATAAAACCAAAAAAAAAAAAGATTTTCAAGTTTCTACTTATGTTCTCTTTTATATATTTTATGGATATATCTTTTGCAAATCCTCACGAGACCTTATTCGTCCACTAGGGGTAACCTAGGGGTTTAAAAGGCTTGTTGCACGTACTAAGTGCAATCGTGATTCCTATGAAAGTGAATTAGGAATTTTATTTTCTTTTTCTAGGATTTTTTGTTTTGTTTTACTCTAGGACGAGCAAAACTTAGGTGTGGGGGTATTTGTTCAGCCTGAAATTATTATATTTTTATACCTTTTATTATCTAATAATTGCTCGAAATAAATTAGGAAATTGAAATTTTAATAATATTTTTGGTTATTTTGTGAGGATTGGAAATTTCAAAAAAAATGAATAAAGCAATCCAAAGTTTGAACCAAGTGAAGATAGAAAACAAAAAAAAAGAAGAAAGCAACTCAAGCCTCATGGCCCAGGCCCAGGAACCGAAGCCCAGTGCCCTCATCCTCCTTTCTCTCCTTTTTTCCCCTTCGTTTCTTCCTAGCGGACCAGGCCGAGATCCAGGCCCAAATGCAGCACGCCTTCCCCTCCCATTACCCAGTCTGCCTTTCTTTTTTTCCATGCATGCGAGGCACGTGATGCCAGAAGCAGCCTTCCCCTTCCTTCTGTTCTTCTTCTTCGTTTTCTTCGTGTAACCCCATAACCAAAAATAGAGGACCGAAACAGGGTAGCCCCTCAACTCTTCATCTTCCCGACCATAACCGTCCTCAATCTCACTCTTCCTTCTCTTCATCTTCTTCTTCTGTTTTTAGCCCAACAGAACCTAGCGCCCTTTCACCTCCATCATCCCAGTCGTGCCCCTCTATTTTCTTCCACCATAATCATGCATCCCTTCTTCTTCTTCCTTTTTCCATTCCCAGCCATGGCGTCTCTCTTTCTCTCCTCATTCACTCCATCATTACTTATCATCTTCAATAGAACCATTTCAAGCATTTAAAGGAGCCATTTTGTGGGGGCAACGAACAGGTTCTTCAAGGGGCTTTAATGGAGGTCGAAGCAGAGCACAGGAGGCAATTCGGGTTGCTTAGTGTAGAGATTAGGCTTGAATTTTCAGTCTCTTCTTGTATTCATTTTGTTTGGGGTTTCAGTTTTAGCCATCTAATCTCTCCAATTTTGTAGTTTACTCAAGCTTTTATTCAACTTAAGAGAGAATTTTGGGGTGTGGGCTTGAATCTGCTGAGTTCTACTCTGTTTCATTTCTGTTCTCCATCCGCTCTGTTCATTTGTGCCTAAGTTCTGAGTTACTCGAGTGAGTCGAATTACCCAGGCAACTTTCATTTTCGCGTTTGAATCTGCTGAGTTTACTCTATTTTTTTTCATTGGTCATGCCACAGAGATTAGGCACAGGTAATTGAAAGCAAGCCTTTATAGCTAAGTGTTAGTGGCTCACCTTATTAGCAGTTTGGTGCTGCTTTCTTTGGCTAGATTATTTGCGACCACTAACTAGTTAGTGAATGGTTCTCAATTTCATAAATTTATCTTGATAGTTTAGTTTCACATTCAACTTAAATATTTGGTAATTAGCTCAACTTAATTTGTATTAATTTCGATCTAGGTTAATGTATATGACTTAGTAAACTAATTTCACAACCATTTCTCAGGATCGACACCCGTTAGTATTACGGCGATAAACCGTGCACTTACGGAAAATCACAATAAGTTTCGGTCACCCGATAATCCAGTAATTTTTTTGAATAAATCATAATAGTATATGGAAGGGAAGAGGGAAGATTTGAAGTTTAAGAAACAAAGAAAAGAAAACCCCTACTTCTTTAGCTTAGTCATAGTCGCCCAAACTATATTGCAATACTTTTGTTTCATTGCTTTAGTGCTCTCTACCTCTCTTACTTAAATACAAATGAAACATGATGGTATATTTACTAATCTCATATATATTGGCTTTTTCAAAAGTATTTGTTAATAGAATGATTTCTAGGGAGCAAAGCAAATAAAAGAAGGGCAACTTTCTAGGTTACCTATGGTTGCCCCCGTCCCTCAATTTCCCATTTGTTTAAATCACATTGACAAGCACAAATTTGATATAAAAATATTTCATTTTTATTTGAAATCCAATATATTTTAAGTAAATTTAAAGAAAAATATTCTCAAAAACTAATATACTATACATAAGATAGAACAAAGTGAAAATTTCAAAAAAAAGGTAAAAAGGAAATCGATAGGGGTGTTCAATCGGTCCAAGATCGGACTGAATCGGCTTGGACTGAAGACTGAATGAGACATTTGTTGTGGATAGAGGGCCAGACTGATAACATCTAGATCAGACCGGGAGCGGCTTTGCTTAGAATCGCCTTGAAACACGTGCAGTGGGCTGAGCAAATAATGGGTCATGCGTTCTGGCCATAAAATCATTTTGGGCTATCTATACGTTTTCTTATTTTATAAGAAATTGATTCCTACAATTGTGATGTCGACCATCGCCGCAAGCGTATGGGTAGTTGTAGTATAGATAAAAAGATCGCTCCTTAGGGACCAATGCAATATATCGAGCTTTGTCTATCAAAATATGCTCAGTAAAATTCTAATTCAAGGGATTTCGATTTAACAGCTTCTAATTCACTAATTTTAAATCAATTAAGGAAAATGCCTAGGAATTCATCTAGTTACGAAAGCTGATTGGATCAAAATGATAAGCATGTACTTTTTTCTAATCGTTTAATCTCGAGGAATTACAATCTCTCCAAAAATTTAGTCTATTCTTTCGAAATCAACCAAATTCGCCTAAACTAAGCAAATCATTCTTTCAAACTAATTTGTCTTAATCCAAGTTGAATATCGTCGATTACACTCTAGTCCTCCTAACATATAAATCTTTCTTTCGAGATGATGATGTTTTAGGTTTTATCAAGTAGTTTAACAATCAAATGTCACCTTTCAGTTTTTCACTCAATTGTTTCAAATGTGCAAGCAAACTTTAGCCAAAAATTCACTCACAACATGATAATCACTTGATCGAATGAAATAAAACTAATTCATGAAATAACCACAATTCTATAGATTAAAACAAGATCCAACAAAACTTTCATAAACTACTGAATCCGTAAACAAAATAAACTATTCACACATGATTAAAGATTACACATCTAGCTAACACTTTGGCGAAATCTAAGAGGAAGAGCTTGACTAAGATAAACTTTCAACCAAGGGCTTTAAACCGCCTCCTCAAAATCAAACACACACACTCAAGATTTCTCACTAAAAAAATAATTAAACTAAAAAAAACAAAATTTGAGAAAGAAAATGGACTATGCTATAATAACTCCTCCTCTATTGCTGCTGAACGACGCCTTTTTATAGAAAAGTTTGGATCATTTCAGTCACACAGCCGAAGGAAGACAAAGAAGCAGTAGCTTCACACCTCACCACGGTCCGTGGCAAGTACCACGGTCCGACCGTAGTCTTGGCTGGAAGCGATTTTCTACTTTTTTGTTGCTCCACGGGTGTAGCATCACATGGATGTCTGTGGAGGAGGTCAAAATACATCTAATAAGATTCAAATATTGGGTAAAAAGACCTAAAATTCTTCAAAATACATCAAACAACCATACCCAAGTATAAATCGAGAATAGGAGTATTGATTATGACTTAAAGCACATAATTCTCCAAAAAATGTGGCAAAACAACCCTAAGATGATGTATACGTTAAGCACTTACCAGAGGTTTGAACTGCTGAAATGGCCTTTTAAGGAGATCATAACCATTTACATGGAGCCATGTGCCCTGATGTCGTTTTGTAGAGTTGTGATGATAAAACAATAATTAAATAAGGAAATTCTTATCTTTGCACTAGACATTCACAGTTGTAACGCGGTTAAAGCTCAGAAAATTGTAGATTCTCCTCTGTTCAATAACCCTCTTTCCTCACACACTGAGAAGGAGTAAAAGCGAGAAAAGAAAGATAAATAGTCGAGCGAGAATCATAAAGAGGGTCATGAGCATGTTGATGCTGCTCGCCTGGGCAACAGGCAAAGTCAAAGAGGTTAAACACTGGACATTGGGCAAGGCAGAGTATGGTGCACTACGCTTGGTTCGACAAGAGGAGGCAACTGATGGTCAACTGTCACTGCAAAAATGGGATTGCTAAGCTTTGGGTGGGTGTCGGTTCAAATATCAAAGCAAAGTGTGGGTTTTTTTGGTTAATTTTTTTACAAAAATTTGCTCTCGATCATTCGGTCAGGACTGGGACTGGACCGAAGGCTGAACAAGAATCGAACCCTAAACTAAGGACTGACCGAATTCAACCGGTCCGATCTATCCTGGTAGTCGGTCTGGTCTGATCCGATTTTGGACCGTATAATGACAACACCTCCCAGTGTGGGTCCCGCTTTCACGGGGTCTGGACCGTATAATGAACAGTCCTAAAATCAGGTTAGTGGTACCCAGAAAAATTGAACTGAATTTTTTGGTACCTGAAATTTTTGTTTTGGTTTCAATTCATGATTTTATTCAACTCGGAATCTACTTTGATTTAGGTACCCGACCTATGAATACCACTACTAGTGATGGGTCCAGAAGAGGAAAAGGTGGTGAGACCTTTGGTGTTTACCTCTATCTGATTGGAAAAATTACCAGACTCTAGTGGATGACACTAGATGTGAAAACTAGTTATGCATCAGTTTCATCATTTTTTTTCCACATTAGCATTCACCATTCTCTCCATATTACTACTAATTCCCCTCTCAAGTTTATTAATATTAATGCAACCAAGAGGAGGTTGGGTCTAAGCAACAGGATGTGGTGGTCTAGGTGTATGAAGCATGCCCTAAAAAGTTGGCCTCTAACAAGAACCAGAAGACTGGAAGATGGGCTGTGAGTTATTTTGAAGAAACACTCTAGGCTAGGAGTTTGGAGTCACAAGATTTGGTTTTCTATTCCATGAGAAGTTAGGGTGTTTTTCCAACCTAAGTTAAAAAGTAAAAGGAGAAAGGGTTATATTGGGTCTCTGGTAGGTCATATTCACTTGCTCCTTCCCAATAGACAACTGGAAAAAAACAAGGATAAAAACTTAGCGTGTGGTCTAAGGCCTAACAATGAGAACAAGACGCCAAAAAAGTTTGGGAAGTTTAGGATTGATGAATAGATAGTCCTTTCAACATGTTCTCTATAAAATGCAATTTTAAACTTAAGAAAACTCATGTAAAAACTAGCATGCATTCTAACCCTTCCATCAAACCTAAAACTCAGTTGTCATCTCTAGTGGCCTCCTACTGCATGGTCTTTTCAACTAATTCCTCTAAAAACTCCCAAGCAACAGTGACATTCTTAGAAAGAAAGTTACATTAACACATAGACTCTAACATAGTTTTGGTTTGTTGGTGAAGTCCTTTATAAATAATTTGGCAAATATGCAAATGTTCTAAATGATGGTGTGGACATTAGGCTAACAAATTTTTAAATCTATCTAAGTATATCCCCTTTTCAAATGAACAAATGGATTAGTGTCATTCCATAGCTTTATAGTTCTGGTAGTGCAAAAATATTTCCTTAAGAAGAACTGCTTAACAAAGTCATCCCATGTAGAAATAAAATTAGCAGCCAGGTCATACATCCATATATTAACATAAACTTTTAAAGCAAAAAAGATTAATTTCATTCTAACAAATCAATGGATGTATTAAGGAAATGCATCATGGAACATGGTTCTTTAAATTTTCTTGAAAACAAATATGCATCCTTCAAACTAGATAACTTAGGGAACATTTACATGTAATGAGGTCTCAGTACAAAAGTCATATTAGGTCCCAGGTCAGACAAGTTATAACATGATGGCAAAATAGTCCTTAAAGGATAGAAAATTTCAGTAAAAAGTCTTTCTTGTATCGTTTCTTTCAATTTAGGTTTAGGTTCAATCCTGATGAGTCTCTTTCTTTCAGGCTGTCTGACCCAAGCAATCATGCAACTCCCACACCCACAGACATATTGATCTTTTTCATTTTCTGACCTTTTTATTTTTTAATAAAAATAGAAAATAAATAATATTGAAAAACATAAGCTAAAACAGAAAAACAAATAATAAAATCTAATAAAACTCAAACCAAAGAAACTATTAAAACTCAAAACTCAAAATCATTTGCATAAAAATTTTAGCAAAATTAAGAAGAATATGTACATAATTTTATCTCGCTTTTTATTGACCCAAATTACATTAGAAAAATAAAAACAATTGTAGAAAAATAAAAAAACTACACTAAAAACAATTGTAAAAATTTTAGGAAATTCTAAAAACTTCAGAAAATTTCTAGACTCTAAATAACCCCAGAAACCTATTGAAAATATCAAAGAATAAAAATAAACACAAAATATATTAGAAAAATAAAAGCAAAAAAATTATAGAAATGTTTAAAAAAGGCACAAAAATTGCACAGAATTTTCCCGTTTTGACCTGATTTGACTGTGCACAGCATTGATTTTTTTCTTTCTTTCTCTTGGATAAAAGGCTAATTAACAAAGATATAAAAAAAGGCTAAGATCTGCTCTAATACAAAATCAAAATTAACGAAATGACTTAATTAACTAAACTAAGACTTGACTCGCAATCTAATTTCATAGCCCCCATCCTTGGCAATAGTGCAAAACTTGTGATTTTTTCATAAGCGTACGGTTTTATTGATGTAGTACTTGTGGTCGTTGATCCTCAAAGATGGGATTGGGATTTAGGTCATTGTTATCCTAAACTAGCATACAACCACCATTAAGAGTGACTACACCTAAAATTGAAACAACCTCAACTAACAGTTGATAATTATTATCAAGATCCATAATTATAGCAAACTAGCAAGACTACACAACTAATGAAGACGTTAGCAAGTAAGTACTAATTAGAAGGCAACATTAGAGAAACAAAGTTTGTCATGTATTGACTAAAGTTCGAACAAGGAAATTAACCCCAAAATTCAACAATTGAAAGGCAAGATTGTATCACCTCTTTCAGGTGTCAAACTAGTCCAATGATTTAATAATTCTCTAGAGACTCATGATTAGTAACAAGAAGAAAAGAAACCTCAATGTTGGTTTGTGCAATCAAAACCATAATTAAAGCTAGGAACTAGACATGGATTCGAAGCAGGCATAGACAAGTAATAGATATCTTTGGAATGAGTAACAATAGATTGAAATGTCGGTGAAATTGAATTCTCTATGAAGATATGGAGTACCAATGGAACAACACAGAGGCAATAAACTGGAATCAAATCCAAGCACAAGGCTAAGGCCACAAATTTGCTATGCAGATTGCTTGAATCTGAACTTGGATCAAACTTGTACAGAACAAGAAGTGATGAGTTCAATCAACCCATAACTAAATTTATATTAGAATTTTAATCAATTGCTTGACAAACCAATTCCAAAACATCAAATTCCTTAAATTAAGTTAATCTCAATTCAATTACATAAATCCTAAAATGTGCAATTAATTTTGGAGATGAAATAAATGAAAATGGAGAAAGAAAATTAAAACTAAACTATACTACTGCTCTCTACTTTCTGCCATCTTTCTTCGATGTTGCTACTGCTTCATATAGCTAATTTCGAATCAACACGTCATTGCTTCAATTAATCTCAAGTTAAAATCTTAAAATTGCCAAAAGATTAAGTGGCCAATCTACTGACCCTTCATGAGAGAGAGAGAGAGAGAGAGAGAGAGAGAGAGAGAGAGAGATGATGATGATGATGATGATGATGATGATGATGGAGATAAAGGTAACATATGAGTGAATTGATGAAAGATGGCAAAAGAAGTTGAGAGAAAATTAAAGATAGGGGGCTGAAATTTTGGGATCAAAGAAGAAGAAAAAATAGCAAAAGTAATGGGGGGAAGGACTTCTGATTTTGTGCATGATGGCAGCGGGGGGGTTCTGATTTTACACACGACTTGGAAAAAGATGTGAGAGAAAGTAACTGAAAATAAAGGGGGGAGACTTTACACCTGAGCAATGCATAAGAGTGGGAGAGGCATATCATGAGACTAATACATGACATGAAGAAAGCAAGATTGCGTTGCTGCTCATTTGGGCTGTAGGCCTTTTTTTTTTAAATTTCAATTTGGTCCAACATTTCTCGTCTTCCTTCTCCCTTAGCAGCTCATTTGTGCAACTTATTCATTCTTTTTAAAAATTTCATAATCCCTATAAAGTAAATGAAAATTCATTAAAATCCTAATTTGATAATTTATTTCAAGCAAATATTAGATATAGAAGGTAAAAAAATGTAATAAGTTTGGATTGAGCACTAAGGAAATAGGAGGACCAGGTACACTAATGACTAAGCATGTTTGGGGCAATGTGTCTAGTATTTAATGTAGTATTTGGACAGTTGCAGATGGTGTCTACAATGTAAGGAGTGGATATGAATGGTTTCTAGACTAGATAAGCTGAGCTAGAATGGTTTGGAACAAGTAAAATCTACGTGGTCTGTTATTATGCGGACTTTGATGTGAAAGAAGCCGCAGGTGCTAAAAAAGAGTAGAAGCGTACAGTCCTACAATATATACACATCGCCTAATCTATTATACGCAAGAGGAAACTCAAGATCATGTTTCATTTGACTATCCTCTTGCTCAGGAAATTAGGGAAGCCATTTTTACAAGGCTTGATATTAGTTTACTACAAGAAAATTTTGAATACTTCCAGAAGTGGTTGACAAATTGGAAAAAACATATAATGTTGATGTCAACATTGTGTGACAACAATGTTTTATAAGTGAGGAATTCAAAATAATGTCATCTTTAGAAACAGTATTGTCTTTATATAAGAAAGAAAACACCATAAAAATAAATGTGGGTTGTAGGAAATTAAAAAATTTACTGGCCTTATTTGGTAAAGAGTTTTTTGGCCTTAAAAAACTCTTTTTCTGGATATTAATTGTTTGACTTAGGTCAGAAAATCTTTTTGGTTGTTTGGTTAGATGGCTTTTTGAATTAGCTTTTTGTACCTAAAAAACTAATTTAGAAAAAAGTCTTTGGAAGAATTTTTTGAATCAGCTTATCACTGTTCGACACCAAATTTACCATATTACTCCTTCTTTTGACATAATTACATATGTATTTAGCACAAAAACCCTACTCCTTCATTTTTTCATTCTACATTGTTCTTCCAATGTGTTTCTTCTCCGACCTCTCCTCCTTCAACTTAGAGGAAGCCATCTTTAAGGATTATTCATCCAATAAGATAATTCTTCAACCCCAAATGCTTATATTTTCATGTGCCATTTTTAATTGTTGGGATTTGTCCCAAATTCCTTTGCCGGTTTTGGAAATAAATAAAGTTATTTCCTTTTGTGAGATTATTTCTTGGCATCCAAGATCATGTTGTGTGTTTGAGATCTTCTGTATTATGGAAATTATATTATTTCCATACTTTGGGTTGAAGATTTTTCCTTTTTTGGAAAGTTGATGGTTGGTGGCCAAGACATATGTTTGCGGCTAGGATTGAACCCTTGGTACCTGTGGGGCTTCCCTATAAATACTAGGTTGTTTAACCTTGTTTGATGCGGTGCAACTTGGGAGTGCCTGTGGGCAATTCCCTTTTCTATTCCATTTTTTGTTGGGAGTTAGTATTGAGAGATTTTCGTTGTAATTGATCTCTTTCTTGGGTGTTTGAGATCTGTGTCTCTCTTGTTGTTGATCTCTGTATTGGGAATGAGATCGTTCTGTACTAACTCATATGATAGTGGATTTTGTGTCGGTGTTGCCGCCCGTGGTTTTCTCCCGTTTTGGGTTTCCACGTAAATCTTGTGTGTCGCTGTTTTGTTCCTGTTATTCTGGTTTGAATTTCTGAATATCTGTTTTATCCTATCGCTTCCGCTATTATTACCGCTCTAATTTCCTAACATTAATATTTGTTCTCCTTCTATTCCTTCAACAATTATTTTGTGGGTTGGGTTTCTCATGGAATTGAATGGATGGATGGATAATCTAACACCCATAGTAGGCTTGATTATGACACGTTTGTTGACATTTACATTGTTACTTTGCCTTTTATTTTAGTTTTGGTAAGCTTTTATATGTTCACGAATTGTTTAGAGATGTGGGCAATTAGACAACAAGCAAATTGGGGTTGATTGAATCAAACTTTGATGGTTTATTGTTGTTATGTTATTGAATTTGTGTATTGTGGTTATATGATTCTAAGAACTCAAAGAAAATAAAGTCTTTTCACAACGCACACCAAGTGCTTGATGAAATGCCTAAACCAATAATGTCATGGGTGATTGGCATTTGCACAATTGATTTGGTTATATGCTATTTTAGGACTATAAAAATGGGAGAACTTAAATTGTATCTTTGTTGGTGTAGTTTAATTCTCTTGAAAACCACATTAAAAGCATGTTTCAAGATTTCTTGCTTTTGGACATTATGAACCAGTGGATTCTACAACAACTTCTTAGGTCATATTTGTAATTAGAAGTTATTAGCTATAAGCAGAAATGATTAATCCATCCTTAAAGCAACAATTTAGGTTTACTCAAACCTGGGTAATTTGCTTTTATATATGTTGCTATAAATTGTTACATATAAACCAGGTCTCAGATACATAGATGCAAGCACTTAATAGTTGACATGAAAAATATAAGCATATTCTGGCTTTACTACAATCTAATCAGCCCCCTTCTTCAATATCTTTTCGCTAATTCTTTTAGTTTCACTGTAGTTTTTTAATTAGTTAATTTATTTATTAGTTTTTGGGTCATTCTAGTGTAAAATTTTGATTTTGGATACATTTTCTTTTAGATGGTACTGCCTAAAAGAGGGAATAAGCAAAATAAACAACAGGGTGAAGAGGGTCATGCTAATTGGTCTAAAGAAGCTTTTCTTATATTTTGTGATCTACGTAGTGAGCATGTTGAGAAGAGTAAGGGTAAGAAAGGAGGGACAATCCGTCAAAGGTTTCCATGGAAAAAAATAACAACAATCTTTCACAGGAAAACCAATTTATCATGGACTAGGAAAAAACTAAAGAACAAGTACTAACTGGATGAAGGCTAGATGGGGGTTATGGAAATAATTAAAAGGAAGAGAAATTGGCCTAGGATAGGACCATGAAAAATGTACAATCTTTCAGAAGGAAGTTTAGTTATATTTTTAAAACTTGTTTTAATTTAATTGCTAATAACTTATATATATATATATATATATATATATATATATATATATATATATATATATATATATGTATGTATGTATGTATGTATGTATTTTTTTATAGGAAGATGTCAAATTTAAGTCATTTCGAGATCAGGGAATTAAGCCATAACTGGAATACAAAATAGATCGGTTATTTGGAGGTAGCGTAGCAACCGAACAGGGTATAATGACTCCTAACAAGGATCCTCCTTCTGACCATACACAACAAGAGCAACAAAAAGTATACATTCCATCTCCACTAAACAACGAAAGCATTCATGATTTGGCATTTACTGTTAAGGATAATGTTGAGACAATTGATACTAACTTAAGCATGGGTGCTTGTGCATGGCAAGAGCTGTGGCATAAAAGCTCCCCTATAGCTACTCGTTGTCCAACTCAAATGGTACAAAACGATGGAGGTCAAGTAAGAGGCAAGATGTCATTTGAAGCTAATGTTTCAGGAGCTAATAAGAGTGCAAAAACTAAAGGTGGTTAAAAAATGGGATCAGCTGCCATGTTGTGTGAAAAGCTTGATAGCTTACTAGAGTCCATAAATGAGAGGAACAAGAGAAAAGCATGTGCCGTTGAGCCCGCTCCTGGTCTTACTGATGCTTTCGCAAAGTTGCTTACTTTTGTTCCTGAGACATCATTGTTTTCCTTTGCTTGTGCTCTTATGGAAGATCCGTAAAAGAGAATCACTCTAATTTGTTTGCTAACTGATCGTGCCATTAGCTGGATGAGATACTTGTACATTCCTTAAGCTCCTGTTAGATTAGCTATGAACTTAGCTAACTTGACTAGCTAGCATATACATTGAAATGTTTAAATAATGGCTACTTTTTGTAAGTTGTAGTTTAGCGACTAGCTAGCATATGCATTGAACTGCATAGTTGATGATTGTTTTTGTGGATTGCAGTTGGTTGACCTCTAAACTTGTAATGCCCCGACCCCTCTCGGTTGCAGGTCTTACCAATAACGGTTTCAAGGATCGATGACTGGCCTCACAAATCATCACAAGTCTTTCCGGCGTGCTTCGTCCTTGCTCACACGCTGCCTGGGAAACTTCCCAGGAGGTCACCCATCCCAAGATTGCTCCCCAGCAAGCACGCTTAACTATGGAGTTCTTAAGAATGGGCTTCCCGAAAAGAAAGGTGCACCTTTGGTGATATAAGTAGTCACTTCGATCCTTTTAAGCCACACTCGGGGTGTTACAATTACTCCCACTTGAAGCGCACAACGTCCTCGTTGTGCCTTACTAACCGACCGACTTACGAGTTCTCTTGACCGACGGTCAACAACCAGTATTTTTGCCTCGCTAGGTGACTGCCCATGGGCTCTCCATTCACTGGTGCAGCTCACGGTCGCGGGTCGGCTCTGATACCATCTGTAATGCCCCGACCCCTCTCGGTCGCAGGTCTTACCAATAACGGCTTCAATGATCGACGACTGGCCCCACAAATCATCACAAGTCTTTCTGGCGTGCTTCGTCCTCGCTCACACGCTGCCTGGGAAACTTCCCAGGAAGTCACCCATCCCAATATTGCTCCCCAGCAAGCACGCTTAACTGTGGAGTTCTTAAGAGTGGGCTTCCCGAAAAGAAAGGTGTACCTTTGGTGATATAAGTAGTCAATTCGATCCTTTTAAGCCACACTCGGGATGTTACAATTACTCCCACTTGAAGTGCACAACGTCCTCGTTGTGCCTCACTAACCGACCGACTTACGAGTCCTCTTGACCGGCGGTCAACAACCAGTATCTTTGCCCCGCTAGGTGACTGTCCATGGGCTCTCCATCCACTGGTGCAGCTCACGGTCGCGGGTCGGCTCTGATACAATCTGTAATGCCCCGACCCCTCTCGGTCGCAGGTCTTACCAATAACGGCTTCAAGGATCGACGACTGGCCCCACAAATCATCACAAGTTTTTCTGGCGTGCTTCGTCCTCACTCATACGCTGCCTGGGCAACTTTCCAGGAGGTCACCCATCCCAAGATTGCTCCCCAACAAGCACGCTTAACTGTGGAGTTCTTAAGAGTGGGCTTCTCGAAAAGAAAGGTGCACCTTTGGTGATATAAGTAGTCACTTCGATCCTTTCAAGCCACACTCGGGGTGTTACAAAACTACATTAGAAATATGAACTCGTATTTTTTGGTATGAACAATGAATCTGTAACTTCTGGTTGAAATTGTGAACTTTGATTCCTACATTGTATAACATGTAGCTGCGCTCATATTCTGATTATGATTTCTTCCCTATCAAGTGGTTTGTATCTAAGTAGACTATCTTATACTAGTGTTACTTGTAGAGATGGATGGCCAAGATATGGGTGAGCAAGTTTTACAATGGAGATATATGGATGATGACGATGACAATGACAACAATAGTGATGATGAATTTTGGGATAAGATGCTTTATGCAGTATGTTGCATTACTCATTATTACATTAAACACATACATAAGGAACCTTGCATGACTTCTTCTACGACTGGTGAGAAATGGATAAATGAACTATTAGATGGTCATGAAAAAAAGGTGCTTCAACATGTTTACAATGGATCAAATTACTTTCTGTCCATCTATCTGTTGATTTACAAAGCAAATATGGATTGAGCCCTTCAGATAGAATGTCAATTTTGAAGAAGGTTAGGTTGTTTGTTTATATTCTTAGCGCAAAGGTGCTTCAAACAGAGATGCTCAAGAGTGCTTCGTACATTCTGGTGAAACCATTAGTAGAGTGTTCAAAGAAGTTTTGGATGCAATAGATGGTCTTTGTAAAGATATGCTCAAACCTAGAGACCCTAAATTTAAAGACATCCCACAACAAGTTGTCAATGATAGTTGATATATGCCTCATTTCAAGGTAAGATTGTGTTTCATATTTGTTTTCATTGTTTGCAGTTAGATTCATCATGTAGCAGTAATGTTGTAAATGTTCTGTTTTAGGATTGTATTGGAGCTTTAGATGGAACACATATTGCTGTAACTGTTCCTGAGGAAGACCAAATGCGTTACAGAGGGAGAAAAGGAATACCAACTGTAAATGTCTTAGCGGTATGTGATTTTGATTGCAATTTATATACGTATTAACTGGCTGGGGGGGATTAGCTCATGATGCACGAATCTTGTTATATACAATGAGTAACCCAAGACTCAAATTTCCAAAAGCCACCACCAAGTGTTATTTTATATTTTTATTATTTATATTTTTCAATTTGGTAATTATATATTTTAATGTACATTTACGTAAATATTAATTATAGAGTTTATTAATTATATATTTTAATGTACGTTTAGGCAAATATTATATTTAGCTGACAAAGGTTATCCTGAATGAGAAGGAATTTTAAGACCACATTCAAAGACAAGATATTCATCAATTAGAGTTTTGAGGGGCAAATTCTAGAGGTTATAAGGAAATATTTAATAGGGCTCATTCATCTTTAAGTTGCATTAAAAGGTCATTTGGTGTTCTAAAGACTAGATGGAAAATACTACGTTCTATGCCTTGATTTTCAATTCAAGACCAAAACAGGGTGATATTGGCAACCTTCACATTGCATAATTTTATTAGAAGAAGTACAACTCAAGATCTAGCTTTTTGAATCATTGATGAAGATCCAAATTTCATCCCTATTGACTCATTTCCTGATGTTGTCAGTGGTCCCTTAGAAGATGCTAGTGACAATTGCAGAACTCGAGAAATGTCAACCATTCGTGACAATATTGCTTCAAGCTTAGTGGCTGTAAGACGACATAGAATGTTCTAAATTACAATATTAATTAGTTTAATAGAAACTTTGTGCCAACATTGGAATTTTGTTTTAGATTTTTTCGTTCGTTTTTTGGTCTTTTGAGACAAAAGTTGTGGAAGCTTACAATGTTTAAATTAATAATTTTAAATTTAAATTTTTCTTTAATTTAAGAAATAATATAGATTAATTAGTATTTTGGGGTGTCGATCTTTCTAAATGTTATTATGTTATAAATTTCAATTATTACCAAAAACAAAATTAAAGTCCACTAAACAAAAATCCTATGATAATAAACATCAAATTTGGGTGAAGGTATACTTGTAATTTTATACAACAACACCACCACCACCACCTTTCAGTGTGGGTTTCACTTTCGTAGGGTTTGAGGAGATCCACCTGTAGGCAACCTTACCCCTACCGGCAATCCTACCCGTAGAGAGGCTGTTTCCAAGAAACCCACAAAAAGGAATTTGTGAAAAAATTTTAAAGAAGAAACATTTTGTAAAAAAATATTTAATGAAAAAATTAAGGACACATAGTAAGAAATGACTACGATAAATTAAAAAGACAAATTGTTGGAGCTTTGTAATATAAGAACAATAAATCAGATGAAGGTAATATACCTTAACAACCAAGGGTAAGCAAACGGTGCCTCTTGCCGAACGAAAGTACTATCTGCAAACAAGCACGAAGTACGAAAAAGATCACTACCCGCATGCTGCCACTGCAACCAAAAGTCAACTACGGGGTCGATTCTCTGCGATCTAAAATCTTAATCCTATCCCGTTACAGCTTTCTATCCTGAGTCAGGTCCTCCGTCAAACCGACAACCTTCAAGTCCTCTCTAATCGCCTCGTCCAAACTTTTCTTTGGTCTGCCCCTCCCTCTTTTGCCATCGGAGATGTTGATCATCTCACATCTCCTCACTGGAGCATCTACAATCCTCCTTTTCATATAGCCAAACCATCGGAGTCTTGTTCCTCTCATCTTATCTTCGATGGGAGTTACTTTAACTAAGTCCCTGATTATACTATTCCTAATCCTATCTAATCTCGTATAACCACACATCCACCTAATCATCCTCATCTCTGCCACCATCAACCCTTGAACCTGCATCTTTTTTAGAGGTCCACATTCCGATCCATAAAGAACAGTCGGTCTAACTATCATACGATAGACTCTGTCTTTCAATCCAAGGGGCACCCTCTTATCACACAGCACACCTAAGGTAAACTTCCATTTTTGCCAGCCCACCTTTATTCGCTGATTAATATCTTCGTCAATATCTCCATTCCGCTGAATAATTGAGCCTAGGTACTTGAACTTATCGACTTGAGGTATCGACCTTCCATCTAGGGTGATTTCTCCGCCCGCATTCACCCTTCCACTGAAACAGCAATGAAGGTATTCCGTTTTCGATCTACTCATTCTGAAACCTCTAGATTCCAGTGTATGCCTCCATCGCTCCAACTTGACATTAATTCCCTATCTGGTCTCATCAATAAGAATAATGTCATCTGCAAATCACATACACCAAGGTAACTCATCTTGAATCCCTCGTGTAAGTTCATCCATAAGTAGAGTAAAAAGAAAAAGGTTTAAGGCGGAACCCTGATGTAGGCTCATACTAACGAATAAGTCATTGGTGACCCCTCCTGGCGTCCTAGTACTCATCCTACCTCCCTCGTACATATCCTTAATAATTCGGATATACAAGGGTGACACTCCTTTCTTTTCTAAGCATCTCCATACCACTTCACGCGGAACTCTATCATATACTTTTTTCAGGTCAACAAACACCATATAAAGATCCACCTTTCTATCTCTGTACAAACCCATAAGCCTTCTAAGGAGGTAAATCGCCTCTAAGGTAGATCTGCCTAGCATAAAGCTAAATTGATTCTCTGAAATCGAAACCTCCTTCCGCAACCTTCTTTCAATCATATACTTGTAATTTTATATATTTCACAAGTCACAATCTATAATTCACAATTCATGTTAAAAAGAAAAATGAAAATGCAATAAAAATAATTATGTTATTAAAAAAGTAATGAAATTCTGTTAAGGGACACAAGTGAAATTTCATCAAATAAGCTTGTTAGAAAAAGCTAATTTTACTAAATACTCTTTTCAGAAACAGTTACTACAATCAGTTAAGTCAAACAGCTAATGCAATTAGCTAACAACTAACAACTAATTTAATCAGCCAACAGTTAACAGCTAATAGTTGATTATCAAATAAGAGTTATATATAACAGATATATCTATTAATTTTATATTACTGTATAATTTGTAAGGTTAAAAGGATGAACTTCTCTGGGGCATTCCAATTCAGGGATCATGATGGATAAAAATGCTAAAATATAAGTAGGTCAGGATTCAAGAAAAAGGAAGGGAAAAAGAAAGAAAAAGAAAGAAACAGGCACGCGGGAGCACAGCACAGGAAACGTGATCCCGGGATTACCGTATAGTCCTCTGAAGCACTGTTCCTTTTTGGCGTTGGGAAATGATTGAATCCTGCGCATTTTCATTCAATTCGTCTGATAACAATTGACAAAAAAGAAATAAATATAAAATAAATAAGTAAAAAGCCGCCCTTAAATAAAGTCAGTTGTTCTTCCTTTTTAACTCCTTACTGTTCAGACCTCAGACAAAGAAAGCCAGAAAGAGAGAGACACAGTGACACTCCCAAGCACAACTTCCCAACCTTAGAGAGAGAGAGAGAGAGAGAGAGAGAGCGCTGTGGAGTTGCCAGATCAATCTCGGAATCGTTGAATAGGTGATGATCTGCTTGAGTTTTTCTTGAAGTTGCTTTGAACTTGCGTTGATCAATTGAAAAACTTGCATAATTTTTTTATTTTGGTTTTGTTTTTAGTTGATGATCGAGTAAATTAGGTTCTCGTGATGCCTTTTGCGGTATGGCATTTGATTATTCTGATCAACGTGTAAGCTAATTCTTTCCGTTTGGCTTGACAAGATGTTTCCTTCCAAATTGTTGC
This sequence comes from Carnegiea gigantea, assembly GCA_029747015.1. Classification (NCBI taxonomy): domain Eukaryota; kingdom Viridiplantae; phylum Streptophyta; class Magnoliopsida; order Caryophyllales; family Cactaceae; genus Carnegiea; species Carnegiea gigantea. The sequence goes on along the minus strand of JAKOGI010000836.1, from coordinate 66,602 downwards.
TCTAGACGTGTATGAGAGGCTGGAGGAACGAAAAGCATGAGCAAATCTGATCGTAAGAGTGGCTGAGTGTATAAATGGCCTCGGCAAGTATTGGAAATGAGGAACCTGGTAGTTCAAAGGCGGCTAATGGCCATAAGGCTTCCTCTAGTTCAGTTGATTGGTTGGGAAAAGAGATGCTTGAATTGAGACTGAGAGATAAAGTGAATGATGATGACAGAGTAAGCTTCTATGCTATTGTACATTTTTGCTTCATGTGTTGCCAGCATGAGCTAAAATGCAGAATGCATTCTTGTCTTCTCTGTTGTTCCTGTCTTAGGGTCCAGGTTCTCTTAGAACTATCACTTACTTTGGCTGTGTATTAAGCTAGTGGAAGGCTTATGAAAAATGTAGCACAGCTGCACAAATGCTGGAGTTTGTAGAAGCCATATTTATGTATTTATTTGTTTATTTATTTTTGGTTCAATGCATAATTCTCTGTTCTGCAGTGTCAACCCCTTGTAGATGCTGCTAAGAGTAGTGCACTTGGAGGTGAGATGCGTATAGACATTAAATTAAGAAAGGGGGTTTTTTGGAAAGACTTGCAAAGATAACCTTTTAACTCGAGGGATCAGAATGGTTCCACCTTAAAGAAGCAAGAATACGCTATTACTGAGGTCATAAAAAATTTAGTAAGTGGCAGTTTGGCATGTTTAATCCCCAAATTGGATGATAATTTTAGCGAGGTTAGGCCAGCTTCCAAACCTAATATTCGAGAGAACTTTGCAAAGCAGAAGTAAAGCATTTTCTTGTATTGTCCACCTGGGTGAAGGAAACATGTCACCAGCAAATTCTAATGAGAGACATATCTTACTTACATTGGATAATAGCTGAAGTCTATGGTATCGTAAGCTCTCTCATGCGTCTGTTCAAGGATTCCATGTCCAAGTTAAAATGTAGACAACACTGGATCTCCTTACTTTTCCGGTATTTTCAATCCTTGTTTCACTTGAATTGACTCTCACAATTACCCATTTATCAAAATGGTATGCATATTGTGGTGACACATTGACTTGACTCATAAATTTTGACTGGAGAATCATATTTTGTCAAGTATCAGTTTACAGAGTTTCAGTTTATGATAACTCAGTAAACTATATGAGAAGCCTTTTGCCAATCTGATAACTCTAGCTTGATCATACACCTAGGTGAAATACCTTTTTGAGTGCATTGTTTAGCAAGCCCATGGTCGAGCAACATTTTTCTCACATTACCCCCTCTCTGATATGAATGCTGACCATGAACTTCCAATTAATGCTTGAATAACCATCTCTCTTCTAGTTGCAAGCATCTTGATTATTTGCTTGTAAATAATGTTGGCATGATACTGGTTAAATGTCTCTTTCAGAAGAGTTTTGCGCTTTACACTCTCTGATAGCCTTAGATCTTCAAGTATTGATCCTTGGTATGCCCATTTGGCTGTCAGTGACAGTGCTGCCTGTGATATCTTGTCTTCTACCTTCTCTCCTTGAAGCGTAACATTCTGTCTGACTCTGAGTAGCTTTGTCTGTATGGAGCATTTGTGGACCCTGTTGTACTTGTCACAGAAGAAGCTATGTCGTGACCCAGTTTATACTACCAATTATTTAATTTGCTTTTCAGCATATAGTAGAAATCAGAAAGCAGTTGGATATTTTGAGCTTAAGTTTCTAGAAGCCTGGTAGACTCTCGGAGATAATTAGAAGTTGTAAGCAAATAAAAGAATCCAAGTCATCCGTTAGTTAATAAGGTTTCGGGACTGATCGATAGAGATCAAATCCAAAACTAAACTCAATTTTATTACCCCACATGCTGAAAATAAAACACCAATAAAGAGATGTTTGTAGCCTGAAACAACATAACAAGGAAATATCCTTATATTGGAATGTGCCTAAATAGTAATTTCCTAATCTTAATACGAAACATTGTACCAACGAATAGTGAACATCAGGCTCAATCCAATGTACAGGGCAAGAATTGCAATTTCCAAATGACAGGGGTTAAGAATTGTAAATTCAAGAGTGTGCCCGAATACCGACACATTTAACAAGTCTATGGAATTTTTCTTCTTTGCGGTAAACTTATTAAAAGGCATAGGTGCTGTTTTTCTTGAAGGTGAACAGCTACTAGTTCCACCTCCAATACACCATCTTCATCTTCAGATTCTTTGTTAGTCTCCTCATGGAACGGCAGCATTGACTTTAGGAGCAAATCTATAGGTTCTTCAAAATGCAAGCTGTTTTTGGCTTCTTCGTAGGTGTCGCCAGGTTTAGAATCTTCAAGGATGATCTCTGATTTTGGCACTGATTCCCTAGATTTAGCAATAGTGAGGTTGTCTTTTCCCTTTCTTGTTCAATGTTCATGTGAGTCTTCTCTAAAATGAGCAGCATGTCTGGTAATCTTCATGTATGAAATTTTGGAAGTCTGATAAATGGAGAAACCAAACCCATTTGGAGGAATAGGGTGACATATGTGTGCGTATGGAATTCCACAGTATGTTTTAACTACATTATCATATATCGCAGGCTGCCAACAGAAGTATATGCCCGAAGTCAGATCAATAATTCCATGTCTAGCCTCTAACCTAAAACAAATTTGTCAATTGATACACAAGGAATTCCCTAGAGTACAATTTTTTTTCTTTCTTTTTTTTTTTGAATCATAGAGTATCAATATTTCTATAAAGAAAGATTGAATACCCAATTTGCATATTGTAACGGATAACTTATGGATAAACTTTGAGTAAGGATTAGGGACGAACCGAAATCCAAATCCAAATCCTATACCCCAAAAATCCCACCACCAGGTGGAGTGTGGGGGGATCTGAAGTAGCAGTTTTACCTTTGAATTGCAAAATTATAGAGAGACTGATTTCAATTGACCTTAGATTTAAAAATCATAGACTATCTATTACTCCACAGAAACGGAGGAAGGTTAGGGAGGCATTTTTGCTTAGCTCGTACCATCCAACTGGAAAATATAGTCCAAATTTGCTTTTTTCAGTTATATAGATTTTGGACCAACGGACTAATGGCAAAGTTATCGAAAAAGTAAGGGGGATGAAAATGAGAATCGATTATGGTTCGATGGGTATGGTGGCAGTGTGATAATGGTCGGTACAAATTGCTTCATGACCGCAACAACTCCACAACAACCTTGCAATTATTGATGAAAAAATACAACTAGTTCCCAAGTATGGCCTTTGTTGGTGGCTAAGAAGCACAAACATTGATAAATGACATGACATACTACACTTGAATGCCGACAAGTGATTTTTCTGGAAGTGAGGATCGACACACATAACAGATATGTATTTACAGGAAAATATTTATTTAGTTACTTGTGTATTTATAATTCATTTTGTGCCCCACAGCTGTCAATAGAATACCCAATTTCTTTGCGCCTTCTGTCCAATGGCATGTCTTTGAGGGCTCCCAAAAAGTGTCCGACCAGAAGACATGAAGTCATGGAGAGTATGCCAGTCCTGGGTTTGTGGTACCCAATTGAGGGTGATAGGGGCTTTTCCAAAACAAAATCAGCAGATAATAAACTTTCATAACCCACCGCCGAGGAAAAACATTACATGAGGCCCCTATTTAATCTAAAACATAACTTAGAAAAGAATTAACGTCCTTAATGATGGCTCTAAATAATTTCCTAAAAGATTGCACTAGTAAATAAGGAAAGTAAAAAGTACCAAAATAACATAGAGATACCAAAATATTAATTCCACCAAATTACATGATGGACGATGCCTGAGAAAAGCATGAGGGTATGAAGATGATCCTCATACCTAGGACTTGATAGAATTGGGCACTAAGACTCTTTTGATGGATGGGACATAAACTCTATTGACTTATGCTTATAACTCATATTAAGGAGTATCCTTCCCAATTCCAGTAGGCTAGGGACTGCTTATAGATGCCAGCGAACAGTCACATTATGCATAAACGCCCTGCAAGGACTTGTGGTGGTAGCTATTATGGGATAAAGTAAAAGCTATCTGTCTGAAATTTAGTTAGCTCTTGAGGTGATTCTCCGTGCAACTAATTTTTTGTTGGGGTTTGACATACTTGATTTACTAATCTAATTTCCTTCTAGAATATTGGAGCAATTAATTTAAAAGAAAATGGGTTGTTCTTTCTGTGAGACTCCACTTCAATTGTGAGAGTTATTCAGTGTGATTAACATTATTTTCCTAATTTGACCATTTCAGCAAGATAGCGAGCCAGATATAATTGGCGGTGTTGGCGCTGAAGCAGGACATGTCATTAGGACAACCATTGGCGGTCGCAATGGTCAGCCGAGGCAGGTTGGAATGTTGGATAAATAATATGTGTAAACTTGGTCTAAGGCTTGAGAATGCAGTCATTGAGATCTGACCAACATTATCTGATTTTCTTGAACAGACAATTAACTATATAGCAGAACATGTGGTTGGTACGGGTTCCTTTGGTGTTGTGTTCCAGGTAAGACTAATCTATCCATTGTATCTATTTCCAGCATTGCTGTTCGCTACATTGAGTTGTTCTTGTCTTTTAAACGCAATTGCCCTACGCAGGCAAAATGTAGAGAGACTGGGGAGATCGTAGCGATCAAAAAGGTACTCCAAGACAAGCGCTACAAAAACAGAGAGTTGCAGATAGTGCAGATGTTGGACCATCCAAATATTGTAGCTCTCAAGCACTGTTTCTTTTCAACAACAGACAAAGAGGAGATATACCTTAATCTTGTACTTGAATATGTGCCCGAGACAGTCAATCGCATTGCAAGAAATTATAACAGGATGCACCAACGGATGCCTTTGATATACGTGAAACTTTACACTTATCAGGTGGCCTTCATATGAGATTGCATTCATTGTTAATGCCTTTCACAATCTTAGAAATTGTTGTATTTTGTTTCCCTTTTTTAGGGGAAAATTTTGGCATTGGTACCTAATATCTTCTTTAATTGTCTAGCTGATACACAACTATTGAAGTAATTTCGGACCAGTAATGCAAGGGGAACTCTAGGTCCTTAAAATGATTTCCATTTCGCTAATAAGAGATACCCATCTTGGAGGAAGTTTAGTGAGGATTCTTAGGGTACTGTGACGTTCTGGTACTTTTGTCCTGCAAGGGGCGATCCTGCAATGGTTGTCCTTCTTGTTGTCTGGGTCTTTATGGAGAGCCATTTCATCCCTGTATTCGCTGCTTCTTTTCTTTATTTGGATTTTTCTTTGTCTTATTTAAGGTTCTCCATGTGATAAAATGACACTATGGGGGAATTCAAAAGCACTGTTAGGATGAGTCCCAAACCAGGGAGTGCCAAAGGCTTCACATAATTGGCATCAATGGGCTCACATGGAGGTACCCAAAAGAGGTGCACTATTGCAGAAGGCCTCATTGCAGATATTACTACCTCTGTAACTATAGAGAGAGAGAGAGAGAGAGAGAGAGAGAGAGGTGGAAGTGATAAAATGTTTGATTACACTGAGATATTCATGTTTCATTTTCTCAGCCATTGGACTCACAAGTGGGTCATACCAGAGAAACTGTATATTTAAACAATTTGGTTTTCTTTTCAAACCTTTTGAAGTCAGTAGAATGACCAGTTTGGAAATGAGTAAATCATCCTGGTATTACTTTTGTCAATTTTCTTAGCTGCATCATCAAAAGTTGCTGGATTTTTTTATACATTGTTTGGATTGAGATGGAGAGGGGGAAGGGAGGGAAAGAGAGGGGAAGGTAAGGGAGGGGAAAGGAGGGGAAGGAAGGTGATTTGTACTCACCTTGTTTGGATAAGTTGTAACGGGGGATGGAGGGGAAGGGGGAAGAACTATTAAAAATCTTTCCTTTCCCTCCCTTCCCACTCATTTTGAGGGTGAAATGTTCCCCTTCCATCCCCCTTATTTAATATTCCCAAACAAAAGGAATAAGTGTTTATTAACCTTCGTTCCCCTCTCCTCCATCCTACAAATAGCAAAACAAGAAAAAGAACTGGAAAGAGGGGGGGGTGGTAATATGTACTCAGATGAATTGTTTTGAAGTTAAGTTTTCCGATTTTGAAATTGCAGGGAAAGTGGAACATCATGCCAAACCTCTCGCTTCCACTTTGCTTATCAACTTATCTTTAAACTTGTGCAGATCTGCAGAGCACTGGCCTATATCCATAACTGCATTGGCATTTGTCATCGGGACATTAAGCCTCAGAATCTACTGGTAAGATCGTGAGAATTTTTGGAGTTACTGAGCGTTATCTTAGTGTACAATGAGGGGAAAGGATAATCACTTTAATCTTTAATCCCCTCATTCATGCCAAAGACTTTCATATTTACGATATTGATTTTATGTCTGTGTGTGTGTGTGTGTGTATCAGCTAAGTTATCTGCATCTGTTTCTGGGGTTTGGTACCAGAGCTATACCAGGCCTTTTTCTCCTTTCACACTATATAAATTTTGGTTCAGGTTCTTGCTGTGTATTGCTATTTTTTTAGCATATCCTGTAAGTCTGCAATTTTTATTGCAGACGTTGTAGGTAACCGCCTCTAGTTGTACAGGTGGGGATTCGAGGGACTAGTTGCATTGTGTTAGATGTTGCTGCTTGTCATCTATTCATGTCCGATTGTGACAATTTTTCAAGATTATTATGTAATTTATTCGGATGATCTAGAGGATGGGAAGTCATATGTCCAAGAAGCATCTTAGCGCCCCCCCCCCCAAAAAAAAAAACAAAAAGATGGGAAAGAACAATCAAGGAAAGGTGGAAACCTAAAATTAGCTACTTCAAATTAATAGTAAGAACTATGTTTTGGACTTTTGGCAATGCTAGTGATCTAATTTTGTACAACTAAAAAAAAAAAAAAAAAAAAAAAAAAGAGACAGAAGTGAAGTACAGCATATAATAACAGATGCTTTGTGTGAACACTTGGAACTGTGGATTTTGACTGCTCAGTAGGATCCAATGGTAGAAATACTATCAACCATGGAGCACAGAATTGTCTGGATATGGGTATTAACATGGCTATTCTAGTGGAAAGGAGCCTGACTAAGAAATTCTCTACCAACTTGTCCAAGGAAGAAAACTGACTGCAGAACAATTTACAAGCCGTGAAAGTTAGCATTGGCATGACTACTCTTGCAATCTCTTACCTAGATGTATACTTTGCTTCTTACGAGCTCCATGTTCTACTTGTTTAATTACCCCCCCTCCCTCCAAAAAAAAAAAAAAAAATACATACCTTGATAATGTCTTCTCCCTAAAAAAATAAAAAAGAGAAACTGAACTGCATAGCCCCCTGCAACTGATCTTTTTGCTTGCTTTGCTCTTCTCTGTCTGTCTTTTTTCTCTTGTTTTGTTTGGCTTCTCTTGGGGGGTTTTTTTTTGGTTGGGGGGGGGGGGTTGTAGAGATCTATAATCCTAGTAGCTCCAAAAGAATTCTTGGTTTCGTATCAACAGGGGAACTCCTAAATGCATGGATGAAGTTAAAGACTTCCTTCTTAAAGCATTTATCTTCTGGTTTCTTGATTATTGAAGCCATGCAGTCATGGTACCATGTAGATGAGTTTTTTATGCCTAGTGGAATAATCTAGGTTAATCTTTGTTCAAGTAGGATAACACACTATCCTTTATAAATGTCATTATGTCATGCTGAATTGTTGCCTTTGGTGCCAGGTGAATCCACATACACACCAGTTGAAACTTTGCGACTTTGGAAGTGCGAAAGTATTGGTACGCTCTTCATCCCCTAGATGATTGATCAGAGTAAACTTTCTTTTATTGCCTCTCTGTATCTCGTGTGTTTAGTTTTCATCTTAGCATGGAATATCTTGACAGGTTAAAGGAGAACCCAATGTTTCATATATATGCTCTAGGTACTATCGTGCTCCTGAGCTCATTTTTGGTGCGACTGAGTACACTACGGCAATAGATATATGGTCTACAGGATGCGTGATGGCAGAATTGCTTCTTGGTCAGGTGCTTGAATATTTTGTCGTCTACTAACAAATTCCAGGAATTGATTGCTTTCTGGAGGGCTGTTCTTGTGATTCCAATTATACTAAACCTATGATTGAATATTTGCTGCAGCCATTGTTCCCTGGAGAGAGTGGGGTAGATCAACTAGTTGAGATTATTAAGGTAACGATATCTTCAGCCCATGTTAAAAGCTTCCAACCTTCCAAATTTGATGCTTCTCCAGTGGAGAGAACCAGTTCACCAGACTGGAAAAAGGGCTTATTATTGTAGTGATTCAGTAATAGAGGGGACACATGAGACTGGAATGTCCTTATTTGACTATTTGAGTAATCTGAAGATAATAATTGGAGCTGGTGAGAAAAGGTGTCTTTTTGCTGCATCATCGTTGAAAGGAGTCAAGTTTTTTATTTATTTATTTTTGTGGCTTTTGGCCGAAGGCTTTTATTTTTGTTATTTTTTTTTTTTTTGGGGTTGGGAGATGTTGGTTGGCAGGGGCCATGGGAGGCTAAAATGCAACAAGGATTTTATTTACCTTTTCTTCCGTTTGTAAAGCATTGAATTCTTTGGGCCGATGTTTCTTTCCTTTTCAAAGATTTGCACCAAGTTGCTATGAAGATCACAGGAGGCAAGCCTATCACTAATCAATACAAGGATATGGTGAAGTCATCCATACTAGCATGTTGTCTTCCAAATTTTATTTATCAGAAAACCTTTGGTTAGCTCTTTCCTTATGCTTAGTGTGGCTATATGGTTTCCTTTGGTCCTTCATCTATCGCTTTTAATTGTTGTATTAATCCTGGTCTACTTTGTTTGTATCCCTTTGACACGCTTTCCCATAGGCATGACTAGTCCATGTTAGTCTTGTGTGCTTAGACTTCTTGTAAGACTATATGGTATTTCTTTAATGTTTTCTTTACATTACTACCTCTATGTGTTATCCCTACATGAATCTATGTAATATATATTTTTTTTATTTGCTTCTTTCAAAATTTTCAGCTTGTTCGTCACTCCTTGAAGCTCTTTCAAAATTTTCAAGGATATTTGTTACTTCTTGAAACTTGTCTGCATCCGGTTATTCACAAACCCTGCATTGGCGGGGCCTATAAATGGGTGATAGTCGTTGTTGTTGTTCTTGATACTGGGTGGTTCCATGGCTGTCATCTTCAAGAGTAGAATTTCACCTCAATATGGTTGACATGTCCTGCTGCTTAAATTCAAGATAGTAAAATGAGCTTCAGTTGTTAGACTAATAGGCTTGAGACATTTATTGGAAACCTGATCTAACCACTTATTTTTTGCATGTCATATGGCTCCTCAAGTTTCTATTTGTAAATTGGTACTGACTTGCATTCTGTATCGCTACCTTTCACACAATTAATAATGAGATATGACATCTCTGTAGGTTTTGGGAACACCAACGCGGGAGGAGATAAAGTGCATGAATCCCAACTATACTGAATTTAAGTTCCCACAAATAAAACCGCATCCATGGCACAAGGTATGACTGAACGGTTTCCATCTCCTCTATTTCCAGATTCCAATTTCTCTGTACAATGCATGTTGATTCTACGATGATGTTAATATGAATATTTGTGGATTTGCGTGTGGTTGGACCAACTTGTTTGAGATCAGTACATGCACTAGAAACTTAGAAAGGATTATGTTAGCAGCAAAATATTACTCACCTATCTCTCAGGTGCCGATTGAGGAAGTTGTTAAATTTGTTGAGTTTGTTAGCTTGATGGGCCCACTGTTAGTTAGCCAATAGTCTTGGTGCCATTTAGCCTATAAATGGAAAGATCATGTTGCCCATAAGAACAACTTTTGGAAATGAATACAAATTCTCTCTGTTCCCTTTCTATCTCTCTCTCTCTGTCTCTCTCCTTTTTCATTCTCCTAACCTCTGGTCTAGCTTCTGCTCTGCCATTGATCTACTCTTCTCCTACTCTTCTCCGAGGTCCCTCCTAGAAGAGTCTTAACATTTGGTATCAGAGCTTTGATCCTGATCCACCAAAAATGCGTTTTCAAATTTCGATCGATTGGTTGAGCTCCCAACGATCCGGTTTCTATAACCAAACACATATATTCTTTCCTAGCGATTGATCGATTCGCATTATCAATCAATCTTGCTGCCCAAATCGATTCAGGATCTTCTTCTTCAATCATGGCAATCTCTAAAAACACTCGTGGTAATGAACACAGAAGATTGGAAGAAGTGTGTCAGTTGATGCAAAATTCGTGGGAAGAGTTTCAGCAACTGATTAGGAAACAGTTGATGGAACAGCAAGAACGTTAAGAAAGGGTGAATGTGAACCTGAATGAGATGATAATGGGTTTGAGTCGACAAGTTCTACAGTTAGCAAATCAGACAGGAGGTGCGGGAGTTAATGGTATCCCTTAATTTCCCAGTTTCGCGCTTTTCTAAAGTAGAATTCCCCCGATTTGATGGTGTAGATGTCAAGGGATGGATTTATAAATTTGATCAATTCTTTGAGATTGATAATACTCCTGCAAACATGAAGGTGAAAATTGCTTCAATTCTTGTAGGAGGCAAAGCCCTCATTTGGCATCAATCTTTTGTAAATCTGTGGAAAATGTGGGGAATCTTGAGTGGAATACCTATAAGGATGCTATTTCGATTGGATTTGGGGAGTACCTTTTTGATGATCCCCTTGCTGAATTAATGAAGCTGAAGCAGACAAGTAGTGCGGAGCAATATCAAGAAGCTTTTGATGCCTTATTAACTAGGGTTGATCTGACTATACCACAAGCCATTAGCTGTTTTTTAAGTGGATTGGAAGTGGAAATACAAAACACGGTGAGGATGTTTAAGCCTCAATCTCTTCATGAGACTTACTGCCTAGCAAAGTTGCAAGAAGCCACCTTAGCCTCTATTAACAAAAGGTCCAAGCCAATCCTAGAAAAGCCAATTCAGCCCCACAGAATGAACTTTATTTTGGGCAAACCTATGCAATCTACCCATTTTTCCAAACCATTCCACAAAGAACCCCAATCGACGACTTACACTGCTAGACAGTCAAGCTCCTCAAGAGTACTAGTCACTCCTCTTTCAGGGGTAGAAGACCAGCTAGATCCATGTCTGCACAAGAAATTGGGGATAGGAGGTCTAAGAATTTGTGTTTCTTTTGTGATGAAAGATATGTGCCTGGCCATAAGTGTAACGCCCAAGTTTACGGGCTGAAGATTTTTGAGGATGAGGGAGAGGACTGTGTTGAACAGAATTGTGAAGATGATGGGAAAGATGTTGAAAGATCAAACTTAGGGAATGAGATGGAGGAAGTTCCTCATCTATCCTTGCAAGCATGACTGGGACAAACAATTTTTAGACTATGAGAATTACTGGAAAAGTTAAAAACTGCCCTCTTCATATCCTGATTGACTCGGGAAGTACTCATAATTTCTTGAACCTAGAGACAGCGAAGAGCCTGCATTGCAGGACTTGGGTAATTCCACTCTTACAGGTATCAGTGGCTAAGGAAAGTAAACTGCTGAGCACATCTATGTGCAAGGATTTTAGTTGGGTGTTCCATGGCCAAGATTTCAGTATAGATGTGATGCTTCTGCCTTTGGGAAGTTGTGAGATGGTTCTTGGGGTTCAGTGGCTGTCCACATTAGGTCCCATCATGTGGGACTTTGAAAAACTGCAGATGAAATTTGTGTACAAGGGGAAGAAACAGGTTTTGAGGGGCATTCAACAATCCTCTTTTAAATGGATGGAAGGGAAAGAGGTAGACAGGGCAGTAAGTAAGGGGGCCCAGGTGTTTGCCTACAAGTAGAGGCTGTTACACCATCTTGCAAGGGTGCTGACCCTAATGATATTGAACCTCTATTAGCTCAGGTGCTAACATAAGTCTCTGACATTTTTAAGGAGCCTAAACAGCTCCCTCCAAAGAGGAGTTATGATCACCAAATTGTCCTCAAAGAGGGGACCTCACCAAGTAATGTAAGACCCTATAGGTACCCAGCTTTACAAAAGGATGTAATTGAGAAGGTGGTATCCGAAATGCTAGAAGCAGGGGTGATCTGACCCTCATAGAGTCCCTTTTCCTCCCCTATAGTGTTGGTTAAGAAAAAGAATGGGTCTTGCAGATTTTGTGTGGATTATAGGCAACTAAATAAGCACACGGTGATGGATAAATTTCCTATTCCAGTTATTGAGGAGTTACTTGATGAACTTCATGGAGCAAGACACTTCTCCAAAATTGACCTCAGGTCTGGTTACTGGCAGGTCAGAATGAAGCCAGAGGATGTGCCTAAAATAGCTTTTAGGACTCATGAGGGGCATTATAAATTCTTAGTTATTCCCTTTGGGCTAACTAATGCCCTTCAACTTTCTAAGCCCTTATGAACCACATCTTCAAACCCTTCTTGAGACAATTTAACCTGGTATTTTTTGATGACATCCTTATTTACAGCAGGTCATATGAACAATATATCCAGCATTTGAAGGGTGCTCTACAAGTTCTGAGGGACAACATCCTCTTTGCCAAGAAAAGCAAATGTGTGTTTGCTGTTGGTGAGATAGAGTATCTTGGTCATATCATCTCTGAGAAGGGAGTATCTACGGATCCTAAGAAGGTTGCTGCGATGACAAAATGGCCCACTCCAACAACAATCAAGCAACTAAGGGGTTTCCTAGGATTAACAGGGTATTACAGGAAGTTTGTAAAGAATTATGGCATCATCAGCAGACCCCTCGCTGCCTTGTTAAAGAACAATGCTTTCCAATGGTTGAATGTAGCACAAGAAGCCTTTGACAAACTTAAGAAGGCCATGAGTTCTGCTCCAGTGTTAGCTATGCCCGATTTCACCCAACCCTTTGTTATACAAACAGATGCTTTTGGTCTGAGAATTGGTGCTGTTTTGGTGCAGCAGGGTCACCCCATATCAATTATAAGTAAATCCTTGGCACCAAAGCATCACAGTCTCTCTACCTATGAAAAAGAGCTGCTGGCTGTGGTCTAGGTTGTAGAAAAATGGAGACCTTATTTGGTGGGAAGGCATTTCATCATCAAGACAGACCATTTCAGCCTTAAATACATTTTGGAGGAAAGAATCACCACAACATTCTAGAGTAAATGGCTTCCAAAACTACTGGGCTTTGACCATGAAATAGTCTATAAAAAGAGCAAAGAGAATGTGGCTGCAGATGCCCTTCTAGGATCATAAGGGCTCAAGTCATGGCACTTATCCTGAGCAACATAGAAACTGGACAAAATCAAAGCCTTATGGGAAAAGGAAGAGGATTTACAACAACTCATATACAATCTAGCTTTAGGTCAGCAACAATCCAAGTACTCTTGGCAGCAAGGACGGTTGAAGAGGAAGGGAAAGTTAGTAGTATGGGCTGATAGGGAGTTGAGGAAGCATTTGATTCAACTATTTCATAATACACCTCTTGGGGGACATTGAAGGGCTACTGGCACAATGAAGAAACTAGCAGAGCTTTTCTATTGGAAAGGACTCAGGAAAGAAGTAAGGAATTTTGTGAGAGCCTGTGACACTTGTCAGAGATGCAAAGCTAACTTGCAGTCACCAGGGGGCCTACTTCAGCCCTTTCCCATTCCTGGAGCCATTTGGACTGATATCTCGATGGACTTTATTGAAGGGTTGCCGAGTTCGAGAGGCAAAGACACCATTTTGGTAGTGGTGGACAGGCTTAGCAAATATAGCCACTTCCTTTCATTGTCCCACCCATTTACTGCTGCCTCAGTTGCACAACTTTATTTTGAGCATATTTTCAAACTTCATGGCATACCAAAGACTATTGTGAGTTATAGGGACAAGGTATTTCTAAGTGGATTCTGGACTGAACTCTTTTCTAAGCAACAAATTGCCCTACATTTATCAACTGCCTACCATCCTCAATTTGATGGACAGATAGAGGTTGTCAACAGATGCTTGGAGGGATATTTGAGGTGTATGGCAGGAGAGAGGCCCTTAGAATGGGTGCTTTGGTTACCTCTAGCGGAGTGGTGGTATAACACCAATTGGTATTCTGCTACAAATGTAACCCCCTACGAAGTGGTTCATGAATAATCACCATCACTCCACATCCCTTATGTGCCAGGGGATAGCAATGTGGAAGCTGTGGACCGAAGCCTTAGAGCTCGCGAGAAATGCATTAGAATGCTTAAGTATCATCTACAGAAAGCCCAACAGAAGATGAAGACCCAAGCTGATAAACACAGGAATCACAGAGAGTTGGCTGTACGGGATTGGGCCTATGTGAAGTCGTAACCATACGGGCATAGTTCCTTAATGGTCTGGGTCAATCAAAAATTGGCAGCAAGGTACTTTGGTCCTTTCCAAATCAGTGCCAGGGTAGGCCAGGTGGCTTACAGATTACAACTACCCCCACACTCGAGGATACACCCAGTTTTTATGTGTCGCAACTGAGGAAGAAAATTGGTAACAAGCCCCATCAAAGTATTTTACCGGAATGATGATTTCGAGTACATCTCAGCAGAACATGTGGCAGTGCTGGGTAGGAAGCTTGGAAGGAAGGGCAATCATGCTGTGGTTTATGGCCTTATTCAATGGTCCAATGGCACTAAAGAGGATGCAACTTGGCAACTCTATTCCGATATTGAAAAGAAATTTCCACAATTTAATCTCCAAGCTTGAGGACAAGCTCTTTTGAAGGGGAGATGTATTTGTTAGTAGCAAAATATTACTCACCTATCTCTAGGTGCCAATTGAGGAAGTTGTTAAATTTGTTGAGTTTGTTAGCTTGATGGGCCCACTGTTAGTTAGCCAACAGTCTTGGCGCCATTTAGCATATAAGTGGAAAGATCATATTGCCTGTAAGAACGAATTTTGGAAATGAATACAAATTCTCTCTGTTCCCTCTCTCTCTCTCTCTCTCTCTCTCTCTCTCTCTCACTCTCTTCGTTCTCCTGATCTCTGGTCCAGCTTCCGTTCTGCCATTGATCTACTCTTCTCCGAGGTCCCTCCTGGAAGAGTCTTAACAGATTACTTGAATATGACAACCATAAAGTTCGTAGTTCGTAAATTATAAAACAAATTTCGCTAGTGTGAGACATAAAAGGGATTCAAAATGCAGTTTTGGTTGTGATTGTGGTAATGAGCGCAGTATGGTGGAACTGTGCTAGTATGGCGATTGCAGGACATATCGCAGTTGTTGTGGTGTGAGTTCCTCGAAAAGATTTACCTAACGTTGTTTGGTGCTTGGAAACATTGGAACATTGGCTTTGTGATCCTCTTATTAGCATAATCTGCCAAAGTTTGCAACAAATAGATGGAAGTACTGAAAATGTCATATAAGTTAATAAAATTTAACATTGAAAACATAAATGTTGTGATGCATTTCAGCATGATTGTCATGGTTCATATTGTGGCCTGTAAGAAATTTCTAATTATCTTTTTCCTTTTTGGGTTCAAAAGGATGAATGCATAACTAAATCATGCATAAGGGCTTTATACATCCAGATTGATGCTATCTAGTATCTAAAAAATCTACGACTTCGAAAGAAGAACGTTAATAATTTCTATTATTTCAAACAGAGGGGGCTTAAATCAAATAATATTTTCATGTGCTGCAAAGTTGTTTTCACATCCTTCAAGACTATACTGGTCCCAGGAAATGGCCCTAAAGAATTACATGTGGAATTAACATGCCATCTCCAATGCCAAGATGCTTCCTAATAGAGTTTGAAGTGACTAAAGAAGCACTCAAGCAACTAAAAGCTAATCTCAGAAAGATCTAGCAAATTGATAATGTAGCAACTAGTGGTCAGTTGATTCTAATTCCCCTTTGCGTATCACCAAGAACCTTTCCCCATTTAGTAAATTATCGCATGTCAAAGTTCTCTAAGATGTTTCCCAAACAAAAAAGTGAAAGCTGAAAAGGAGCTGTAGAATTCCAAATAAGCTTCCAAGAGAACCATTTGTCAAAAAAAGACCAAATGAATGGAGAAGGAAAAAGGAAGATTTTTGAATAATAAGACCTGACCTGTTTGGAAACTGTGTATCTGTGGAGTCTTGGGCTGAATACTGAACTTCCAACCTTTCTGATTTTTTAGATAAGATTATCATGAGAGCATGAGGGCATGATGATTCCTTTATGTGCGCCGTTTGTACATCAGTGACATCCCCTTGGTGTCTTTCTAATATAGTTCTCGAACATTACTCATCAAAGAAAGTGACAAGACTTGACCATAGAAATCCCTTGAGAGTTGAGATTCCACTAACTATGGGCCTATTCTTTTCGTTGGGAAATAGAGATTGGTAAATGGGTGAAGTTAGTTGAGATTGGTAGAAGTGGGTTGAAGTGAGTATGTTTATTGAAGTGGGTTGAAAT
This sequence comes from Carnegiea gigantea, assembly GCA_029747015.1. Taxonomy (NCBI): domain Eukaryota; kingdom Viridiplantae; phylum Streptophyta; class Magnoliopsida; order Caryophyllales; family Cactaceae; genus Carnegiea; species Carnegiea gigantea. Next base: position 50,285 of record JAKOGI010000836.1, on the reverse strand, counting down.
TGGTTGAAGTTGATTAAAGTTAGAAGAAGTTGGGTTTTTTTTTTTGGGGGGGGGGTGATGATGGGTGTAAGCTGGTTAATGTAAAAAAGTGGGAGTAATTTTTTTTCTGTTTAGTTTTTGGCATAATATTTCTCAGAATTTGAAAAGTAACTAAATTTTGGTAAACTTGTAGATTGCATTTTTTTTAATAATTTAACAAGTGTTGTTGTAGATGCTAATATGTTAACAACTTTGAAATTATTTATGACTTTTTGCATCAAAAAAATTATTTATGATATTTTTTAATGTATTTATTGAAGGAATTTTTATATGTATAATTTTTACATAATAATTTACAAATTACTTCTTTAATACACTAGTACGAAAAAAATATTACTGAAGGGATTTTTTTTTGTGTGAAAACATTATTAATTTTCACATGATAATTTACAAATTGTGAAAATTGTGAAGGAGATGTGTTGAAATTGGTTGAAGTGAGTTGAAGTTGGTTGAAGTTGGAATTGTTTCGTTAGAGTTGGTAGAAGTTGGTTGAAGTGGGTTGAAGTTGGTAAAATGAAATTTACTAACGAAAAGAACAGGCACTATATGAAGTGAAGAGTTCCCAAGTTTTATCTTATTCAAGCTTATTCAATCAACAAAACAACAAAGGCATAACTGACGTAAACCAGTGACCAAACACAAGTTCCAGACAATTCCAGAATCTTTGTGCTTGGAGAGTTAGGATTCTACACATTCTATTTCCCTGCCCCATCTAAGGTGGGAGCCGTCCGAGAAGCAGACAGGTAATGATCATGTTGTGGGTGGTTAGTCGAGACTTAATGTTTTATGTGCTTATCTTGTTTGTCTTCATGTTCTTGACGGTTTACACTTAGGCTTTCTGCCTTGTTAATGTTCGGTGCAGATGCATTGTCCTAACAATTATATACCATCAGGCCTGCCTAAAATTTATAAGTTTAGGAATTAGGATTCCGGAGTTAATTGCCTAGAAGTTCATGGCATTCAAAAGCTTATTGTGAAAGGCTGTTTTTAGCCCAGTAAATATTTTTGGAGGATTCAGTTGAAATATTCATGTGGGAAGCTATTGGAATCCTGTTCTTCCTTTTTCGTTTAAAGCTAGCTATTCCTAGTTAAGCATTATTGCTGGTGAACCATTCTTTGAGGTTTTTTGCTGAGGACATTTTACTCCATCTGAGCCATCTTCTGGCAAGTTGCAAGGGCTTGATGTTGAAATGATTCAACCAAATGCCCAAGGTGAGGCAGGTGGAGGTCAATGAAGTGCCATAACTGTAGATCCTCAATGGCCAAGCCAGCAGAAAACTGCCTTTCTTTGCCAGGCGAGTTTTTCACCTTCCCCTATAGTGTTGGTTGCGGACTATGCATGTACTGGACTTGTAATTAGCGATGCTGGAAGGCCGGTATCACTGAGTTTAGCCTGGGTCTGTTCTCTTCTGATTAATTTGCACTTCTGAATTGCTGCCACCTGTAGGTGGGATCTGTAAGACATTTTCAAAAATATGACTCCAGTTTTGGGTTCTTCTGGCATCATGGTAGGTGATAGTCTATTGTGTTAGGTTTTGAAAGACCATAGAAAAAGAAGATAAGAAAGTATTGCAACATTCTGCTTTCATAAATTTTGATGCTGTGGAAGGAAGAAGCACAGCCTTCAAAGAGATCATTGGTGAATAAAAAAGCTTGAAGGTATCGAGAAGGTGTAGACAGAATGACCTAGATACTTCTGAAATTGTGGGGGGTTACTTTTTGGAGTGCAGTTGGTGTTTGTTCCAGTACCTTAGAAAATCACTACCTTTCTTATTGTATGTAATGGACGTAGGTAGTACTCTGGGCATCAGTTTGGGTTTTTCCGACCATGTTACAGAGAATGCAGTTTAAGAACTTTGTTTCTCTGAATTTTTGTGCATATTTAATGAGTTTTGTTGATACTTTGTGTCCATTGTCAACCTCCTCTTAAAAAATAAAGCCAGTTTTGTCTTAGGAAAACTGTTGGTCTTTGAGGGCTTCACAATGTAATGCTATTTTGGCCTTTTAGGAAGATTTAAATTGTTCAGCTGCAGAATGGCATATTGGTCTGCTGATGACCATGTGATTTTGTGACAATCTGGATTTTCTTGGAAATCTCAACCATTGTCTAACACTAGAAGCCAATTTTGAGTCCTCCCTCTTTAATCTAATTTGTACGTTTTCCTACTATGTTTTCCTTTCTGTCAAATATGTGGTGAAACTTTGAAATATTGTTGATATGATAGAGAAGATGCAGTACTGTTGATGTGCAGTCATACTTCCAACTATCTTGCAATCAGACCATGTATGGTTAGCAACTATGGATTTAAGAAAGTTTTGAGTGTAACTAATTGTTTTGTTACTATGTTGGATTCATTTTCACGATTAACTTGCACACAATTCATGCACTAGAGGCTGCATTGTCATGCAGATTGCCTCACAGGCCATTTGAAAGTTGAATATTGGAACTTTATGTGCATTTTGTTTATGTGAGGTTGGCATGATTGATATTCCTTGCTATTGAGGCAGCCAAAATTCTTCTTTCCCCTTGCAGGTCTTTCAGAAGCGTTTACCTCCTGAAGCAGTGGATCTGATTTGTAGGTTTTTTCAGTACTCTCCCAGTCTGAGATGCACAGCTGTAAGTCACTTGCTATGCCTTTGGGGGCTCGTGGAATCTATGATTGAGCAACAAATTGATTAAACAAGAATTTGTACTTGACCTGAGATATTACGCTGCAGTTGGAAGCTTGTGTTCACCCTTTCTTTGATGAACTGAGGGATCCAAATACACGGCTTCCTAATGGTCGCCCTCTTCCTCCTTTGTTTAACTTCAAACCACAAGGTAAGGTTGTATATGCATCATTTTAATAGTTCCAACAGACCTCTTGGCTCTTGCATAAAACAATCATTAAAGTGGTTGAGTCACTGTCTGTCTTTTCTTGAATGGATGAAATTTTTGTAGGCAAAAATATGTGCGAAATGATTCCCTGGAAATTGTGTTACTTATGTTGGAGCAAATCCAGTTGGATTAGTGGTGTTATATGAAAGATTAGGGGTTCAAACCCAACACATACATGGTTCCTGTTAGCCCTCTCCTTGCAAGTGGCCTTCCTCCTCACCCTTATCACCTACGCGCAGATGGGGCTGGGGCCGCTGTGCTAAAGTATTGTACCACCTAGGGTTTGGGCTTCTTGGGAAAGTTGGTGGTTGATTTGTTGCAGTAGAGCACATGACAACTTCCTGCATGCAGAGAAATGGAACCGAGAGGGTTCAAGATGTGGCAATTAGAGTGGCTGGAGTTATACCACTAAACATCTGGGGAGAAGCATGTTGGGTTTAGTCAAATGAAAATGCCAAATTGATGATGTGGAACTCAAGTAAGTACATTATGTCCAAATCAATTTAGTGTTTGGCTGGTGCAGGTTTCATGCACAGCATAGCAATAAATGGAAATAAATGAGAAGAGATGGCACAAATGATGGGAATGGCTGAAGATCTCTGAAACTGTGTGAAGGAGCAAGCATACATAGGTGCTAATATATGTGCTATGCTCCATGGGGTTGAGTATGTGTCTTTTTTTAATAGAAAAAAAGTTGAGTGTGGGTCTTAGTTGTGCTTCTAGGTACGGTTAGGCTTTAGCAAAAGGCCAAGCCATATTATTGGATTGCCTGAGGAAGTCTGCAGTTGGTGTTGTCCTTATTGATAATTTTGGAGAAACTTAAAACATTTATCAGGAATATCATGAGTAACAAGAACTCTTTCATGTGAAAAGTTCCTTTGTCATATCGTCTGGAGATATTTCTGAACTGGTGATGATGTTTTCCTTCTTTAAAACATCTCTACAGAAGCGTATAAAAGATCTGATTTAAACGAATGCATGAGGTGGTTACTCTAATGTAATCTCTTTTGTGCATATTGATATTAATAATTTACAATGCATCAGGGAACTTGTATTTGCTTTATTTGATTACTTGTGCAGTCTTTACAAAGTTACTACCAACAAAGGTTCTTATTTATAAACAGGAAAGTTGTGTTCTAGAAATTTATGTAATTTTGGCTTTTCTATCTGCCTTTTCTGGGTATTTGTGCATATTATGACTGTAAATTTAGTATGCTCATTGAAAAAACCTCCTGTTCGATAGTTTTCAATTGATGATGCGAAGGAATATTCAGGAAAAAAAAAAAAAAATTGGCACCTTGTTTTTTTGGGATTGATAACTTTTTGGAAAATCTTGAAATGTACCAATGTCCTATTGTGAAAGATATGATATTACACTGTGAAAGGGGTTTGTCCCTTAAGTAAAACAATTATTCAATCGTTGGTGGGAGGCTCATTGAATGCCATCGATTTGTCAAACACCTGCTGCTGTATGTTACTATCTTTTCTTCTGTGATGTATAGGGAAATGAGGGGGAAAAAAGGTCATGCAGCTATGTTGATTAGCAAACATGTAATATACATGATTTCATAAATAAAGTAGTAGATTGCCTGCTTGCATCCATCCTTTTGTTCATATTATATATATATATATATATATATATATATATACTCTTTTTCCTTATGAAAAAATAAATAAATAAAGTGGTAGACGTTCTTGTGTCCTTGAGACACGACACAATACATGGCTTATCAATTCTTTCCCTGATGCACCTGACAACTTGAAGTATTTAATGTGGTGTCTTTGTTTCATTCACATGGGGATTGGAAGGTCTTTTGTGCTTTCTGTGACGTGTAACTTTTCAATTTCTATTTAATATGTTCTTTTCCTATTAAAATTGATCTAGCACACTGCCTTGATTGCCGACTCGACCAGAGGTAGACCAATCCAGATTTTATGCTGAAACTGAAACTTGCATTTCTTTCTTAATCCATAGCCCTCATTGATTGCATTTCCTGAAAAAGAAGGAATAATCTGATACCTTTTATTAATTTGTATCTATTCTGTATTGACAGAGCTCTTGGGCATCCCCCCTGATATGGTAAATCGCCTCATCCCAGAGCATGCTAGAAGGCAGAACCTATTCATGGCATTGAACTCTTAGTAGCTTCAAGATTGCTGACGTATTCATTTGCAAGCTTTCAATGGATGACCTGCTCAGCTTCTCATTGGCATTTTGTGCAATGATTCCTTTTGCTTGTATCGACTGAAGATAGCACAGGCAACCCCAAAGTCTGGTTTTGTAGCGAAGTGAAAGAACGTGGAAATCAAAATGCAACTGAAGGTGATGTTGGGTATTTAGTTGTCAAAATATGATCTTGATGTTATGCATATTTTTGTGTGACCTTTGTTGAGAAGTCGAGACTTTTTGTGTAGGATTGGAGTACAGATTTCCTGACAATGTAATATTTCGTTGTGACTGAACAACTTGCAGCAGCATTTGTGTGTTGGGAGTACTTCCCTTGTCTGCTTGCTGGAAAGTTGTCATTTGTTGCAATTAGCATGTATATATATTTTTGTGAGTGTGAACTTTTGTATTATCTGATACCAAAAGATGTTGAGTTCCAAATCAGTGTCACGGATGAGAATTTCAGTAAATATTTGAAGTTCACAAGTGTTCTTGTTCTTTTATCTGTACCATTATTGTTGGAAATATGCAAGATATATGCAAACGATTTGTGGAGGAATTGTGAAGGCTTAAGGCGTGAATAACACTATCTTTAAGGTGTTATTTGTCCTATCTCACAAAGATTGCTCTTGATTTCAGCAAAGATACCCTTAGGATACAATAAGCCTTTTGTGAATTTTTTTGAAGAGTAAAATCAGATAAATTTTCTTTGTTTCCTAGAAAATATATACAAATACTGTCAACCAATGTGTCTTATTCGATTCTAACTGATAAAATTGGATAAGCACAATTGGTTTTATGACACATTCATTTCGGACAAAGGCAACGTGGTGTGTACCATGGTTCAAACGTGGTAGCCTCTGGCGCCACAAAGCAAAATTTGTCGTTTGGCAATACTTTTTGATTCAAAAATATGTGCTGCAAGGAATAAAACTCGCGAGCAACGACATCTAGAGAGACTAGCAGAGACTCTTGTGACCACGCAAGCTATTTACTTTATCTGACATTCTCCTTGTGCGCAAGGGTCAATATGATTAAGACAAAGTCTAATCAAGCCAAACTTTAACCCAAATGTGAACCACTTTATTTGATGGCCAATTATGCAAATCATATCTCATGAATACAAACTATCCAACAATCCCTCACTAGTTTGTGTTAATGAGACGTACCATATGTACTTGAACATGTATAAAAAAAGGTATCTTTCGATTTAAATCCTCAATTTAGTGTAGGTATTTCAAACTTTAAATAAGTGTTAGGTGACTTTGTTGTTTAAAGTGGTTTACACTTCAACATGAAAACAGAAACACCCCACACACACACATTCAAGTCACATTTTCCAAGAAACATTAATTGCTTCAGCACTTTTATGGCCATGTGCGCATCCTAGATTCATGAACAAATACAAGACTTTTGCTAGAGGTGGCACCACCTCTTTGTTCATATAGGTGACATCATTTAAACGTCCTTGCTACTTAGGACCTAGGATTCATTAAGAGTTAAACTCACCCTATTTCATTCAGTAGCAACGTTGCACTAGATCCTAATCTTAGTGCTACAAGTCACAGACAATAACACGTTCTTACCCTTTAAACCTTGTTTCTAGTTTTTGCTAGAAAAGGTTGGGTTGCCATAATTGGTGACTAAAAAAGGGTTTCAAGTCCATTCTAGCTGTGGTGCCTTTTACCACATCTCGAGACAATCCTTTTGTCAAGGGATCCGCTAGATTGTTGCTTGACCTAACATAAATGATGGATATAATTTCGTCCCTTATGACTTGTCTCACAAACTTATGTCTCAAGCTAATATGTCTAGATTTGTCATTATAGATTTTACTATATGCTCTAGACATAGTGGCTTCGCTATTGCAGTACAAGGAGATTGGCGCCATTGGTGTGGCCACAACTCTATATCCAATAATAAATTTGTTAGCCATTCTGCTTCCTTGCCTGCAACCGCCAAGGCTATAAACTTACCTTCCATGGTTGAGTGTGAGATGCAAGTTTGCTTCTTTAAGGCCCAACTAATAGCTACCCACGTAGAATAAAAATCCAACTAGAAGTGGATTTATTATCAGTAGCACTTGTAATCCAACTTGCATCTGTAAAACCTTCTAGAACTGCAGGAAAATTATGATAAAAGATTCCTAATTCTTCAGTTCTTTTAAGGTATCCAAGTATCCTAATTATTGCTTTCCAATGCATTGTGCTTCGTTTACTTGTAAACCTTGACAATTTGCACACAGTAAAAGCAATATCTGGTCTAGTACAATGCATGACATACATCAAACTTCCAATGGCACTAGCATACTCAAGTTTTGCTATAGCTCTTCCTGCGTTTTCAACTAGTTTCATACTAGTGTCATAGGGAGTGTTTGCTTCTTTTATCCCAAGATGCTTAAACTTATCTAACACTTTAGATATATAATGGGATTGATTAAGAGCATAACCCCCACTATGTTTCTTTACCTTAATGCCCAAGATGGTATCCACCTCATTCATATCCTTCATTTTGAATTGTGAAGCAAGATACTTCTTAGTCCCTTAGATTTCTCCCAAGTTAGTGCCAAAAATTAGTAAGTCATCTACATAAAGACAAATAATCACTCTATAACCTTCAGTAAATTTAGAGTAAATGCATTTGTCAGCATTATTATGAGTAAAACCACTTGCAAGTATTATCCCATCAAATTTTTAATGCCATTATTTGGGTGCTTGCTTTAGTCCATATAGTGACTTTACCAATTTACATACATTCTTTTCATTTCCCAGTAGTACAAAGCCTTCGGGTTGCTCTATATAGATTTTTTCATCAAGATCTCCATTTATAAAGGCTGTCTTAACATCCATTTGATGGATGTGTAACCCATGTATAGAAGCCAAAGCAATCAAAGTTCTAATGGAAGAGATTCTTGCCAATAGAGCATAGGTGTCAAAATAATGTATTCCTTCCTTTTGATTGAGACTGAAGCCTTTGGCTACAAGTCTTGCCTTGAAGGTATGTACAGTTCCATCTGTATTCCTTTTCCTTCTAAAGACCCATTTGCACTTAATGGGTTTACATCCTAGGGCCAAATCTTTTAGAACCCAAGTATTGTTTGATAATATTGAGTCCATTTCATCCTCTATTGCCTCTTTCCAAAAACTAGCGTCCCTAGAAGTCATAACTTCACTGAACGTCTTTGGATCCTCTTGTTCCACATGAAGAACAATGGGTATTGTGTGAGTAACACTTGTTCTATCTCCTTCTACAAGGAACACTAAGGCTTGTGAGGAGATGAACTCGTTTCCCAAACTCTTTTCATTATGAATTCTTAACTCCTTCGTGGTTCTATTGGAGCATCATAATTCCTTTTAGAACTTTCAAGAGTATCCTTTTGTGACGGGGATTGATTTTCAATGGTATGATTAGAATGCTCAACAATGTCTTTGCTAAGTTTATTTTCAAAAAACTCAGCATCTCTTGATTCTGCAATGACACTAGATTGTAAGTCCACGAACTTGTAAGCCTTAGAATTTTGAGCATATCCTACAAAAATGCTTCTGATTCCTTAAAGGTCCCAATTTGGTCCTCTTAGGATGAGGAGCCCTATAGTTAGGGACGGCAACAGGCCGGATTCGGATCGGTTGTATAGATATCCAAATCCGATCCAATTAATAATCGGATTTAAAAACTGAATCCAAATCCGATTCCGTCGGATCAGATGTTAAATTGAATTCAGATTGGTTTTGGATCAGATTAAATCCTACTATAATAGGATATAATCTGATTATATATTTTTATTCAATATTTGCACAATTTTTTATTTCCAATCTTATTTTTGCTCACTTGTAAGTGTAATATTAAATACCTATTTAATGTCAAATGACTTTTTACATTAAATATTTCAATGTGTTAAAGTAAACAAGTGTTGGAAAAAGAGAATATGCAAATTCATGTTAGAGTAAAAGGGACAGACAATAATACAATAGCTGGGAGGAAAGGAAAAAAGTACAACTTTGATTGACAACGATGAGAGAGCGAGGAAAAGATCGAGAGAGAAGAGGAAATTAGCTAAGAAAGAAGAGTATACTGCACATAGAGTGAGACCTTATGCAGATTTTTTGAGGGTTATCATATTAAGATTTTTCTATCTTTAAAAAAGTTGAAATTATTAAAAAAAGATATCGGATCGGATGTTAATCGGATCGGATGGACTCTCCTCTAAATCTGCTCGGATCGGAGTTGGATTCAGATTATTTTTATTGGATTCTGAATCGGATTAATTTTTATCGGATTCGAATCGAATAATTTTACCTCAGCTCGGGTCAGATTTGCATCGAATTCGGACTATACTGCCATCCTTACCTATAGTAAGCCAAACACCCCCACACTTTGGAATAGTCAAGGTTGGGTTTCCTACCTTTCCATATCTCATATGGAGATACTTTTATTATGAATATGACAAGCAGTGAGTAAGGCTTCCCCCCACGAATTATTGGGCAATTTGGCACTTAGAAGCATGGAATTAACCATCTCCTCGAAAGTACGTTTCTTTCTTTCAGCCAAACCATTTTGTTGCGGAGTATAGAGGGCGGTTGTTTGATGAATAATACCAAATCCTTCACAAAGATTATCAAACTCCTCAGGGAAGTATTCACCCCCTCTATCACTTCTAAGAATTTTAATTGTTCTTTCTTTTTGATTTTCAATTTCCGCCTTATAGCGTTTGAACGCATCAAATGCTTCATCCTTACTTCTTAACAAATGCACATAAGTATATCTAGAACAATCATCTATGAAAGTTATAAAATATTGCTTGCCCCCCTCTAGTTAGAATACAATTAAATTCACAAATGTCAGAATGTGCCAAGTCCAAAATTTGTGTATTCCTTTCAACCTTAGGAAAAGGTTTCTTAATGATTTTGGTTTGAGCACAAATTTCACATTTGTGCTTTTTAATGTCATCTTTAATGGACAAGTAACCATTCTTGTGCATCATATATATATATATATATATATATATATATATATATATATATATATATATATATATATATATATATATATATATATATATATATATATATATATATATATATATATATATATATATATATATATATATATATATATATATATATATATATATATATATATATATATATATATATATTAAAAGTTGGATGGAATCAACATATGAGTGCCATGTGTCATGCCACTTAGGATGCCATATGTAATGCCATGTAGAATTAATTAGCTACATAAATGTCCATTTATGATTTAACTAATGCAATGCTATATTTATTTTTAAAAATGACTTTTTGCATATCTTATATATTTATTAATATACTATAATAAAATATTCATTGCATTAATAAATTCAAAAGGTCAAAGGGTCAATAGAATGCCTCATGTCATATACTATACTAGTAGAACTCTCACTGATGCTCAAAAGAATTATTCTACTACTGAGAAAGAGTTGCTAGCTGTTGTATTTGCACTTGATAAATTTCGTCCGTACCTTTTGTGTTCTAAAGTGATTGTGTTTACTGATCATGCTGCATTAAAACACTTATTGGCTAAGAATGACACTAAGCCAAGACTCATTAGATGGATTTTGTTGCTCCAAGAGTTTGATATTGAAATAAAAGATAGGAAAGGTTCTGAAAACTCTGTTGCAGACCACTTGTCTCGAATCCTTACTGAGTATATTGATGACTCAGTTCGATTTTCTGACCACTTTCCTGATGAGCAACTATTTGCTGTGTCACGTGCCCTTCTCCCTTGGTTTGCTCACATTGTGAACTCCCTCGTCACTAGGAAGATTCCTCCTCACTGGTCCAAACAAGAGAACGATAGGTTTTTCTCGCAGGTAAGACATTACTATTGGGAAGATCCTTATCTTTTCAAACATTGCCCTGACCAAGTGGTACGACGATGTGTCCCCGAGAGTGAAATCCATAGTATTCTCATATTTTGTCACTCTTATGCTTGTGGTGGTCACTTTGGAGGTCGTAGGACAGCTGTTAAAGTCCTACAAAGTGGGTTCTTTTGGCCCACTCTGTTTAGAGATGCTCACAAATTCTGTCTTGCCTGTGAGCGTTGTCAACGTACGGGTGCCCTGTCCCGTCGTGATATGATGCCCCTTTCCCCTATTCTGCTTGTTGAAATATTTTGATGTGTGGGGCATTGATTTCATGGGTCCCTTTCCCCCATCTTTTGGCTTTGTATACATATTGGTTGCTGTTGATTATGTATCAAAGTGGGTGGAAGCTCAAGCTACTAGGACTAATGACCACAAAGTTGTGGTCAAGTTTGTGAAAGAGTACATTTTCTGTCGATGTGGAACCCCTAGAGCCCTTATTAGTGATGGAGGGAGTCACTTTTGTCATCGATCTTTTGAGGCTTTGCTTAGGAAGTATTCTGTGACTCATAAAGTAGCTACTCCTTATCATCCTCAGACTAGTGGTCAAGTTGAGGTGTCAAATCGTAAAATTTAGTCTATCCTAGAAAAAACGGTACGACCTGATAGAAAAGACTGGTCTTTGAGATTGCATGATGCTCTTTGGGCCTATCGTACTGCTTATAAGACTCCCATTGGGATGTCTCCTTACCGGCTTCTTTTTGGTAAGGCTTGTCACTTGCCGGTTGAGTTAGAACACCATGCTTTTTGGGCTATTAAAACTTTTAATTTTGATATGAAACAAGCAGGTTCTAACCGTAGGCTTGAATTAAATGAGTTGGAAGAGTTGCGTAACGAAGCCTATGAGAATGCTAAGATTTATAAAGCCAAAACCAAAGCTTTTCATGATAAAACGATTTCTCGTAAATCTTTTGAACCTAATCAAAAGGTTTGGCTTTTTAACTCTAAGCTTAAACTGTTTCCTGGCAAGTTGAGATCTAGATGGGATGGTCCTTTTGTTGTCCAACAAGTGTTTCCCTCTGGGGCAGTTCAAATTTTGAATCCTCAAGATGGTAGAGTTCTTATGGTTAATGGTCAACGTTTGAAACCTGTTGTGACTCATGATATTAACCCTAGTTTGATTGAATCCATCAACTTGGTCGACCCTGTCTACTGTGATTAGTGGTGGGGCATTGTCTGGCTGAAGACATTAAACTTAGCGTTTGTTGGAAGGCAACCCAATCTTTTTAGGTTGGTAATGGTTGTGAAGGCGCTTTGGGAGTGTGATTGCTTTGCTTACATGGAAACAACTTTTCTCGTGCTATCAGGTTGTATTGCTCTTTTCTCCATTTTTCTTTATCTTATTGTTTTCTACATTGAGGACAATGTGAGGTTTAGGTGTGGGGGGAAGGCAAAATGAAAATTTTGAGAAAGATTAAACTTGAAAATTTATGGGTGAATTTGATTTTGGGAAGAGATTGAGTGTCCTAATTGTGCATGTCTTATTCCTATTATATGGATTTGATTCATGTGACCCATGCTCATTAGAGATTATTTCTAGCCTTGACTAGTTGAAGGCCAAAATTTTTGCTGTGCTAATGTCACTATGTAATCAATTTTGAGTATGAGATGTAACCCTATTTATAATGTCGTGATGAGTATTCGTTAACCATTGAGTTTCCCATTGACTTTTCAATCAAAAAAAAAAAACAAAAATCAAATAAATGAAATTAATTAAGTTATGCTTTCGGTACCAATGTTCAGGTCCTATCTATGTCCATATCTTTAATTGCCTGAATATGTACTAAGTATTTCTCTGAGTGTTATCATTATTCATATCTTTATCCACTAAGAAAGCACATGAAATCAAGTAACTTATGAAAATAGAAAAGCTCACCAAAAAAAAACAAAATAAAAAAAATAATCATTTGATTTGGCATTGGGGACTCGATTTTGAAAAATGCTCTGGTGATTTTTGTTATGTGGGGTGAAATTTTGTGCTTATGGTTTACTACTTGGTTTCGTTGTGTACTTAATTTGCTTGAATTTTGGCCTATTGACTTGGTCGGAATTGGAAATCTTTGATAATGAGTTGTGGGCTGGTAGTGAATTGATATATGTGATTTGGAGTGGACATTCATAGTTAGATCACTTGATTTTCTTCCTTAATCTTGTTCTACTTGATGGTTTAAATGAATATATGCATTAATGATATTCTTTGCTCGAGGACTAGCAAAGTCTTGGTGTGGGAGAGTTGACAATTCATATTTTATATATAACTTTCTCCTTCATTGCACCTACTTTTATGTCTTTGAAATATATTTTTATGGAAAATAATGCATATTTTATATGATTTTCAGGTAGAAATAAAATGAAAGAATTTGGGAGGAGTTGTTCAATTTTACTTGGATTTTTCACAAGTGCAATGCCTAAAGTCCAAGTCCAAGAGCCCAAAAGAAGGAAAGAAGAAGCGCAAGGCAGCCATGCTTGGGCCTGTGCATCGCGGCCCATTGTTAAACTCCAACCCAGCCTCCTCTCTCTCTCTCTTTTTTTTTCCTCCGCCTGAGCTTGGCCCAGCACCAGCTTTCTCCTCCTCATTCCCACACTTCTTCTCTCCCTCCGTTTGGGCCTGTTTTGACAGCCCAGTGGCTCTAGCTTGCCTCCCCCTTCATTTTTTCCTTCTCTCCTTTCTTTCCGTGTGGGCCCATGCTGCTGCCCAGTCGTGCCTCCCAGCAAGTCCAAGCCAACATCAACTCATCTACTCTTTATCTCTATTCTCCACATGATCAATTGTTTACCTAGTCAAAGCAATTAAGCAAATTAATATTATACTTATGACTAGCCATAACCATGCATGTAACATCCCAAATTAATTGGAATTAATTTCCATTAATTTTGGGGGTATCCTAAGGGGTGGATTTTCCACTATAAAAGGGGCCAAGGTTGAGGGAAAAAGGACACACACACATTCATCCACTCTCTTACTCAAGCATCTTCTTATTCTTCCATCTTTTATTTTTCTAGAGAGAATCTTTGGAAGACAAAACAATTTGGGTTGAGAGGTTTGGAAGAAAATAAGCTTCATTAGCTATTTTTCTCTTCTCATCTCATCTCATTTGTGAGTCAACTTTAAGAGTTTACACTAAGTTTCATAATTTTGTATGATTGAGTATAAGGTTTGGACATAGGAAGTGAAATATACCAATTCCAATGGTGTTTTTGCTAACTATGGCCGGCTAAACTACTCATTCTAGGATTAGGATGGATCCTTGGTAATAATATTATTTTGCTAAATTCTTATGGGGTTGTTCTTGTCTCTTTTGCATAATCTTGAGTTTACATTTGATCATCATCTACTCATGCATTTTAATACTAATGTTTAATCATGTTGATGACACTAGTTTAATTTGCTATCTCAAATGAATATTAGACCTTGTAGGCTAATATGATGATTATGTAATTGGACTTAAAATTATAATTGTTTAAATTGAATAATTTATACTAGAAATTAGATGAGTTATGTCTAAAAAGAATAATTCATGCTAAACCACTAGGTAAATTATGTCACTTTGTAATTATAATCATCTTTTTAATTTATGACCTAATGCTTGTAGCTTAGGTTGAACAAGAGATAAATTGAATCCCCATTTGAATTAATAATTAATATTGGCATAAAAGGTGAAATCCGAAGTCCTAGATTTTTCTCCCATTTGAATTCTCTCTACTTTGCTACTCACTCTTCTTTTATTCCTTAAATTATATTGATAATCGAACTCATAAAATTGTGATTATTCTTTATAATCGGAAAGGTTAAGTTTAAGAATCACTATTGTTCCCCACGGGATCGACACCCCAATACTCGCTAGTCTATAATTAACCTTGTGCACTTGCAAGTAAAAAGGATTTTAAAACATACATATAAAATCCACATCAGTGGTCCATAAAGTTTGCCCATAAAAATAGATGTTACAGATGTTAGAAAATTTTGACAAGAAAATAGTAAATAAATAATTATATTATGAAAACAAAGGAATTTTAAGTGATCTAAAAGGAAAAAAAATAAAAGACACCATAATAACTCAAAAAACAATAATTATGTTGTTATAAAATTATTATTACCTTTAAAATTGACACGTTTTTATTACTTATTTATATTTAATTGAATTTAAAATAACAATTGACCAAAATTCCTGCATGCACTTTTGACATATCTTATGTAGTTATTAGTAAGAAGATAATATAATTTTTATTAAATTATAAATAAAAAAAGTTGATCCATTTTATCTACTAAAACTTGCCCACAAAAAAAAAGACATTTCATATATTAGATAATTTTTAAACAATAGTAAATAAATAATTATGATACATATATAAAAGGAATTTAAAATAATTTGATGCAAAAAGAAAAAGAAATAATGATAACTCAAAAAAATAATTATTTTATAATGCAATATCAATTCTTTATATTAAAGTGATCCAATGTCATATAGTTGTTACTATTTGGTAATAAAATTTATTCTCCAAAAATATAATGTTTAACAGTGAAAAACTGAACAAATAAAATAAAAAAGTGAGTTCAAATTAAGAATGGAGAAGATGTTACAACAAAAAAGAATCTAGGAAAGTATTCAATTTTTGATAATTAAATAATCTGACACATCGATTTATTTTTACTATTCGAAAATAAATTATCTATTATGTTATGAATACATTTAAAAAAGTTTGAATTATGTCCTTACATCGCAAGGGTATAACCCTAGTATATTGCAAAGATGAAAAAACTTAAGTGTGCCAATCTAGCATGCCACAAAGAAGAAGGATCCACAGAGTAAACAGAAACATCATTTATTTCATTGATTCCATCAAGATTGAGTTTGAACATGCCATCATTGGTGTACCCCTTACCCACAAACATGCCATCAGATTCTAGAACGATTTTAAAACCATTCTTACAAAGTAGAAAAGCAGATACAAGATTCTTTCTAATTTCAGGAACATGAAACACATTCTTCAAGGTTAACTTCTTTCCCGAAGTGAGTTGAAGTTCCACGGTGCCTTGTTCAAGAACCTTGGCCTCAGAATGGTTTCTCATTAGCACTTTCTTGTCAATGGCTTCCGTATAACTCTTGAATTGTGCCATGTCACTGCAAATATGCATACTAGCACCAGAGTCTATCCACCACCCCATAGATTTGGTGGTGGCCATATGAACTTCAGTCACCATGCCAATTTGTAAGCCTTTGAGACAAGTGACCATAGCAGCAAATTCTTGATTTTCATTTTCAACCAAGTTAGCCTTGGCTTGAGAAGCATCCCTTTTCAATTTCTTGCCAAGTTTACAATCCTTTATGTAGTGCCCTTTTTTATTACAATCATAGCACTTACAATTGTTTTTCTTGTCATTCTTATTTTTATTATTGTTAATACTCTTGGGTGCTTTCCTCTTGTTGTTTTTTCTTGGGCTTTTCATCACATAGTTCACACTAGAACTATCTGGAAAATCTGAGGCATCTCTTTTCCGAGTCTCCTCCTCAATTCGGAGATATCTCATGATTTTCTCTACTGTGAAGTCTTCTTGCATATGAGGAAGCTTCTTCCTGTCGTCATTCTAAGTGGAAGGCAATTTTGATATGATCGCTCCCACTTGAAAAACCTCGAGTTGAACCACCTTTAAATCACGAAGTCTATTGACCAAGACTTGCAACTCATGCACTTGGTCAAGTATTGGGATTGAATCCAACATTTTAAATTCTAAAAATTTCATACTCAGAAATTTGTCAGTACCTTGCCTTTATACTTAGTCTCCAATGCCTTCCAAATTTTGTTGGGAGAAGAGATTGGCATGTAGAGATCATAGAGGTAGTCTGACAGAGTGTTGAGAATATGTCCACGACACACATACTCATCTTCTTGACACTTCTTCTTCAAATCTGTAACCTTTGCCTTCTCTTCCAGTGAAGCACCTTGAGAGGCTTCAGAAATAGCCTCCAATTTGGGGTTGAGAACATACACGATATTCAAAGCAGTGAGTAGAAACATTATCTTGTCTTTCCAACGATTGAAGTTTATGCCATTAAAAACGATGCAGTTTAACAAAGTCTTGGTTCAAGACTTCGAAAGATGCAATGGATGAGGAATTAGCCATAATAATACCTTAAAATTGTTGGAAATATGCAAGATATATACAACAATTTATGAAGGAATTGCAAAGGCTTAAGGTGTGAATAATATTGTCTTTAAAGTGTTATTTGCCCTATATGACAAAGATTGCTCTTGATTTCAACAAAGACACCGCCAGGATACAATAAGCTTTTGTGAATTTTTCTGAAGAGCAAAATCAGATAAATTCTCTTTGTTTCCTAGAATATATATAAAGGTACTGCGAACCAATGTGTCTTATCCGATTCTAACTGATAAAATTGGATAAGCACAATCAGTTTTATGATACATTCACTTCTTGTAAAGGCAAAGACAAAATACCACAGACTATGGTGTGTACCACGATTCAACCGTGGTAGCTTCTGGCTCCATAAAACAAAATTTATCATTTGGCAATACTTTTTTGATTCAATAATATGTGCTACAAGGAATCGAACCCGCGATCGACAGGCGTCCAAAAAAACTAGCAGACACTCTTGTGACCATGCGGGCTATTTACTTTATCTGACATTTTCCTTGTGCACAAGGGTCAATATGATTAAGACAAAGTCAAATCAAGCCAAACTTTAACCCAAATGTGAAGCATTTTATTTGATGCCCAATTATCTAAATCATATCTCATGAATACAAACTATCCAACAATTATCATGTCATTCTCAGTAAGTCTAGGCCATGATTTTGTGTTAAAGCATAAGGGATGTGTTCTAAAAGAGGAAATCTTGTAACTAGAAATTACTTTGTCGGTGGACGAATTTCTGACGCAAATCGCAAATTGAACAAATGGTAAGACTGCGAAAAGTAAAACTTATGCAGGTACTTTTAGATTGATTAAGAGTCCCTAATGGGCGTTTCTGCTTTTTGGACATGCAATTTCATCCTTATGACAATTGCTAAGTACATTGAAGCGATATGTAGGGTTGCAAAATTCTTCAAGAATAGGAGTAACAATTACACCCGCACCCGATAGATATCCATTCGACCTGACCTGAAAAAGCGAGTGAAAGTTCGAAATATATGAATGATGGATGGATGATGGATGATGCTTTGACTGATTTGATTGGATCCATCTGATCCATCACACCTGCCATTCGATCCATCACCGGCTTAGTTATCTACTTGTTTATCTCCTATTTACAGTCTGTCTATGTAAGCCCCGCTTTCTTTATTTTAGGTTAGCCTGACTATCTTACTTTTTACGTTATAAATTCGTATTTTTATTAACTTTACGAGTTAAATTATTATCGATGTGCTTTTGAGAGTTATAATTTTATTAAAAAGAGATCATTATTGCTATTATTGATTTCAAAGTTAATTCGTGCTATTTGTGCCTTTAGATTATACCAATAGTTTAATTTAGTCGTTATTTGATTATTTAGTCGTTTCCCGAATGTGAGTAGGTTGTTAACCTTAGAATTAGTTTTGAGGTTTATGAAAATTGAACCTTGACATATTTGGGAACGAATAGTCAATAGAAGGTTGTATTAGTGATTCGGGTTTAGAGTTCGGGATACGAACTAGACTAGCGGTGCTAATTACTGATCAGCTTGAGTAAAAAAAAAAAAGAGAGAGAGAGAGGGGCGAAAGGGGTCAGGCACGCGTGAAATTTCCCCCCAAAAGAAAACCCAGACATTTTTCCTCTTCTTCCTCGTGACCTCTCTGTCCTCCTTCGCTATTCTCACAGAACCAGCAAGCTCAGCCTCTCCATGCCTCCCACGCACCTCAACTACTGAAATTCAACCCTGTCCCTCCTCACCCAGGCGCCGGCGACCACCTCTGCACGGTGGTTGAGTGAAAATCGGCCACGATTTGGCCGAATTCAGCGCGGGCAGGGTCGACGCTTGAACAAAATTCACAGGCATGCAAGGTGAGTTTCGAACCTCTTCTCTTCTATAAATTGGATTCTCTCCCTAACTCCATCTCAATTGTGCCTAAATTCCTCAGAAATCGCGAGTTGGGTTTTTGGGTTTGGGTTAGGTCGAGTCACGCACGAAGAGCAGAGGAGTAACTGAGTGTTGATGTTCGATTTTTGGCCTCAATTCAAGCTAAATCGCGTATCTCTAGCGTGGAATCGAGGTGGGTGTTCCTCGCATCCTAAATTAGTATTAATTTCACAAACGTTTTAGCAAAATCGATGTTGCATGTTAGACTAGCGTAGCCAAATTTGTTAGAATGTGCTATCTGAGATTGGATTTTGAGATGAAACATACATGCTTAGCTTCGAAGTGGATCAATTGTGTTAGTTCATGCATGAGATTTAATTTCGAAGTGATTTATATATGTTTAGCTTCGATTCGAGTCAATTTAGATGAATTATGCTTGAAATGTTAATTCGAATTGATTTACATATGTTTAGCTTCCATTCGAATCAATTGACGTAAGTTATACTTGAAATGGTAATTCGAATTGACTTACATATGTTTAGCTTCCATTCGAATCAATTGACGTAAGTTATACTTGAAATGGTAATTCGAATTGACTTACATATGTTTAGCTTCCATTCGAACCAATTGACGTAAGTTATACTTGAAATGGTAATTCGAATTGATTTACATATGTTTAGTACCATTCGAATCAATTGATGTAAGTTATACTTAAAATGGTAATTCAAATTGACTTACATATGTTTAGCTTTCATTCGAATCAATTGACGTAAATTATACCAGAAATATTAATTCGAAATGGTTTATATTTGTTTAGCTTCAATTCGAGTTAATTGACGTAGATTATGCCTGAAATATGAATTTGAAACGAATTATGTATGTTTAGCTTCGATTCGAATCAATTTAGTTAATTCAAGCTGAAAGTTTTAATTCGAAGTAAGGTAAGTATGTTTAGCTTAGATTCGAATTTATTTACTTCGTTCATGCCTGGAGATGTCATTCGAAATGAATTATAAACGCTTAGAATTAACGTATATATGATTAGTCGTGTCATAATCGTATATGAATCATAAACATATATGAATCATAATCATATATGAACTTCAAAATGAGTCGTAATTATTTAGAATTAACGTATAAATTGCCTAGTTATTTCATAATCGTTGGTTAATTTCAAAGTGAATTGTAAGTGTTTAAAATCAACGTGTATGAAAGTTTAGTCGTTCCATGGTTGTTTATAAACTTCGAAGTGAATCGTTTTATATTTAAATAGAGACTTGATTCATGTTAAGCTTGAAAGGCATGAATAGTTAAGCTTGAATGGCATGGATAGGCTTAAATGTAACTTCGAATTGATACTTGTCTATTTGATTGTATTATGCTTATGAAACAGCTCTGGAATAATATTTGAATGACGAAATAAGCATGTTTATGTCCCTTAACTGAAATATATGAATGTAATCGTGTTTCATGCTTAGTTGATTTAACTTAGCTTGCTAAACGTCCGTTTCAAGTTAAGATCATATGAATGCCTATTATATATATATATATGAGTGTATGGTTATAATCGTTGGTTGCAGCGTACTGCTAATTGTTAGCTGTTTATTCGGTAAGTTAAGCATTGGTAAATTGCGTAACCTTATGTATCGCTTTTCAGTATATCCTAATGGTTAGGATGCTAGATTGTAAATTGAAAACCGAGATGGTAGTTGGATGGTTTGAGGAAGAACTATGAGTGGTTCGAGGTTCTTGTGGTACGATGCTTGTGAGGAGGGAGTCTGGGATGTTGTGTGGATTACGAGGCCATGTGTGGCTCATTGTGATGAATTAATTATGAAGTGCTTGAATGTGATACATGTGGACCCCCTCTTCCCTTCCATGTCCTCAAGTTACATTATGTGCAAAAGGGTGAGATTTTCAAAGAAGGACTTCATGTTTTGAAATAATAGTAGCCATAAATATTAGTGCATGATGGTATATTTTAACTAAATGAATACAGTTTTGGGAGTGAACCTGTTTGAACAGGGGAATCCTAAAAAGTTTTACAAAGGCGTGAGGTGCATGATAAAGGATTTCGCTGTGAGAGGCAGCAAACTTATTAGTCGTTATGACCAGTTTAAATGACTAAGATAAGTGCTTAGGGACAATAGATGAGAGTGAACCTGCTTGAATGGGGGAATCTCTAACCTAGGGAGTAATCCCTAGAGACCCTGACGAGGGTTAAGGCCCAAAGTTAGTTGCCATCCCGGGAGTAAGAGCTTAGTGTGAGTTAATCTCACTAGGATTGAGTGTAGATCTCTCCCAACCAGCCCTTTATGATGATCCTATGCCCAGAGTAGTTTCTTATTAAATAAGAAAAGCAGTTGACGTTTTGCCTTTTTAAGTATTTCAGAAAGAAAGTTTTTAAGGGTCATTATGAGATCAAGATGAAAGAGATTCTTTTAAAAGAATGTGAGCCTCAAGAGGCTAAGAGAAGAGTTTTTAGCCTCAAGAGGCTAAATGAAGTATTTTCAGTAAAAGAAAGAAAGCTTCCCGTGTATGACATGTGCATGTTCTAAGTTTAACTTATGAATGAGATGCTAAGTAAGATACGAATATGAGAAGTAAGTCTTATGAGCATATTTCATGCATATCCTATAAATGAGAATTGATTAAGACTTGAAATGTGTGTATCTTATGCATACCATACGAATGAAATGCCAAGAAGAGTATGATTCTGAAAAGAAATAACCTTATGTGCACATCATATAAATAGGGTTTCATGCATAGTTGGAATAGAATGCCAAGAAGTTATGTTTATGAAAAAGAAAGTTTCTGTACTTAGCCTCGTCCCTTGTTTAAGTGTTTGACTGCCTGGTAGTAAAGAAGTTTGGTTATTTAGAGACCTAGAAATGAGTTTGAGTGCCTAAAGTGAAGTTTATGGTTAGTGATGTTTCCATAAGAATTTTATGAATACCTAATATGATAGTAAAGTATGGATACGTGCTATGTGACTAGTAAAGATATTACTGCCTGCAATGGTTTTGGTTTTAAGGGGTTGGGGGACACTCACTGAACGTGTGGTTGCTCATCCTACTACTCTATCGCCTTTTCCCCAGGTTTTCTTTGTGACAGGTGAAAGTCAAGCCTCTTATGCAGAGTTGAAGTTGCCCTCGATTGAAAAAGAGTCATATGTGCCTACTTATATTTTTAACGAAGCCATGTACAGTATTCTTAGTTTATAAACGTCTGTAAACAATTATGCTAGTTCATGTAATGCATATGGTATAAAGGTCGCTCTGTATGGCCGTATGAGCCAACCATCTAAATAGTTAGATGTCTTCTCTTTTAAAGTTAGTTATGTTTTGGGATGTAAACCCCAATACTTCGGTTGTGTGAACCGTTGAGTTGTATCTTCCCTTTCTTCTTTATTCTTGAATTAATCTGGTTGGTGTATTCCGAGCGAGTGACTCGTTGAGTTGTGAACTCCGGCGTGTGGCCGTTGAGCTGCTTTTAAATGTTTTACGCTTCCGTGTAATTGCAGGGATTTGTTGCAAGGCTTATAGTCTGGAAACGGCCAGTTTTTAGGGAAAATTCTATCCATTTTGTCCCAGAATTTAGGTAGAAAGCTAAGAAAACATAACGCTTTTGGCCCTAGAGGCTGGGGGAGTTACAGTCTACTTTTTATTTTTGTCCTCTAAATTTTACTGATTTTTTGGACAATAATATTATTAATTCTATAATTTTGGTCAAAATTAATATGATGAATATGGTATTTATTCGTTTCTTATACCTAAAATATATTTTTGAAACTTTTCAAAAGACAAAGTTTACTTTTCTATATAAATTTCATATTATATATAAACTCTCATCATTCGTTTACAACCCGATCCATTCATTTTCATGTGCGAATGGTGGATCGACGGATGGATTGGATTAGATTTCTACGGATGGTGGATGGATTGGATGAAGCGGATTAAAACGGGTGATAAATACGGATGATTGTTTACCTGACCTAAACCCAAACCTCAACCCGAACCCGAACCTTAACCCACACCATTGCCACCCCTATTCGAGAAATTCCAATCTCCTCAATCTTAGTTTGCAAATTTCTTGAACTTTGTTAGTTTTTTTGGGGGTGGGGGGCCTTGGCGGTCAAGTTGAGCCATATCCTGGATTTGGGAGGGTAAAGAGGGCTAGGGGGAGAAAGCCTTGTAATATGAGAGCATGTGCAACCCCGAACTCGCAAGCCAGCCCACAGCTCGCAGTCGCTCGCTTCCCCTCTCTTTGTCTTTTTTTTTTATAATTCTAATTTTTTTTCCTTTTTTAATTCTAAAAAAAGATTATATGGTGTAAAGTCTGTATGAATTATTTTATTTGATAAGTCAAAGTACTAAGCCTTGCAGTATGAATGTTGAGTGCTGAGAGCCAAAAAATTAGCCCACGATATGATATGGAAGGGGTAGGCCTCCACTCATAAGCTAAAAATAAGGTTTGACATTGCACATGCTTTGAAAGGGACTAACATAAAACTACAATTTTATTTTCATTTTTTTTGGGGCAAAATGGCATTTGGTGGTAAGAAAGCTACTCCAAAAAATATTTTATCGAAATTCTAATTGGAAAATGACATGCTCAGTGCAACTGTATTCAATGGATAAAAGTTCTATCGATATTCGA
This sequence comes from Carnegiea gigantea, assembly GCA_029747015.1. Taxonomy (NCBI): domain Eukaryota; kingdom Viridiplantae; phylum Streptophyta; class Magnoliopsida; order Caryophyllales; family Cactaceae; genus Carnegiea; species Carnegiea gigantea. The sequence goes on along the minus strand of JAKOGI010000836.1, from coordinate 26,619 downwards.
AGAAAGTATGCAAGTTAAATGGATGTTATGAACAAAAGGTGTATTTTGAAACTGAAAGCACACTAATTATGACAAACATATTGTTAAGAGTTGGTACAAATGGATGCAAAGGGTGGAAAATTTCCTGAACATTATGAATATTTGGATTACCAAGCATAATAAATTCAAATCAGGAACCAAGCATCCAAAGTACGTGTTTGCCTTTTGAATTTATGGTACATGAGCTTCAAAGCCCTTAAGAAAAGGGAAGAAGCCGTGCAAATGTGGTGGGGAATGATTTGCTCTAATACTGATTTGATGCAAATAGGGGCCCTTAATAACAAGAATGAACCAAGCTAAACCTTTAGTAACAAAAGGAAAATTAATGAAATTCTCTTAGATTTTTGAATGTGGGAGAAAAACTAATTAAAATGGATATCACTAAGATAAAGGAACAAGCTACCACTTAGGTTAACAATCCATCAATTAATTATCTAAAGCAAAGCACCAAGAATTAATTTAAAGTATTGATTCAATTACCATCCAAATCCAGAAGTATTGGAAATAGAGAGAGAGAGAGAGAGAGAGAGAGAGAGAGAGAGATTTTATATTTGGGATAGAAAAGCATTCTAGTTTTCATTTATTAATTCTCAAATCAAATGTATCACTGAATGGATACAAGCAGGCTACTTTATTACTATAAAAATTGGTGCCCCCTACTCCAAACTATAAAAATAAGCTAATAAGAATGAAGAACCAATGAAGTTAGTGTAGACCAGTAGGATTCAAGCATCTACTCCAACCAATAACATTTAAACAATAATTTAAGCTTTAAAAAATTGAAATTAGAAGCTTCTATGCTAGTGACAACTGACGAGTTCTCCAAATAAAAGGTTGAAATTTTGCTGCACTTGTAGTTACTTGATGACATCATCCACTATCCCAAAAGAAGGAATTTGGAGAAAATATTCAAACGAAAATTTACTAGAGGTAATATTAACCCCATAATCATCTATTTGATGGCCTGATTAAGCTCATGATCAAAGTCGTGTATATCTAAATCTGCAGTGACCTTGCTTTTTCCCCACCTCGTAACTTGAGAGTTGAGATATGCTTGGAATCTGGAGGCATGTCATAACTTCTTAGAAAATAGATATCCAGGGCAATCTGACTATAGTTTGAAACACTAATTCTACGGTTTATTTGATTATCTAAAAAGTAGCTCGAAGTTAATATACAGAACTGAAAATTTTGGATAGCTTGTGCTAAAAGTTTTATTTGACATAATCAACCACTAGCAAGTGAATTATGAACCTAAATCAACTTAGGAGGGTGATTTGGGCTTGTGCTCAACATCAAACTCCCATTCTTCAAAAAGATTTGTCCTCAAATTTTTTTAGCCACTTGTATCATTCTTAAAGATTATACCCAAGCAAGATAGATGCACCCTTTTGATCTTAACAATACCATGGTGCTAAGAATCCTACCTTTTTTTTTGGAACATATATGTGTTTTTAAAGAAATCAAGGCCATTAAAATTGGGATTTTGCCTATCAACCCTAATGCTCATAAGCTTGTTAAAAAGATAAATATACTCATCAATATCCAATTCACAATAGGGCAACTCTTCATGCTCAAGCTTAGATTGTTGTCTTTCACTTTCAAGAGCAATATACAAGGATCCAAATAGGCTTCTTATTTCCATTGGTAGAACTTCCTTGACTTCAACTTTATGGAATATGAACTTAGACCTCCATGACACCATCAACTTGAGTTTGAGTTTGAACCTCCATGGTTTTCTCAATGTGAGCATCATGTGAAGTATAGTCTAAATTGGGAGGTTGATGAGAGTTTTCATCCAAGGTTAAGTTTTTCCTCATCCTGGTTTTGTCAAAACCAAAAGTAGGCTCATTGTCCTCTCAGACCAAAATAAGATTTTCCTTTTAAACCATGATCTTTTCTTGGACAACAATAGATTTTTCTTCCAAGCGTCCTTCAAACAGTAAATCTCAATAGAATCTCACATTCGTGTATGATCTAAGCCATCTCCAAGTTTTGATTCTAGGCTTTCCTTCAAGAGCTCCCTCCTTCCTGGAGCATTTAAACCAATAATAGGCAAAACCTTGGAGTTTTTGGGTGGGTATCATAAAACTATCTTCATTTGAACAACCATTTACCCTAAGGTAATCTTCAAGGGCTTGAACCCATTTCAAGTAGTGATTTGGGTCCAAACTACCTTCAAAACATGGTGGTTCTCTCATGACCTTTTTCACTTGTACTATTTGACTTGAGAGCCTCTTTACTTGATCTTAAAGATCAAGGATGTCCATATCTTCCATGGTATGGGGAAACAAAAGGTGAAAGAGGTTTGAGAAAGGAAAATGGGCTTGACCACTAAACCATGGTGAAATCCATTGATCAAATAAATGTATAAACCCTTGATGATGAGCCACAAATATTAATGAAGAACAATCTTCCCTAACACAACCTTAGAGAGAGAAAAACTCTAAATTTTCTAGTGATTGAATCAACTTGAGAACCATTGAACAAAAGAGATGAATCAACCCATCCATTAATCCTCTAAATCCAAGGCACCAAGGATTAAATTAAAGGCATGAACCCAAATTTACCAGCCTCCTTAGAGAGATTAAGAAATTTGAGATTTTGAGAAAATACTAAGCATCAAGCTCTCATATCATTGATCCAAGTATGAAAAATATTACAAGGAACAAGCAAATAAATAGATGAGTACCCATTTCCCCAAGTCATGCATTAACCAGTAGGATTACAAAGAAATTAACCAATGAAATCCTAACTAGTGGTGTAATTTTAAAGATGTTATCTAGAATATAAGTTGAGCTACAGTTGGCTGCATTAGTGCTAGAATGGATGAGTAATCCATTACCTTAATTGGATGAGCCATGGGGAGATTTTCTTCTAGGTGGATCCTATAGGATTCAACCAGCTGTGCAAGGAATATTAGCCCTTAATTCGTCTCTTGTCTACCCTAATTAATTTCTTAATAAAAAATGTGCAATTCTAGATCATGCACTGACCCTTACTCGATTTTTGCCCCATATCATCATTGGAATTTGGAATTTGGAAACGTTATATAGCTTGATAGAAACTAGACATCCGAGGCTATCTGTAAATGTATGAATTGTCCAAATCAGAGCCTGTTTCCCATTTCAAAATTGAGTTAGAAATGAGATGAGGTGTTCTTTCTAAAAAAATAAAAATGCGCTAATGAAGTGGTTTAGAGGATAAAGTAGCTAAGCTCCTTATTTAGGGCTACTAATTACCAACCACCTTTCTTAAACTTACTTGGATCTGCTCAAGGGTCCCAAGTCAATATTGACCTAGGAGGACCTAGTCCTTAACCCAAAGTCAACATTGAGCCTACTTGCTTCAATAAAGTTGCTTAAGAGAGTAAGTTCAAGCATGGAGTTCGCTTTGCATCAACCTCTCCCACTTAAAAAGGATTTGCCCTCAAATGTTCTTTGTGATTTTCATCATTTTCAAGGTACGAAGTGAGATCCCAACATTAAATGTGGTCGATATTTATATGTCTACCACAAGCTCTATTTTGTAGGCATTCTCTCCTAACTTTTGTACCACCTTATATGGACCATCTCCTATAGTCGTAAGCTCGTTCTTCCTCCTTAAAGGGAACCTTTGTTTCCTCCATGCAAACCCACAAGATCTAGCTGCGTATGTGTGTGTATGTGTGTGTGCACGTGCGCGCGTGTACGTGGGCGCATGCACGTGTGTGTATATATATGTGCGTGTGTGTATGTGTTTATATATATATATATATATATATATATATATATATATATATATATATATATATATATATATATATATATATATACACACACACATATATATATATATATATATATATATATATATATATATATATATATATGTTTGTGCGTGTATGTGTGTGTGTGTGTGTGTATATATATATATATATATACACACACATATATATATATACATATATACACACACACACACACACACACACACATATATATATATATTCTTTCATGCTTCATCGTTTGATTCTACGATCAAGTGCAAGTAACTTCATAACATATAAAAGGACTTCAACTTGTCATCTGTGTTCTCCATATTATCAATTTTTCTAGTTTTATGGATGACTGCTTTTTAGTCATGGTATATTAAAGTGATGTTCTTTTCAACTGAATTTTGTTGAAATGAACAAAATTAAACCGAATAAAACTTTTTTTCCCTGAGCGGAATTGCATTGAACTTATCTTTTATGAGTTGAACTGTTCTTATTTTTGTTAAACCAAACATATCTTTTCTGAGCTGAACTTGACTAAACTTAGGCTTTTTTCACTTAAACTTTTTTTTCCCTAACTTTGTTCAGTTTAATGTAGAAAAAAGGTTTAGTTGAAAAAAAAAGTTTAATTTAGTTCAGTTCAATTCAACTTAGCAAAATTCAATAAAAGGAACATGATTTTGTTCTGGCAAAAACAAGCCAAAGGGAGCGAGCCCTATGGTCCTTACTTTTATGATACAATTTTTATAGCTAAACAATACCTATATTATGGTTCTAAGTCTATAAATCAGTTGGGGCGTGCATTTTGGAGAAAGAAGTTATTTTTATAAAAAAATTTAAAAGAATGGTGACAATGAAAGTAGTAAACAATGACTCTGAGGTACCCTTAGTTTTAGGATAAAAATTTTTTGATCCTTGACTTTTTGAAAATAACACTAGGGGACCCTTAGTTTTGGAACAAAAGACTCTTCAGTCCTTTTTCTTATTATTTTGGCCGCTGAACTTTTTGAAATTACGAAAATGTTTCTGAAAAGGGTAAAATATGCAAATAAGTTATTTTTAGGATTTTTTTCAAGAAATGTGCTTGTTTTAAATGATTAACCCTCTTATAATGACTAACTGGTACGAGTTATCATAATCTACTACTTATATCCTAAATATTATACTTTCTATGGTTATAGGCCCACCATACTTAGCAAAATAATTAAAACTTAATTAGAGAGTTTTGACCATTACCTGAACTTAATTGACGCTGGATTGTAGCTTTTCTCTGGCTTCCGAATTACAGAGATTGCTAATCTCAACCCCACCTTCCTTAGATCAGGCACAGCACAAATCTGTTTCGTTTTCTACATCAGACCGTAGTCACTAATCAAGTTTTGAGTATTTTAAATGATAGTGAGACTTAATAAAGAAATTATAATATTTACGACATAAGATTCAATTGAATAATATTCCCTATTGGTAAACTTTTTTTTATTGAGAGCTTAAAAGTGGAAATACTACAATAAAAAGATTTGAAGAGGGACTTCAATAACTAAGATCATCGGAGATGCTTGCTTAGAGAAAAATGAAGAATCCCTACTTTTCTTGTGCTCAAGAATGCTTAAATGACGGTGTGTCTTCTCAGGACTTGGCCCTTTCTTTTATAGAGGAGATAGATGGCACATAGAATGCCCTATTAGCTACAATACACACTGATTTTACACGTTACTAGAGTTGCATTCACATAGCTACAATAGACTATCTTATTTTATAAATCTGACACTTGTCAAAATAGTACAATAATGGAGCAACCACTTTTCAGAGTCTTTTAATAATAACAAGACTAATTGTTAGTATTGGGATTCTGCATGCTTTCATCTCAAATAATATCTTTCAGTCTATCATTATCCAGATAATCATCAAAATCTTTGTCAAGTTAAAGATACTTGGGATCCAATTTTTCAAATAATTTAAGAAGGTATTTCTTTCCTTTTTCTAATAAGAATTTTCCACCTCTAACATCAAAGATATAATCAAAGATATTTTCTGAAGTCACTCCTTCTACCTTCATATATTTGTTAAACTCATTGGCATAAGCAAAAGTAGCGTTTCTGCAATGCATTAGTGTTTTTTCTCGTTCAATCAATGCCCAACTTTGATGATTAATGTTCACAAAACTGATTGTTCTTACTAAAGTAGGATCAGTAACTAATTCTCTTCATTCTACAAGCTATTCTTATCATTGATCATTAGGGTCGTCTAAATCAACTATCTAAATAGGATGATGAGCTGGTTTAGCTTTTTCATTTTCATACTTGATTAGTGCAAAATGCAGCTCACATATAAGCATCTATTATATGGAATTTTTGTTGGACCATTAAGATATGTAAGAATCCAATTGATCTTTCTAAGCATGCATTGCTGAAATTTAATTATTCTTAAGAAAAATGGGAACTTCGGATCTGGGAATTCCGTAAAGTAAACTATCTTCCTCTATTCCCAGGCTTTAATGACGGGGTCATTTAGAGAGATTGAATTTATTGGAAAACTAACACACCGACTTCAGACTTATTTTAAAAGTAGATTGTAGTCCTCCATAATTCCTAAATATCATAGGAATAATTATGATAATAGTCGATGCAGGCTGTATACCACTCATTGAACCATTTTTCTTGAACTTTAGAACTTATTTTTTTCTTGGATATCATAAAGACAACTTATGTAATTAATTTATAACTCTAGAAGGGAATATCTTTGAGCAATTAGGTAGGCAGAAGATAGCATATCAAAACATACGGAAGACCTTTGGGCAATTATCAAGAAGGACTTTATTAGAAGGAGAAACTCATTCTAGTAGCAGTGACATTTCATATTGGATTTCCTCCTTTTCCTGTAGGAGTTCTGCTCTCATGATCATTATTAGCGAGTTATTGAGTTAAACTATTTGCAAGAGAGTTATTTGATCCCTGTATATATTCAATATAGAAGGAAAACTTGTTAAGTTACAATTATCAATACAGGAGTCGCCCTTGCGCTTGCATATTTGATAAATTCTTTTTCACAAAACAAAGTATTCTTTTGCTATCACTTCGAATAAGAAAAGATTTTGAGGCTAAAAATATTCAAAACTTTTCAATTTTCCTTATGACTGCAAGGATTTCTTTTTCTATCATGGGATAGTTGCATTCTGCTTTATTAAAATTTCTACTGTAATATTTGCTGAGTTTTTCTCCTTCTTTGATTTTGAGTACCGCACTTCAGTGCTCATTGCTGGCATCTTTCTCAAGAATTAAATCATCTCCTCATTAGGCAAATTAGGAACAAGAAGATTTTTATACATCTTTTTGAAGTTTTGAACAATATTTGAATCATTAGTGGTCTACGTCCAACTTACTTCTTTCTTAAGTTCCTATTGCAATGGCTTTCTCAATTTAGCTAAATCTTTAATGAAATGTGAAGTATATATGAGGCATCCAAGAAACCTTTCTAACTGCTTCCTATCTTCAATCCTCTCCGAGAAATTTTCTATTTTTTTAAGGATATGTCTTTGTAGAATAATTTGTCTAACTTTTATTTCTAGGCCTAAAAACTCAATCTCTTGTACAGCATAAATGCACTTGTTCTTGCCAAGAATAATACCATGATTAATGCTTTTTTAGGGGACAGTTAAGACATCATCTTTGTGTTGTTCTATAGTTTTGAAAAGACAAGGATATAATCATGTAGACTAAACAACAGTTAAGGTCTTTGAAGATGTTATCCATTCATCTTTGGAATATTTGAGGTGCATTCTTTTGACCAAATGGCATTATTATCTACTTATAATGTCCTTGAGGGGTACTGAATGCAGTTAAAGGAATGCTTTCTTCATCCATTTTTATCTGTCAATATCAGCTTTTGCAATCCATCTTCGAGAACCAAGAGGCTTCTTGAATTCTATTGAAAATGACGATTTTGTTACGAATATAATAACCATCAAAGACAATATTATCATTAAACTTTTTATAATTAATTATCATTCTTGCTTCTCCTCTATTTTCTTCTACATCACTTCTTGCCATGAAAGCGGGACTGATGTGAGGACTCTCACTATTCCTGACTAATACTTTATCTAGGAGTTCTTTGATTTGTTTGTCAAATTCCTAGATATCCTAGTGTGTATACACTATTTGTTTGATTCAAATAATAGTATTAGGATTTAACAAAGTAATCTTTGCAAATGTCTTATCTTTATCTTAAAATTTTAGTGGATTATCATAGTAGAGTTTTTGTATAATTGCTCTTGTTGTTTAGTAATTTGCTCTTTAATAGATAACTCAAGTAATGAGATTGTCAATGCTATTTCACGTTGTGTAGGCAGTACCTTCTTACCACACTAGCTATGTGTAAACTGAATTTTCTGATGAGTGGAGCCCTCGCTTAATTTTTAATAGGAACTGAGTGACCCTTAATTGTAAATATTATTTGGTTTATGGTCTGTGTGCATGGAGAATATAGTCTCAAAAAATTATTTTCAATAATCATATCATGAGAGGGTTGATCAGTATCCCATAGAACTGGTATAATGCATTGGATTCCTTTAATTTCTATGGATAATCCTTTTATTGCCTTATTATGGCTCATAATGCTGTTATCAGCTATTCATACTTGTGAAGAATTTTTGGCTTTTTAGCACATCAATTCTGAAAATAATAATCTTTTTCCAAAACATATAGAACAACCACTATTTATGTAGGGGCACAATTCATATTTATTATATCTCTTTAAACATACTTTTATCGAGATATAAATGCTATTAGAATTTGTATTGATAGCATCATAGCAAATCTCCATAGTCATATATTTGACTAATTCATCTTCATAAATTGATTCACTAATAGTTCTTGTTTTGTATCCAATAACCTTTTTATCTAGACTCATACTTCGATATGCACTGTATCTTGTGGGTTCAAAACTCATTATACTTATTTCACTGGTCATGCTAATTGTATCATCTTCTTTAAGCTCTTCTTTAGCTGATGAAGATCCTTCTCCCCATTCTTATGCTGCACTCATGCTTCTTAATAATTGGGATTTAGTGGTAATTTTATCATTCTCATCTATTTTTATCACATTTTTTTTATTGATTTTTGTTAGGTTAACAAAGCTAGATATCCATGAATGATCAATCTTTATTTCCTGAGGATTGAATTTAATCATCTGGATATTTTGCATAGGGGTAGGACATTCAAATTTTTCTGTCTCTATCATTGTCACCTTAGTTTTTGGATCTATGGTATTATCTAATTTGTAGATAATTTTTCAAAATATTCTTAGTGGGTATATCCCAACTGTATTTATCTTAAGGGATATGAAGTTTTTAGCAAACTCATCTTTTAGACTCACATAATATCTTGGTCGATAATTGAATCCTACTGACCCATTACATAAGTTAGTTTTAATCCCTATGATAATTTGATTATTAAATTAGATATGCCTAATATCATAGAGCAAAGCATAAAGATCAATATCTTTCTCATAATATTGTCACAGAGTGATTTGAACTTGGACACTTTCAATATGAATATACCTATACCTTTTATCTTTGTTATGCTTTAAGATATTTTTTCAATTAATGAGATTAACTTCTCCCACATCATACTTACAGTCTTTGATTTCTAAATCTCCTTCCATCATCTCACATATGTATTTGCTTTTTAATTGAAAGATGAACTTTTCATAGATCATGTCTTTCTAGGTTATAGGAAGGACCCAATCTCCTTTGACTTCTTCGTTGTCATTTGTCTACAACAAAATCTTCTCCTTGAAGATCTCCAAGACTAATCGAGCCATTTTCCATCATATGGCTGATTTCTTCGTAATCATTTTCTTCATATTCATTATCCCGTATGATTTCAACAATTCCTCTGTTGTTATTTAGGGTTAGGTCTAATGCCTAATCCTCACTAAGCTCAACATAATCTAGACTACCCAAGATTTCGATGAGCTTGTTATTCTTCTATTTTTGTACTCATTAGCATAATGTCCTACTTCTTTGCATGTCCAGCATTTGTAGTTATTTTTTTCCTGCAGGATAATAAACCACTTTCCTAAAAAATCTGTGTTTTTTAGGGCTTGGTCGGTTACAATATTTTCTTCTATATTTCTCTCTCATTCGCTTATTAAAACTCTTTTTCTTATAAAATTTAAAATTTTTCTTCTCCTTTCAGGTTTTTTTCTTCATTGGTGGGGTAAATCCCAACAAGTTAGGAATTACTTCTTAATTTTCTTTTACTTTTAGAGATCAAGATATTGATCATTGACCCATTTTCGTAAATAAGAAATTCTCAAACCAAGGGTATCAATGACATCTGCTCTTTTAAGCCATGCAATGTATTTTTTATTAATTACAGAATTTATAGAATATGACAATTTGTCATAGAACATACCCAGATTAGTTTCATACAATTTATAATAATATTAACTAAATTTAGTAATATAATTTTTCAGATATCTCTATCCTATAATTTGATATTATTAATCTTTCTTTGCCATTGTTGAGCTTTTTCTTCAGAATCGAGTTTAGCTCCTATAAACTCAATTTCAATTTCCTTACATAGATTTTTGAACATTGCAGCTGGTGTTTCCATCATTCTCAATGTATTTTTACCGTCTTCATTTAATGAATCATACTAGTCAGTTATAGTGTCAGAAAAATCATGTTCGATATAGTTTAGGAAATTTACAGCAGTCCATATAATGTTTAAGTTGAAGACACTATTTATACCTCTTTTCTAATGCTCGAATGTTTCTTGTCTATTACGAGCTTTATCTACGTTTAAGATATATTATGTTTGACTAATTGAAGTAAGGCCAATTTCTTCAAAGGTTGTAGTTTTCCTTGGGATAAATCCAAAGGAAAAATTGGTTGTACGTCTTACTAGAACGTACCTAGATCTTATAAAATGGGTATTTCTTCTGGAAGGTTCATCAAATTCTTCAGGCTTCTGAACAACGCTATTAACTAGATTGGTTTCCATTTCACTTAAGTCGAGTTCTTCTCCAATCTCATTGATCTCGCCTTCGAAAACCTTTTTACCATATTCTTTATCCAGTTTTCTTCTATTTTCTTCTAATGATAACACATTAAAATCTTCTAGTTTAATCAGATTCATCTGTTGATATATTTCTTCTTCTAATTGGATATTATTTGTCTCTTCATTATCATTAGACAGCACGTTATGTTCATCACTAATTGTATTCATTATCTTGTTTAATTCTTCTAAATTTTGTTCTTTCTCGAACATAATTTGTAGTTCTTCAAGAGTATATTGCTTATATTCTATCCTCCTCTTCTTTTTCTGCCTTTCAGACAATTTTTCAGCTGATTTTTCCCCTACTTCTTTTTGGGGTTTTATATCATGCAAAGGAAATTGATTTTTGTTTTTTGGATTTTGGAAAGGATATTTATGCTGAAATAGAGTACTAAGACTTGACGTAGATTTTTCACTATGCCTAACTTCGTTAACTAGAGATAAGTAAATTATAGATAATTGCTTCTTAAGCTCCTCACCTTCAGTCTTAATTTTAGCTAATTCTGCTTTGAATTCTAAAACTATATCAGCGATATAGTTTAATTGAGGTGTGAAGAAATTCCTTCCGGTGAGTTAATAATGTATGAATAATTCGGACCAGGGCAAGCAGGTGATGATTTAAGCATGAATTATAATTAATTAGCTTAATTAGTCATTAATTAGCTTAATTATCTTAATTCTTTTTGGTCATGTGGCTCTAATACTAGATTATAAAGGGCGTCAAGTAGTACTAGTGAGCAGAATATCACATACAAATTTAGATTTTTCGAAAGTAAGTTTTTAAGGATTGTTGTTAGTTTTGCAAATATGAAAATATTAGGGCGTTTATGCAAAATAGATGAATAGTGAATTGGGTCCTTTTTGTTGGTTTTCTCAAAAGTTGAGGTACGTTGCAGTTATTTTTAAAACCTGAGGGTCCTTTTCGTTGTTTACATAAAACTTAAGACACCTTCGTGTTGTTTATCCATGAAAGTAGGGATGAGTCTTAAAAAAATTAAAACAAATTACTATATATGATGATTTTGAACTATAACTTGGGGGGAAAAAAAATCTAGAGCATAGGTGATCCGATTTTGTATGATGAGTATGATCTATACTTTATGTTTGTTTTATTTTCAGGTTGACTAGTTTGGGAGTCTAATTGAGTTTGGTCATAAAAACACAAGTACTCACACTTTAAAAAAAAAAGAAAAACTAAGTTGTATTAAAAAAAAATTATCAAAATTGTGAGAAAAATAGAAGGGAAATTTACCAAATGGGTTGTTTTAAATAACACTTACTAGTTTGTAACATTTCTTACTTAGAAATGCTATTTTTGTCTGGAACAGCTTTTGAGGGGGTTATATAATGTCCACCTGGAATGAATGCATTGCCCTTGGCATTTGAGAGGGGGGAAAACTCAGCTGAATAAGTAGTTGGGGTATCTTAGCTTGCCTAAGAAGACTCCCAAAAGGGACACTTACTCATTTCTGAGCTCTGATAATTCGGTAATGGTAGGGCAAGAGGTCGGTGAAGATGGGTTATAAACTTAAGATGGGGAAGGGACCTTGTATTGATGTACCAAACATGTCATTTTTATGAAGGAACGAAAGGGAATGAGGAGGTTAAGGGAGGGCACCTACTATGCACTTGGTGTGGTTGCTGAATTGTGGACTACTTCTTGTTTGCATTGTACATAGATAAGTAAGTTAATTGGTTATGTAATTTGTGTATATTTCATTTCTAAAATGCGGGATGTGGAGATTTGGAGGGTTTGTACTGTTGTTGTAGAAGGGTGGGATTGGTATAAGATTAGGGTGTGGGTGTTGACATTGGAGATGTGGGGTTCATTTAGCAGTGGTTAGTTAGGGCTTGGATTGAATTGATGTTTGAAATTGCAGTGGTAGCGTGGTTGTGTTGTTGAGCCTATGATGTATGTGGTCCAAAGATGCTTGTGTTAATACACATGTGCTCATTTGCGCAGGTTAACTTAAATATCTGTATAAAATAACTAGGGTTAACAATTGTACGAGTGGTAGTAGTTTGGGATTCTGCTCTATAGTGTGAAATGCTTGTAATTGGGTAACCCGTAAATGCGTATTGAATAACCCAGGTTTAAATAGTGGTTAACCCGATTATCTGTACTGAATAACGCAGGTTAATCGTTGCACAAGTTGTAGTTGTAAATGTCGTGTGGAGTTCTTGTCTCTAGTAATAGATGTATGCAGAATGCATGTAATTGATGTGGACATGTGTAGTTAAATCGGTGATGGTGTCAATATCTTCATTTGCACTGGGTAATCCATAAATGCATATTGAATAACCCATGACATAGTAGTGGTTAAACCGGATATCTGTACTGAATAACCCAGGTTACCAGTGGGATGAGTAAATGGATAATGAACTATCATCTGTGTGCACAGAAAAAACTTAGGGAGTACAGTATCATGTGCTAGTTTTAGTGGTGAGTTGAGTTTCGTGTTTGTTATAACCAAAGTTAGTGCTGTATGAGAAGTTAGAATCAAATATGTTAGGGTATGAAGGTGGTGTATATTTAGTGTATGGAATTGGTACTGACAAATATGTGTGCATTTGCAGGTGATTGTTAGTGTAGACCATAATGAAAGAACAAAATGTCGCAGTAGGAGGGGGTTGTGGCAGGGAGATAACCTTGTATATATTTTGGGGAGGTCTTTTAGAGGAAGGTCCTGGGGGGAAGCTATGTTACAAGGGGGGAGGAAAGACTGGGTGTGGTAAAGGAGAACACAGGTGTGGTTGAAGTGTTGCGATTAGTGGAGGAGGCAATGGGGGAAGGTATAAGGGGTTGGCTGATGAGGTATAGTTCGAAGTGTAATCGAATGGAGTTGTTACTATTAGGATAGGATGGTGATGTTAGAAAGTTAATGAAAGGCAACGATGAATACATGTACCTTTATGTGATAGGGAGTGAAGGTTCGTATGTGGGATGATTACATGGGAATGAAGCACACAAAGGGTAGTGGAGGGGGGTGGTTGTAGTGTTTGTGGAGGGGTGGAGCAACTGTAGCTACAGATGATGTTGTTCATGGTGAGGACGGGAGAGTGGTTATGGAGCAGGTCCCAAGGTAAGAAGCATTATTGTAAATAAGAATGTGGTTGTGGCTGGTAATTTATATTGGTTACAAACAATGACTAATCATGTGTAAAATTTTTGTTAATCCGTAGGGATGTTGCTGAAGGTAATGCAGAAGAAGGTGAGGAAGTTGATGAACCTACTATGGTGAAGGAACGTACGAACGCGATAAGAAGCAGTGTATTACATGCAGCACTAACTTATAATATCCCATAATAGGGTGGTGCATAACCTAGGTTGACATTTTTGGGGGGGGGGGGGACATGCATTCAATAGGTTGAGTAATGTAGATACTTACAGTATCCCAGAATTGGGTGGTGGATAAGTTAGGTTGTACACAGTAAATGAATGTAGGTGGTGGTGAGGTAGCAAAGGTAAGGGATCAACTATGGTGTAACTTGTGCAATTAGTTGGTTGTTATAGTGCAGTGTTTTGAACTAGAGTTAGGCATGGTTTATGATTTGAGGATAGTAAACAGTTTTTGGAATTGTTATGCCCCTTATATCTCGAAAATTTTAATTGTGTAATCTGGGTTCAACAGTGAATATGGTTGTTAATTAGTATGTATAACATGAGTTTCCAGGAATTACAATTGTATATCTCAGGTGAAACAGTCGTTAAGGGTAAGTGAATTATTTCTGAAACGTGAGTATCCCAAAAATTACAGTTGTATATCCTAGAGTAAACAGTAACGGGGTATGTGAATTGTGCTTGCAAATGTATCATACAAATGCTAGTTATTAAGTCCTAGGGTAAACACTAAATAGATATAAGATTGATTTTTCTGTATAGTAGCATCCCAATAGATGGAATTGTATATCTATGGTAGACGTTGAATAGGTATGTGAATTGATTGCTGTAAATAGTAGTATCCTAGAAGATGCAATTGTATATCCCAGGGTAAAGACTAAATGATGTCCATAATGTATCCCAGAAATTACAACGGTATATCTAATGGTAAACACTGAATAGGCATGTGAATGGTGTTCCCAAAATATTTAACTAAAAATTGTGCTCCCCGGTTGAACACTGAATAGATATGTGAGTTGATTTTGCCGAGTAATAGTATTCCACAATATGCAATTGTATATTATATGGTAAACAGTAGGTATTCAAATTGTTTGCATAATGCGAGTATCTCAGAAATAGGAATTTTGTAACCTAGTTTAAACACTCATTACATGCAATACTAAGAATCACCTTCACCCACACATAGTCTTCCTTCTGCCATTGTAACATGACTTCCCCCTTCACCTTCCTCTAAAAAACTTTCCCAGCATATATACAAAGTCATCTCCCTTGTTCAACCCCCTCCCGTCGTGGCATTTTGTCCTTACATTGTGTTCTACACCAACGATCACTTGCAAATGCACATATGTTTGTCAGCGCCAATTCCACACACTAAATATACACCACCTTCACACCCTGACAAATCTGATTCTAGCTTCTCATATAACACGAACCTGGGCTATAACAAATACATCTATTACATGCAACACTAACTCTACAATTATAGTAGCACGACACACTACATGTTGATAATTATCCTGAGTTATTCAATACACATTTATGGGTTATCCACTATAAATGAAGATATTAACACCATCACCGACTAACTATATTATACCTGTTTACAGCAATTGCAAGAATTTTACTAACACATCTATTACTACAGAGAAGAATCCCATACTACATTTACAACCGCAACTCATCTAACTGTTAACTCGGGTTATTCAATACAGATATACAGATTAACCACTTCTGTATCCTAGGTTATTTGATAGCATTTACATATTACCTACTGCAAATGAAGATATTAATACCATCACCGTCTAACTATATTATACTTGTCCACATCCATTACAAGCATTCTACAAAACACATATATTACTACAGAGCAGAACCCCATACTATATTTACAACCACAACTCGTCCAACGGTTAAACCGAGTTATTCGATACAGATATCCGGGTTAACCATGACTATCTAGATTATTTAAGATGCATTTACAGGTTAGCCACTGGAAATAACGACATTAATACCATCACCGACTAATTATATTATATCTGTCCACCACAATTATAAGCATTTTACAAACATTATTACTGAGTAGAACCCCAAACTACATTTGCAACCACAACTTGTCCAATTGTTAGCTTGGTTTATTTAATACAGATATCTGGATTGACCAGTACAAATGAGCATATGCATATCAAACAAGCAATCTCGGAGCACATCCATTACAGATTCAACAACACAACCACACTATCACTACAATTACAAACATCAATTCAATCCAAACTCTAATTAACCATAGTCAAACGAACCCCATATCTTCAATGTCAACACCCATACCCTAATCTTACACCAACGCCACCCTTCTACAACAACAGTACAAACTCCCTCCCCCAAATCTCCACATTCCTTAGTGCAGAAATGAAATTCAAATTATATAACTATTTAACTTACTTACCTGTGTACAATGCAAACAAGAAGTAATTCACAACTCAGCAGCCACATCACATGCACAATGCTCGTCCTCCATTTCCCTTAACAGCATCCACAACCTACTTTTATTCAATTGCACGATCCTTTTACAACCCTGAATCCTCCCTCAGTCCCTTCATTCCATTGCGATCCTTCGCGAATAAGACATATTTGATACACCAATACAACCTCCCTTCCCCATCTTAAGTTATATAACTCACCTAACCTACCTCTTGTCTTGCCTTTATGGAATTGTAAGGGTTAAGATGAACTAGGCGGTCTTTGTTTTGAGAGTCTTCTTTGCCAAGATAAGAAATTCCAATTACTTCTTCAGTTGAGTTTTCTCCCCAATTACTAAGACTTCATTAACGACAAAGCAGTTGAACCGAGTTTGACCAGATCTTTGGCGAACTGAATTAGCCAATTTTGATCGAGTTTAACATGTTGGATAGCTTGAACGGTTTTCTACAATTTTCGAACCGATGGCCAACAAGTGCCGATCGATGGCCAATCGAACTAGCTAATCTGGTCCAGTTTTCATGCCATTGATTCAATAAGATTTCAAGTCAGTTTAGATTCAGCTCGGGTCATTTTGAGTTTTAGATTACATCAGGTCAATCCAGTTTCAAATCAGTTAGGTTTTGGACCAGTTCAATTTCGGGTACGAGTCGAGATCGGTTCAAATCTTCCTAATGTCGGTTCGAATGTTGTTTCAAGTCGTTCGCTTCAAGTCATTCGGATTGGGTTAGTTTTTATTACTGTATCACCTCCCAGACATCCCGCCGGGGGGGGGGGGGAGGTGTGGATGGGATCTTCAAAACGAGATAAGCAAAGCAGCTATTACAACTTAGATCCCACTCGCCTCTTCAAATTCTGATTACATGAACCCAAGTTCGATAACCTGGATAACAAAACTCGTAAAACGAACCTTCTGGCCTATATTTTCCTCCTAAAATCCTCTTTTCACGGCTAAAGAATTTAACTAGAATCAAACATAGGGTATTCAACCACAGAAAATACCTGATACATCCGACATCAAGAGAAAGATTAAACCTGAAAATTAAACAAGCTCACTTGCTGTCTGTGAAGTCAGCATCGATCACATCTCCATCAGGGCCCTTGGCCGTTGAATCTGAGGGACTGGACTCACTGCCAGGCGGTGTCGGGCCGGCCCCTGGTGCACCAGGCTGGTTGTAAAGGGATTGCCCAAGTTGCATTACTTCCTGGTTAAGAGCAGCCATGGCGTCCTTAATGGCTTGGGTTTGACCCCCAGAGACAGCTTCCCTGAGTTCCCCAAGTTTAGCCTCAACCTTTTCTTTAACTGGGCCAGGAACCTTGTCTCCAAGTTCCTTCAACTGCTTCTCAGTCTGATAGATAACGGAATCCGCTTGATTCTTTGTGTCAATCGCATCCCTCTTCTCCTTGTCCTCCTTGGCAAATTTTTCTGCCTCCTGAACCATCCTTTCCACCTGCAGACATTTTTAAAGTCAAGTTTAGATATAAATTTGCTAGTCTGGTAACTGGGGCCGGTTTTGACAACAGAAGAATTTATAATATTAGTCACTCGCACAAAATAAAATGGTGCCTGGAAGGCCTACCTCATCACCAGGCAAGGTACTGGCTCCAGTAATTGTAATGTCTTGCTTCTTTCCTGTTCCCTTGTCCACCGCAGTCACGGAGAGAATACCATTGGCATCGATATCGAATTTGACTTCAATCTGAGGAACACCTCTAGGCGCAGGTGGAATGCCATCCAAACGGAAGCTACCAAGAGATTTGTTATCCCTGACAAACTCTCTTTCTCCCTGAAGGATATTAATCTCAACACTAGTCTGTCCATCTGCAGCTGTTGAGAACACCTCTGACTTGGAAGTGGGCAAGGTTGTGTTTCTGGGGATGATCTTAGTCATCACTCCACCAAGAGTTTCAAGACCCAAGGACAATGGAGTGACGTCCAAAAGAACAATGTCGCTCACATCACCAGCAAGGACACCAGCCTGCAATGTAATAATTCATCAGATAAGATTCCCTAACCGTAGTGCCTAATGACTTTTACCCGTAAACACAACCGCACTGAAGCAAAATATGACCGAAGATAAAATAATGTCTGCCAAACAAACGCTGTCATGCATCAGTGTAACAAAAAGTTTAGCTAAAAGAGCAGCCCCCCCCCCCCAAAAAAAACAAAGGAACCCCTCCAGATACAGTCCTCTAGGATTTAAACAAAGGCAGTATTTTCAATATGGCAACTAAAACAGAAGCAGATAGTGCTGGAAACGGTTAAGATAAAGACCTGAACTGCAGCCCCAAGAGCTACAACTTCATCAGGATTAACTGTCACATTAGGATCCTTTCCAGTCATCTTTTTGACCAGCTCTTGTACAGCTGGGATACGTGTTGACCCACCCACAAGAATGACTTCGTCTAAATCACTGAAGGAGAGCTTTGCATCTTTCAGAGCATTCTCAACTGGCCTTCGAAGCCTGCAAAATATAAGAACAGAAGACCTCAGACGTAACCACGGACACCTGAGAAGCTTATACAACCAAAAAGAAACAAAAATACATCTCATTTAAATTTTCATGGCATCAAAAGATGAATAATCACCAAGATTCCCGTACCAAGCTATAAAACTCCTGCAGGCAGGAAGCAACTGAAGTACCTGTCTAGAAGGTCTGAGCACAATTCTTCAAACTTGGCCCTTGTCAAGGTGGTCTCTATGTGCTTAGGTCCATCGGCAGTAGCAGTGATGAAAGGCAAACTACAATATAGACAAACCATTTCCAACTGTCAGCTTACTATGTAATACATATTATAATTTAGGAAAATCAGTCTACCAAAGCAGAGAATAAAGGGACTCAAAGCAATACCTAATGTTTGTCTGCGTTAAAGATGAAAGCTCCATCTTAGCTTTCTCAGCCGTCTCCGTCAGACGCTGAAGGGCTTGCTTGTCCTTCAAAAGGTCAATGCCTTCATCTCGCTTAAAGTTTCCAGCTAGCCAATCAACAATTCTCTGTTTGATACACATGATCTTATGCAAGTAAATTATGCAATCGGACAAGATACTAGAAAAGAAGAGAAGAGAATAATAGTGCAAATTTTTGCAATATGAATGCACCAACAGTAATGTTTCACCTAACCTTATCAAAGTCATCACCACCCAAGTGTGTGTCTCCAGAGGTAGAAAGCACCTCAAACACTCCATCACCAACCTCAAGCACTGCAGACAAGATTGTGGTTTTATGTGGTCAGTCACCAATAAATTAATGTTACCTAATTCATAGAAATCAAGCGGCATTAGATAAGATAGTTCACACTTTACACATAATCTACCAGGAGCAGCTCCCATATGCAGTGTATGCTCAAAGACATGAATTGCGTTTTAGTCTGAGTTATAACATTGAACACTACTAATTACAGACTTAAGCATAGACAGGGGCTGGTCAGAAATCCATTACTCAGAGGGAAAAGACTGCACAGCACAGATCAGTTGATTCTCAAGCAGATTGCGAGAGGAGATGTTGCAAAAGCCAGCACAACAAAGGCAGAGGGAGTACCTGAAACATCAAATGTACCACCACCAAGATCAAATACCAAAATGGTTTCATTATTTTTCTTCTCAAAACCATAAGCCAAAGAAGCTGCAGTAGGCTCATTAATGATTCTCAGGACTTCCAAGCCAGCAATACGTCCAGCATCCTTTGTTGCTGTCCTTTGAGAATCATTGAAGTAAGCAGGAACAGTGACAACTGCCTTGGTTACTCGGTCGTTCAAAAATTTTGATGCGTCGTCAACAAGCTTTCTCAATACCTTCAAAAAGCAGAACGAAAGTTATCATTTCCAGTTCAATTACAGCCCATCGCATAAACTGCACCAGAGAAAAGAAAGATAATACCAGAAATGTCTTTCCAAGCAAACCAATTAACTTGGAGAATTTCAAAGCATTGAACACCACCATCTTAAACACCGATAGAACACCCCCCCCCAAAAAAAAACAAAAAAAACTGCTAATACTAAAATAGTACAATAAATATCAAATTCAAGCACCACGAACCAAACCACAACCAACTGTGTCAAACCTACATTTTGCATATCTGAAACACAAACAGGATGCAACGCTCTCTCTGCAACAATTGTGATTACCCAATCTCGCACACAACATTTACAACCAGATAAATAAAATTAGCACCACATTTGTCAGCAACTGTGGAAAAACACTCAATTCAGGAAACACCCATATAAAGCCAGGATTAAATTGGCACAAAGATCCAATTTTCAACATCTAACCCACTTAAAACACTCAATTCAAACGATTTTTCCACATCATAATACACGAATGACAGAACGAAAGACAAGCTGCATCCAATATAAGCTCCACATTTTACTACATTAGCCAAAAAAGGGAGACAAATACCTGGGCAGAAATCTCTTCAGCAGCAAACTGCCTCCCAATAGCAGGACAATCAAGCTTAACATTTCCATTCTCATCCCTGACGACCCTGTAACTAACCTGCTTGGACTCCTCATCGACCTCCGACATCTTCCTTCCAATGAACCGCTTCACAGAGAAGAAAGTATTCTCGGGGTTCACCACCGCCTGACGCTTGGCAATCTGCCCGACCAACCTCTCCCCATTCTTCGTGTACGCCACCACAGACGGCGTCGTCCGCTGCCCCTCAGCGTTGGTCACTATGGTCGGCTTTCCCCCTTCCATGGCGGCCACCGCTGAGTTGGTAGTCCCAAGGTCAATCCCGACCACCTTCTCACTTCTGACTCTCACCGGCCCAAACGACCTCCGGCGTGAGCTCTTCTGCAGCCTCAAGAACGCCGCCTTCGGAGTACCGAAAGAGGCCAAACTAGGGCTCGCCTTCTGGCCGAAGAAGGCGTAGTTTAGGCGGGGCTTGTTGGAGACTGAGGAAGTGAAAGGGGTAGCGCCAAGAACGGCCGAAGAAGAAGCCATGGCTGCAGATTGATCTCTGATAACCTAACCCTAACCCTCTGGAAGAATGGAATTTCAAGAAAAGAGGAGTGAAGGGGAGGATAGAAAAAGAGAGAAAGCGAGAGAGAGAGATTAGGGTTGGGGAGTTCGTTGGCAGAGAACCGGAGACGGACCAACTAGAGAAGAGGCTGGGAGAAGATAAGCGGGAAGGGTTTTAAAGGGTGATAGGGGGAGAATGGGTGGCAAGTAGATGGAGTTCTAGAATTTTCTTTTTCTAAACTTTTTTTAAAAAAATTAGTATATTACTAAACTATGCTGGACAGCAGACATAAGCTATTCCTTCTATTTTGACAAATTTACCAAATAATACTGTTGAAAATAACACTTATTAATTCGATGATTTTGGTGATTTTCTTACTTAGAAATATTTTTTATCTGGAATAACTTTTGAGGCGGCCATATCATATCCAGTAACTAATATCATGTCCACTAATATCATAACTTTTGAAGCAGTCATATCATATGCTTAAAGGTCCGGTCAAACTCGATTCAACCGGATTTTTCTTAATATAAGTTAACAAGAAGGGGAGAAAAGGCAAAATCAGGTCGTTCCACTGTCTGCTCCGGCAGCGGCAGCGGCATTGGCCAAGCTTTGGCGATTTGGCATAGCCTCCAAGCACTAACTTGAGTAGAGAAACCAGGAGAAGTTCAGGACCTCAGATCTGATTATGGAAGGAGATAGAAGATGGATAAAGGTATTGAATTAGAGAGAGAATGAAAGAAATTGAATATATAGGTAGAATAAAAGAGAGAGAAGATGGACTATAAAGCTATTGAATGAGAGAGAGGAAGAAAGAAATTGAATATAGGAGGCAGTGCTGCAGCGGTTGGGAGCTAGGGAATGAAGCATTAGAAAGATTTTAGGTTTTTTTAGGCTTTTATTGTATTCTCCTATACCCCACGCCCCCCCTCCAATAGGTATTAGGCCTGTTTGTTAATTTGCTCATATCCAATGTGACTCTTTTCTTGGCTGTATTTGTTTTACTTTGCAAATTAATTTACTTAGGTTTTCTAATTTTACTCTCTTTTACCCTTAGATTTTTTGCAATGAGTGATTTTTATTTATACAAAAATGCATGGAAGATACATGAACATTGAAATGTGAAAAATATAACAAAACAATATATTTAGTGAGGGGAAAAGTTTAAACAAATAAAAAGTGTAGTTATTTACATGTCAATTTTAACAATGTTTCTAATTGCTCTAACTAGGTTATGCCAGTCCAAAATGGTTCGATAATCAACTGGATCAACCAGTTTAATCCGATTTAACCGGTTCAACCGATTCACCCATCGATCCACTCCTCTGACCGGGTCGATCACCAAGTTTGTTCTCTTAACATTGTATTGAATCGATGTTCACCCAAACTCGAAATGGCTCTTATTGGATAAAACTCGAATCGATTCATATCTGAACGAATCCAATTCGAACACAAATGTCTCGAAACCAAATTGACTCGAATCCGAGTTTAAGCTGACTTGATTCTAACTCGATTCAATTCAAACTTAAAAGGAGTGGGTGATGATACTAGCTGCTTAGCTTCATTTGATGTTTAGCATGCGAGAAGCAGAAACAAGTGACAGAGCCTTAATTTGAGCAAATGAAATAATGCATTGACAATTTTGAAAGGAAATGACTTAATCAGGATTTGATTTATTTGCGTAATAAAAATGGAAATATAGAATCAAGCAGTTAAACTAACTTATTCTATGGTTTATGTTGATTAGGCACGACTCTTCGATTTATTTATTTTTTTATTACTCTTCGATTTATTTATTTTTTTATTCTTTGATTTGAAGGTCGGGGAGGGGGGATTTATAGCATTATTTGTTCATCTACTTGATTACTTTCCTTTGTGATGCATTGGTAGTAACCCAATTGAAACTAAATATTGACGAATTCGAAGGAAAAGATTTATATCCGACCCAAAATTCAGATTGATATGACTTTTTTTTTGGTGCAAGATTAAAAATTAATCCAATTAAAGTATAATTTTGGACGATTTAGAAGAGGATTAAAAACTAAACCAATTGAAATTCATGGTCATATAACCTCTTTTTAAGTCGTCCAGAGTTCTATGGCTTATGTGGGCGTGTAAGATATCAAACTCAAACCATATATGAACTGAGCCAACTGAAATATAAGCCAATTCGAAAGTAACTGATCCAATTTCTACGCGACCCAAAAATTGACCCGAACCTATAATGAAAACCTACCCGAACCGACGTTGTCTCCGACCCGCATCTGACCCAATTGAAATACAAGCCAATTCGAAAGTAACTGATCCAATTTCTACGCGACCCAAAAATTGACCCGAACCCATAATGAAAACCTACCTGAACCGACGTTGACTCCGACCCGCACCCAAATCAACACGAACGAGCTTAACTCAAAGTTATCCAATCCAAACTTCACCTGAGCCGTACCCATACACAATCGAATTCGATAAATCCGAACTTAACTCGAATTGAACTAGAATCTAAACCGAAATTGATCAACCCGAATATAATTCGAACCAAACTTAACATGATTCGAACTCGAATCAAATGACCTGTTGTTAGATCCAGTAATCAGTGGTAATGGAACAAGCTTAATAATTCTTTTTTGCTTTTTTTGGGGTTTGAGAGTTTTAATGTAGAAAACATGCCTTATGTTTAGCTGAACTGGATTGGAGGATGTGCTTCCCTCACTAAAATCCATATAACAAAGAACAGAAGATCGGACTAGACGAACATTTGCATGATAAAGATACCCATTGGGATAGTTGCTACAACCAATGAAATCATCGGAACATCAAAAGCTCTTGCTTTCTTGCCATGATGCTCGGCTTCAGAAGGCTTCAAAACCGATTTCCTGTTCTTGATTAGTACTAATCTCCACGACATGTCTCCCTCGCTGACGACACCTGTCTCACGACACCAAGTAGAGTGCTTGCCCTCTGGCTTCAAAAACAAATGGAATTTGAAGAGCCGTGTTGTCTCACGGCTCCAAGTAGAGTGCTAGCGTGCTGGCTTGAAAAACAAATGGAATTTGAGAGCCTCATATGATGGCTTTGTAGTCTCCAGGACATTCATAGTGATGTCTATTGAAACATTTGACACGGCCTTAGAGCAAGCTCACCCCTGGGGTCAGCAAATTGATTGTCCGAAGACATTAGAACATTGTATTCTCGAGTGGTGGGATAGTGAACGTCATGGATGCTAATGTCATGAACCCAAAATTAGCATATTTTTCCCTCGACAAATTGACTCATAATCCAATCAACTTAGGTGAAATGACTGTCCTTGCTTGCCATTCTTTGCTAATTCTAACTTTGGCATAATAGAGTTATTAGAAATAATGTTAAAAAAACCGATCAGGTGATCCTTTTCCTTTTTATTTGTTTGATCGAGTTGATTATCGAACCGCTTTGAACTGGCATTACCCTGGTTATCCCCATTAGAAATATTGTTAAAAAAAGCATGATAAGTGATCGTAATTTTTATTAATTCAAAACCTCACATGTCACAAAGTATATTGTTTCGTTATATTTTTTACATTTCAATTTTCATAGATATTTTTGTGCATTCTTTTTTTAAGTAAAAATAATTCCTCGTATAAAATATAAAGATGAAAGAAAATAAAAATAAAAATTTATGTAAATTAAATTTATTGGAAAAAAAACAAATAAAAAGGAAAAGGATATTCATATTAGATGATCCAAATAGGAGCACATTAACAAATAGACCCCGTAGGCTAGGACTCACCAAAAAGACTCTTGCGGGGTGCCCAGGGGGATCCTAATAAAAAGCCTAATGTAATGTTTGATTAGATACAATCACCCTTATAATGCAAACAAATTTATAATTGTATTTTCATTATCTTGTTTGGTTGTATATGGTATTGAAATAAAACAACTAATTTGTAATTATAATTACCACAAACTATGTAACCACAATTACATTACAGAGTTAATTGCATTACATTGTCATAACATTACATCCAACCGAACATTGCATAAAAGTTTTTAGTTTTCCAATGCTACGGAGTATGTAGCATGATGTTTAGCCTTCTCTCTCTATATTTAATTTACTTTCTCTCTCTAGTTCAATAGCTTTAATCCCTCTTCTCTCTTTCTTCTACATTCAGACCCGAGCTCCCCCTTTGTTTGTATGTTCAGTGCTTGAGGCTATGTTAGTCGATAGAGCACAGATTGCCAAAGACTTTGCTGGTGGCGGAGCAGACAGCTAGATAATGATCACAAGTTGCCTTTTTCCCCCTTTTTGTTAACCTACATTAAGAAAAATCAGATTGGACTGGGTTTGGCCAAGCCTATGGCAGATCATGGCCAGTTTTGATAGAGTTTGTCTGATTGGATAGCCCGAACAGTTTTCTACAATTTTTGGACCAGTGGGCAAACACAAGTGCTGATCAGACCAATCGATCCGGTTCGGTTCTCTTAACATTGGGTAGAAGTTGCTGGACATTGGGCAGGGGTTGGGGTCAGCCGTAGCCTACACGCATGACATATATGTTAAACAAGAAGACTGGTAAGTGATCTCAGCCATGTTGTATAACTCAGTCAAATCTGTCATAGGACATAATCTCGGCACTGACTCTTAACCCCCTTGAATCTTGTTCCCCCACAGTTCTAGTGTCCTTTTTTGTCAGATTCGAAAGATCAATGTTCTCCTTATTAGCAAACTTGGATGACCCTCCACCACATTGGTTTTGTACGCACTTTATTTTCAAAGGAGCACTAGACAATGCCTATTTGAGCTTTCAAATAATCCTACACTTGAAGCGTTTGATTGAACCAGCTCAAAACTTAGACATCAGAGGTCTCTTCCCCTTTCCTTATCAGCTAAGACCTTATCACCATGCCGTCAACATTACCTAGTTTCTTTAAAACATTTAAATTTCCAGGATCCAAGCTAGTAGCTTTTCGATCTTTATGTCTTGTCTAGAAGACTTAGGTTAATAGAGGCCATAACTCTTCTGAAGAGAGCCTTAACATTCACTGGATCAAATTCCAAAACATAGTTACAAAAGGACCTAACTCCAACATAGTTTAGGACCTTTAAACAATTAGATGCTAAATTAAGATTCAATGTAATAATAATGTCATTCATTAATAATGCTTCCTCTTCCCAGAATGACCAACCCATCCAAACAAATTGGAGAGTTTTCTTATAGAGATTGGAGGCCAAAT
>JAKOGI010000835.1:390000-394143 GCA_029747015.1 Carnegiea gigantea | reverse complement strand
TCTCATTCATTCCAAAGCTGTCAGTTTACATCCCTTTAAGAATCCTTCCCTAGCCCTTTTTCCTTTGTTACATGATCTGCTCTGTTAACTGTGTATATCTACGAATTTTGAATTCCAGGAAAAGAATCCTCTGTCTGACTTGTTCTATGATCCTTTTGATTACCTCTTGGGCATTGCGTTGTGCTTTATGGAACTCTACTTTGTTTCTTTCATACCACGCATTATAAACTGCAACTGCAATAGCTGTACATTTGATGTCCGTCTTGGCTCTCGGTTGTTTTTTTGTTCATGATTGAGTACAACCATGGCACCAGGTCCCCTTGAGTGCTTCTCATCCCCATCCAGTTGCATATCCCCCTCCTCGCTGTCACTGTAAACCTGCATGTTATAAACACATGGTTGTGATCTTCCTCTACCTCATTGCACAGCTTGCATTTTGTATCTATTTGCATATATTTGCTTAGTCTCTGCTTGACTGGGAGTTTGTTTCTTACCGCCAACCACCATATAATGGCTTGTCTTGGAATGCGGGCTTTTGGCCATATGTATCTGGCCGATCGTGCTCTTTTCTGTGCATTTAGGCTCCATAGGTATCCAGTTGAGACAGTAAACTCCCCATGTGAGTGATGCTGCCACTTCCATCTATTATTCGGGGTGCTCCTCCATTTATAAAAATCTTCATCCTACATAGCTTCTTAAGGTACCAGCATGCATCACTTGATGCTTTGAAGTCCCACCACTGCTGTGTTTTAAGGTATCTTCCATGCATCCACCAAATCCAGAGTAGGTCTTTTTTCATTCCAATGGCCCAGACTAATTTAGCAACACAGGCTTGATTCCATACCTCTAGGTTTTTCAGCCCTAAACCCCCATTCTTCTTAGGTGTACACACATCTTGCCATGCTACAAGAGCATGTCTCCTATTTCCCTCAGTAGCCCCCCAAGTGTAATCCCTGCATAGCCTGGTAATTTCCTGGGTAACATTCTTTGGTAATAGGAAGATAGAAGCCCAAAAGTTGAACACACCTAGCACCATTGTGTTCACGAGGGCTATTCTGCCAGCATATGAGAGGGTTCTGGTTGTCCAGTATTTGACTTTCACAGCTATTTTCTCCACTAGCATTTTACATTCCAGTTTGCTAAGCTTCCCTGCAGTGATAGGTACCCCCAAATATCGGAATAGTAGTCCTGCTTCACTGAACCCTATAATATCCCCTCCCCACACCCTCCTAGCATGACTTATGATTTAGCTTTGTTCACCTCTAGGCCAGACCTTTGTGCGAACTTGTGAAAGGCTTGCGTAAGGCCTTCAACACCACTTTTGTCTGCTTTACAAAATAGAACCAGGTCGTTAGCAAACAACAAATACACAATCTTGAGGTTTCTGCAGTTAAGGTGAAACCCAAACCCTTGTGTTTGGCTTTGAACATGGAATAGTCTGGAGAGGTACTCCATGCTTAGCACAAAGAGAAGGAGGGATAAAGGGTCTCCCTGTCTTAGGCCTCTCCCTTCTTTAAAGTACCCTTCTAAGCTCCCAGTAAGCTGAATTGAAAAGGAGGTGGTGGTTATGCATGCCATCACCCATGTAATGAACTACAAGGATAATTTCAAGCTAGACAACAATTCCTGAATAAAAGTCCAGTGAATAGAGTCATAAGCTTTTTTTAGGTCAATCTTTAGCATGCATCAAGGGGAAATGTTCTTCCTGGTATACCCTCTTACCACTTCTTGACAAACTAGGACATTGAAAAGGACTTCCCTTCTCAGAATGAAAGCTCCTTGGCTTTGGTTGACTACTGTGGGTAGAACTTCCTTAAGCCTTTTGCTTAAGAGTTTTGAAATGCACTTGTAGATCACATTGCAACAAGTAATGGGTCTGAACTTACTTGATTGGGTAGGGTGTTGGACTCTAGGGATAAGCACAAGGGTGGTTGCATTGCATTGTTTCAGTAGCTTACCACTTCTGAAAAACTCATGAATAGCTTGGGTCACTTTGGGTCCAATGCTATTCTAACACTTCTTGAAGAAACCACTGCTGAATCCATCAGGGCCTGGGGATTTTGTATTGGGGATCGAGAACATGGCTTCTCTTATCTCTTGGTCTGTAAATGGTGTACAGAGCCTGAATTTCTGTTCTAGTTTCAGTTCTAGTCCTTGCTGTATCACTTCTTGGTTCGGATGCACCCTGTTAACTCTTTGCTCCCCCAGCAGTTTTTGGTAATAGTCTGTCATCACCTTGGCTGCTGCAGTGAAACCTTCCACCTTTTCTCCCCTATCATTGATAATGGAATACACATAGCTACTTTGTCTCCTCTATCTCATTTTCGCAAAGAAATACCTAGTGTTGCAATTCAAGTTTGCTTTGCTATTTCGTCAGTACTAAAGAAGACTTGGTGATTTTGAGGTATGCAGACCTACATTTCTCCTCTTCCTGCTGCAATTCCTTGTTCAGGGGGTCCCTGTGTAGAATGTGTTGTATTTGCAGTAATTTCTCTCTATGGGTCTCCTGCTACTGGTGAATATCACTACATTTGTCCTTATTGAGCTTTGTCAATGGGGCCTTCAGGTTCTTTAGGAACTTAACCAATTGGAACATATAACACCCATCATATACTCTATTCTTTTGTTCTTCCATTAAAGTCGAAAAATCTCTATCTTCAGCCCACATTTCACAGTATCTGAATTGTGATTTCTACCTTGGGCTATAAGGGAATGTGAGCACAAGTGGAGTGTGGTCTAAAAGAGACTCGTTCACACGCTCCAAATGAGAGAAATCATTCAGTTCATACCATAAGTCATTAACAAGCATTCTATCTAATCTCGACCATACCTTCTTGTTATTCCATGAGAAGAAAGCCCCTGTACTCTTTAGTTCATGAAGTTCACTTCTCAGTAAGCATTTTGCGAAATCCCTTATGTCTCCCTCTTCGATTGCATTACCCCCCAATCTTTCATTTGGATGGAGGACTGAGTTGAAATCCCCCATCACACCCCATGGTGTTGACATATGTATTGATATAGCTTCAATGTCTTCCCATAACTGCCTTCTCATGGTTTTGCTATTGTCCCCATAGACATACGTGATGTACATCATTTTTTGGTCCATTAGTGTCCTCACTTTGCAGTGAATCAATTGATGGGTAGAGGTGAGTACCTCCATTGAGTAGTTATTTGGTCTCCAAGCTACCCATAATCTACCTTTTTCGTCTCTGCTGGCATTTGTGTGCCATTGCCATCCACCAGACAGTCTTTGAGCCACTTCTAACTCATTTTCTTTTCTTACCTTTGTCTCCATTAATCCCACCAGACCTACCCATAATCTACCTTTTTCCTCTCTGCTGGCATTTGTGTGCCACTGCCATCTACCAAATAGTCTTTGAGCCACTTCCAACTCATTTTCTTTTCTTACCTTTGTCTCCATTAATCCCACCAGACCTATTTTTGATTTATTCAAGAAGAGTTTGACATCTTCTTGTTCATTGGGGTTATTCAACCCCCTTATATTCCAACTGGCAATATTATCCATGGGAGGTTGTTCCTCCTGGATCCTCTCGTATTTCATCACTCACATTTTCATGCTCCATTAATACTTCAAAAAGGATTGCAATAAGGCACAGTTCTACCCTGCTTGCAGTTGGTCTTCTTGCTGCTGCTCTGCTTGATACTTCTATAAAACCATCCTGTCTCTCGTTTTGAGGGTTATGTATTGGATTGGGATTATGCCCTGCATCTTGGTTCCCCTCACTGGGATCTGGTCTTTGTCTCTTGACTACCCTTTAATCCTTCCTAGGTTTTTGTTTTCTTCTACACTCCTTGCCTTCGTGCCCTATTAGTTGGCATTGATTGCATTTTATTGGTTTCCATTCAAAATTAATCCGCTGTTTGACCAACACCCTATAATCATTGATGAAATCAATTGTGTCAGGGAAGGGACCTTCCATGGGCACCTCAATCAACATTCTGGCATAATGAAGATATTCTTTGTTCTTGGTATACTTGTCCGTCTTAATAGGTATGCCAATAATGCCACCAAGTTTGCTGAAACTGTCATTTCCCCAATAACGGATGTCTAGTTCAGGGAACTGCACCCACAAAGGCATGGATTGTATTGCTTCCATATTCATTTCCATATTCTCATTCCCA
>JAKOGI010000835.1:365000-380000 GCA_029747015.1 Carnegiea gigantea | reverse complement strand
ACCTTTCTATCTCTATACAAACCCATGAGTTTTCTAAGGAGGTAAATTGCCTCAATGGTCGACCTGCCTAGCATAAAACCAAATTGGTTCTCTGAAATTGAAGCATCCTTCCGCAACCTTCTCTCAATCACCCTTTCCCATAACTTCATAGTGTAACTGAGCAACTTAATACCCCTAAAATTATTACAATCCTGAATATCCCCTTTGTTCTTGTACAAAGGGATAACTGTGCTAGACCTCCATTCTTCGGGCATCTTACCGATCTTAAAAATAATATTGAAAAGCTCCGATAGCCACTCCAAACCTTTCTCACCTAAACACTTCTACACTTCCACCGGTATTTGATCTGGATCCTCTGCCTTCCCATTGGGCGTCTTCCTCATGGCCTCTTTAATCTCGTCCTTGCTGATACGACCACACTCTCGTGGATCCGCACTCCTCTCACCACACTCTCGTTCCCTGCTTCGGGAATCTTCCATCCCTTCACCATTGAGGAGATTGGAAAAGTGTCTTTGCCATCTCTCCTTGATCTCTGCATCCTCAAATAACACCTTTCCATCTTCATCTTTGATGCACCTCACAACATCTAAATCCCTTGTTCTTCTTTCCCTAGCCCTCGCCAGCTTAAAGACATCCTTCTCTCCTTCCTTGGTCTCCAGTCTATGGTACAACCTATCATAAGTCATGCTTTTAGCTACCGCAATAGCTTTCTTGGCTACCTTCTTTACTGCCTTATATCTAACTCTACTAATATATCTCTTCCCATCCGCTCCGCTGTTCATGAAATCCGCATATGCCTCTTTTTTCTCCCTGACTTTCTCCTTTACCTCCTTGTTCCACCACCAGGCACCCTTCATTTTGTTACCAACCCTCCTAGAAGTACCTAGGACTTCTTTAACTGACCTTCGAATACAATCTGCCATTGCTATCCACATTGTATCTGCATCCTCTACCCGCCTCCAAGCTCCTTCTTCGGTAATCCTCTCAGTTAATAACATGGCGTTCTTCTTTGTGAGGGTCCACCACTTAACCCTAGGGTCCTCGACTCTCCTCTTCTTCCACTTTGAACATTTGAACTCTACATCCAACATTAGCAGCCTATGCTGAGTTCCTATACACTCACTAGGAATCACCTTACAGTCCTTGCAAAACCTCTGACTATCCGTCCTCGTCAGGAAGTAATCAATCTGGGTCTTCACGGAGCCACTCTTAAAGGTCACCAAGTGGTCCTCTTTCTTCTTGAAAAAGGAGTTTACCACCAACAATTCATAGGCCACTGTAAAGTCCGGCACAGCTACTCCTTCGTTGTTTCTCTCCCCAAAACCGAAACCCCCGTGGGCCGTATCAAACCCGCCTGAGTCAACACCAATATGGTCATTAAAGTCTCCTCCTATGAAAAGTTTCTCGCTCCAAGGTATCTCCTGGATGACCATATCCAACTCCTCCCAAAAAAGCCTCTTAATATCGTCCGGCAGACCTATTTGGGGCGCATACACACTGACCACATTTATGAATTCTGAACCCACTAAAACCTTGATGGCCATAATTCGGTCACTCTTCCGCCTCACTTCAACAACAAAGCCTACCAACTCCTCAACCAAAATACAAACTCCATTCCTCGCCTTAGAAGACCCCGAATATCATAATTTGTACCCATCAACTTCTCTAACTTTAGCCCCCACCCACTTCGTCTCTTGAACACACGCTATATTAATCTTACGCCTATGCAACGACTTAACTAATTCTACAGACTTACCCGTAAGCGATCCAATATTCCAAGACGCTGGGCACACCTTCCGAAACCCTCCACCCCTCCTACCCCCACTTCCTCCCAGAGGACTGGCTGAAACTACTACATTGCTCGCCACTAGCTAAGAACCGAAGAAAAATGCCAAAAACAACAACACAAAGCTACTAATAATAAAATTACCAAGGGACTAACCAAACAAGCTAAATAACCAAACAAACTAAATACTACTAAAGGCGACAATAATTGGAAGAATAAATGTAGAACTCGAAGAAAATAAATAGCAGTAAAGAAATTAACTAGGCAAATCAGCCTACAAAACACGTAAAATAGCCAAGAGACTAACTAAAAACAGAATAACTACGCTCCAAGAGGGTAACCTTGTAAGGGTTTGAACCAAGCAATAGAATCCCAACTACTAGTCAAGAGCTACTTGAAAAACTGAAAGTAGCTACAACCCGAATAATAACAATGAAGCTAATAATGACAATGGTAGAGAAATCCACACAATATACTAACACAGTCGGAAAATATACAACCTTGCTACAAGATCACGAATTTAGCATCCAAAGCCAATTCTCAACACTAATCGAATACATCAATAGTACTACAGCCACTTAAAAAAACCAGATTTGCGGCAATTAGCAAGCAACACCCCCAAAAAATAGCAACTTCCGCGCAATTGGCAAAAGAATGACACAATGAAATAAAGCCACTGAGGATGATCAACTTAGCCCAAATAACACCACGGGGAAAATGGGGGAGGCAATTGGGTTGAAACAATTCAGCACAGAGAAGGGGGTGGTGGCGCCCCGAAGGAGGAGGGTCACGGGGGAGGTGCGGAGGCACCACGAAGGAGGAGGATGGAGGTCGAGGGACTGCTGCTATCGGGCGGTGAGGTCGGCCAGGCCACGGTTGGCGGTTTTCGGGCATGGTAAATATGTCGAAAGGGGTCAGAAAATACTCACCTCTAGCAACGTTGGTCGCCGCTTACCGATACCGACTCTGACGTTGCCGTCGACGGGGTTCATACTTCGCCGGACTTGGGCTCCATTTCACAGAGAGAGAGAGAGAGAGAGAAAGAGAAAGCCCAATTCTTCCAGATCGAAAATCCTGAGCTGGGCACGGTCACAGCAACAACCCGCAAACCCAAACTCTCTCGAGGGCTCTCATCGACGGTACCTTGAAAGCGAGCACCTTGGCGCCGGCAAGCTGCTGAGCACCAGGCAGATGGGACAAGAGAGAGCGAGATCGTAGTCAGTGACCGTTCCCTGAGAGAGCATATATATTATATATATAATAATATATATTATAATATATTATATATATATATATATATATATATATATAATATATATATATATATATATATATATGCTTTACCTGTATGTTTTAATAGCTTGTGTGCTATATACATAGATTTGTGTATTTATAGATGAAAAAATGATGGGAACAATGAAAGATCAAGGAAATGAACAAAATAAAAAATAATTTTGAAAATTAATTGTCACCTTTAGAGCAATAGAAAAGAATTATTTACATTCATTGTAATATAGAATCCTATACTACAATTTTGTGGATTCAACAGTTAAATTTTGCGAAATTGTTGATAGCTGGCCCTTGAATATTGCCCTATCTTACTAACTTTAGTTAGTTTCCTAATTGAATTCGAGACTCCACCTCCCCCGCCTTGTTTCCGAACTAAATGAATTGCCTTCTGATTTGCTTGCCATGTTATTACACTTTGACGTCTCTCAATTGATTCCGTGAAATCATTATAGTTTTCTGTTATAGTTCCTGCCAATTTTCTTCTAAATGATTCTTGCTCTCAAGTTCACAACATGGTTTGGATTCAAGGAATTAAAAACAAAAATTAATGAAGTTAGGCTATGGCAGTAACCAAATTATTAAATTATTGGAGTTGGGGCAGCTTGATTGGCCATTTTTACATCTTGGAACAAAGTTTATCAACGAATCGGGCAAAGCTAACCTGACACGATTATTGACTCAAAATCGGCACGAACTTAAGCAGGTTTGAGTATAAATTTTCAACACGTTTAATTAAATGAGTTGATACGTTCAACCCGTTTTAAATGAGTTAGGTACAGGTCAAGATTCTCGACACGAAAAAGTACCTATTTAACATGTTTAATTAAATGGGTTAAATAAGCCAACTTATTTTTTCATTTGTCATTTATCCATTTACTTTTTTCTTAGACAATTAAGAATAGAAAAATCGAAAAAAATGTGAATTATGATGAATTGTGAAGTTTTAAAGAGTAATTATTTAATGTGATATGTAAATTTATTTTTTAACTCTATATAATTACATACTAGTTGAAAATATTAAATGCGTAAATGGATAATTAAACAATTGAACTGGATCTGTTTATCTTAAACGGATTAAGCGGGTCAACTTGTTTTGAAATTAAATGGGTACACGTCAATTTTTTCCAACACATTTAATAAATGGGTTAGGTTTAAGTCGAGGAATTATCAACCTGTTTAAACTGGACATGAACACGAAGCCGACACGACCTGACTTATTACCAACCTCTAGTTCATCACCTTTCCACTGGAATGAATGGCCTTAATTGTGGACGGTTTTAGAAGGTTGGACCAAACAAAATCGAGGAAGAAGAGATAAATCCGTTTGGGCCCAAGACCCAAGGACCGAGCACAGTTTACATCGGTGACAGACTAAAACTTGTGTGCGCCGGTAACTAGCGAAGACCGTTGTCGGATTAAAGTCAGTGATGGGGGGTCTGTAGCAGCCAACGAGCAGCAGGTGGGATTTAATTGATTGAAATTTTGGAGAGACAAAACTAATTAGGAAGAGATAGAGGGGAGAATAGAGAGGGCAGACAAAAAAAGTGGGCACTAATGAAAAGAGCACAAAAAGGGCAGATTGGTCATTATATAGCAAAACCAACCCATAAAAGGCCCAACGATTTATTTAGCTTTGCAAGACGCTCTAGCCTAATTTTCCCTAAAATTAATGTACTTGTAGGGAAAGGATTTTGGCCTTCAAATCTTGCTGTGTTTTCCAAAGTGGGAGGTTTTGCACCCAGGCATCATTATGCATGGGGTTCGAAGATAACTGCCAAATGTATCTTCAACAGAAAAACTGAAAATCAACTGCAACAAAGCTTTAACGTATTTGATGATTTATGAGATACATATATTAGAGATTTAGAGGAACTAACTATTCGCGTATGTTTGGTCGGGCTAAAAATAATTTTCTAAGAAAGCTTCAATGGAAAATAATTTTTGGAAAAACACTTTCTATTGTTCGACATTTGTATCATACAGCAATTTTTCAAGAATAAAAAATACAAGTGATCGCACCAACCCCTAGATTCCAAACCCCTCAACCATTTGACTTTGCCTAACCTGAATTTTAGAGTATAGAGACTCTAGCCCCACCGCTGTAACGCCCCATCTGATGGGGGCAGGCGTACCACCACTGTGGATGTTCGATTAGAAATATCCATAGTTCGTCATATATATAAACAAACTCATAGCATATCTATCAATTTTCAACATCCACATAACCCAAAAATAACAAATAAATATGAAACTTTTAGGGTAGGTTTCTACCAATTGAAATTAGTTTTTGAATCTATCAAACCCTAAAAACATCAAATTCATAGTTTCAACCTTCAATGGAATCCTCAAGTTCAAACATAAATCCTTCAAATAATCTTCCCCTAATCAGTATTAGGTTGAGAAAAACAAGAATTACTCATCTTAGTTTGTAATCACAACCAAAATTCAATTCTTTTTTCCTTCTTCTTCTCCTCCTCCTCCTCCTCCTCCTCCTCTTCTTCTTCTTCTACTCTTCCCCTCTGCCTCTCTCTGTGTGCGGGGTGTGTGTTTGTGTGCGGATAAAAAAAATAGAGAACCCCCCCAAATCACGCAATAAAAAAAATCCCCATCCCCCTTTTTCTTTTCCATTTTTTTTTTCTAGTCAAGCCTTTCTTGTTTTGACAATTCTTTCCATTTTTTTCCCTTTTTTTTGTCAATCTAATTATTCTTCAAATATAATAACGATAAATTAAAACACACACGTATTAACCAAAAACACATAACATTTACACATAAATAGTACATCCACAATATTATATAGATCAAGGTTAACAACCAAAAATCTGGGGCGTCACAACAGCCCCCCAAAAAAACCAAAGAAAGCCCCAAGAGTAAACCAAAAATCAATTCTTTCCTTGAGAATTCGGATCCAAACTCTCCGGTAATTCTCTCCCTGCCTTCCCCCCTATTTCTATGCGAGGCAATGCTGGAGGGTCACACATGAAAGCTGAGAAACTTGAGACTTAATTAATTACCAAATCATTTTAGTGGAGAATTGGGAATGAGGTGCAAGTACAACCGCACAATCGTGCAAATGGTGGCATCCGGCCATCCGCAGTGATGGTGGAGGTGGCGGCACTAGTGGTGACGCATCTAGATTGGGCATTTGCTAGAGACGGAGGAGGAGAGGAGAATAAGTGTTGTAAACTAGTACGAAGAAAGTATGAAACTAACTTTTAAAAAAAGGATAACATTTTCCTACATAAAGGAGAGAGCAAATTTCCACGAGATATTTTCCCTTCCTTCTTTCACCGAACAAGTTCGTAGTCTTAAGTAGCACTAAATTATCAATTTTTTTTCAAAATAGCATTGAATTATTATTTTTTCTATAGTAGCAGTAAGTTAACAATATTTTTCTAATGTAACACTAGATGACCTATTAACCTATAATAGCAGGTAGCTTGTGTTTTATAATAATAATAATAATAATAATAATAATAATAATAATAAAACCCACCCGAACCCCCTGTTCCTACTACCTGATCACTACAACCCCTTAATTATTATTATTGTTCTAGTTGTTGTTGTTGTTGTTATTGTTATTGTTATTATTATTATTATTATTATTATTATTATTATTATTATTAATAAAAAAGTTAAAAAAAACACATATTACTTGCTACTCTAGGTTAAAAAGTCACCTTGTGTTACTTTGAAAAACTATTGTAAACTAACTGCTACTAGGGGAAAAAAAAAATTAACTCAATGTTAATTTGAAAAATCATCGATAATTGAGTACTACTTATTTCTATGAACTCTTCACCGAGCATAGAAAAATTCAAAAATAAATTTGAAAGGAATGATCTACCTTCGAATTGAAAACACTCCTTACCTCGATCTTAAGCAGAAAAGTATTCAGAATGGGCTTAAGACCTTCAGTTGCACACACTTATTGCCCTCCAACATAGCAAATAAAATTGCTTACGAGTATTAGTCAGTGTTTGGATGTGTTCGGTAAAATTAGCTGTTTTAGTAATGATTAGCTGTTTTACTAGCTATTAGCTGTTTTATTAGCGATTAGCTGTGACCCACTAGTGGTTAATGGTTATTGGTTCAACTAGCGATTTAAAATAAATACGTTTGGTAAAAGTAGATGTTGAAGTAACATATTTATATAAAATGACTAAAAAGGACACAAGAAATAAAAATTTTTAGTAAATCAAAAGAAGAATTTTGTAATTTACAATGCAACCACTGGTATATGTTCTTAAAAGCTACTTTCATTAGTTTTTAAAAAACACTACATAACTACTACCTCATTCACTACTTTACCGAACATTTTAAATAGTAGTCCATATCATTTTGACCACTACAAACCACCAACCTCTACTTCAACCTCTATTACTAAACACGCCCTTTATTAGTACTAATTAGAACAGAAATATTGTGTAGGAAACATAATTAAAAGTTGAACCGTGCTAATTAATATTAAATTCTGATAATAATTATTTATAATAAGCTGAAAAAAGCAAACCCAAATGCAAATGCGTAATTGAAATAAAAGTGGAACGCTACTACATGAGATGTTAAGGTTACTGTTCTCCAATACTAGGATAAATAATATAGCATTAAACACCAATTTATAGGACAGTAAAACTGGGTGCAACATCTCAGTCAGCTAACCCACATGTTCCCCAAACATAAAGGTCATTGATTCTTTGCATAGAGTAACCATAATCACCGATTGGTACCCCTGCAAAGGCATATTCAATTTTGAACAACCCACCCCGAGGGCAGGGAAAAAAGTTGTGAAGTGAATTATCCAGCGCGTTTCAGGCAGGAACATAACCAAAACCGATTCTTGACAGAACCACCATTAACACAATGACAGAACCACCATTAACACATTGGAGACCGACGGATGCTTATACCAGCAAATGCAACATTATAGAAACCAATGACAACATGTTTTTTTCACCTTCAAACTAAAAGCTTTAAAATGAATTTCAATCACGTATCATACACATAGACAACAGTCCCAATATGTAAACAGACATCAAAGAGCTGC
Organism: Carnegiea gigantea; assembly: GCA_029747015.1. Classification (NCBI taxonomy): domain Eukaryota; kingdom Viridiplantae; phylum Streptophyta; class Magnoliopsida; order Caryophyllales; family Cactaceae; genus Carnegiea; species Carnegiea gigantea. The sequence continues at coordinate 371,877 of JAKOGI010000835.1, read as the reverse complement.
ATTAGAATGATAGAAGCAACACTCCATCCATAGATTGCAATGTGAACTCCCAGACTCCAGCAGTCCAGGGAATCACGAATCTAATGACCATACTTCTGGAATTCCCACTCACTGTTATCTGGCAAATAGATCACAAAAGCAAAAAGATAAGGAAACTTACCCTTATCAAAAAAGAAATCAGAAAACTTGCATTATTGAAAGCTAGAAGCACAATGAGAAGAAGCAATCGAGCGTTACCTAACGGGCAAACTTGACGAGTTTTAAGCCATCGGCTAATGCAGTGAAAATGAAATGCATGGTTGCAGACTCCTGCAAGAAGCAGCAAGTTAGAGTACAGTGTACCAACTGCCAATGCTCAAGACAATATATGAGGCAAAACACCTTGCATTCTGCTTACATACCACTCTTCGCATATAATTATATTATATATTATGGTGTGTTTGGTAGGGTTGAAAACGTAAAATATTTTCCTTCATTCTAGGGAAAATGATTTCCCTTGAAAACGAATTTCCCATCCTTGTTTAACCAAACATCGTAAAATGAGAAAATCATTTTTCAGGAAAATGATTTTCACCCCTACCAAACACACCCTAAAAGAAAAATACTTCTAAGTACAGCGCCATGGGCTGCACCAGGCTGGATTCAGGCCAGCCGTTAAGCAAACGGGCCAGGTCGGGCCAGCAGGACTCAATTATGGGTCATAGGGTCATGGGCCCATAACCTGCCCATAGCAATCTTTTTATTGGACTTCGTTGGTGTGACTAGACGTAAAATTCATCACGACCCACTCGAACTAAGAAATGCCCAGATGAAACTTGACAAAGATGAAGTAATTGATGTAATAAAACTACATAATAAGGAAAGCCCTGATGAAATAATCCCGAGAACAGAGAAAAACAGAACCAGAACATTTCACTAAGTTCGTCCTGTTCATTGGCTGAAACAAGCCTCAGAACAGAAACAAGAGCTCATTTTCTTCACTTTCGGTAAAAAACAGCATTCTGTTTCATTTGGAATACATTTAGATGTTCTTTGAGGAAATTTATCGAACACTTGGTATTTGGCCAGGATCAACAGACGAGGGTCTTCACTTTTATTGGTACCAATTTTCAAGAGATTTGCTATTGACCTTGAACACCCTGACCTACCCAAGATATTCCCAATTCTCTCTCTGGACTTCCCTCACTTCAAAATTTTCCCAGTTTCTTCCCCACATTATTTGCTTCCATTATAGAAACAAACCCCCCTCTTTTTCCCCCTTTTTAACTCTGTTGTTATTTCCCACAATTTAGAGAGCTGAAAAAGGAACATTGCAATTAATGAGTTACACTTAAAATTACAAGCAATCAAGCACACACATTGCGGGCACAAAAATCTAACAATTGACGCCATTAATCAACCCAGAAAAGTTGATTTAAGCCAAAAACAAAGAAAGAAAAGTGGTGAATTCAATGTGGGTACAAGAACAACAATCAACCCAGAAAAGAAGCAATTAAGCCAGATAAATCACATCATAAAAATTGAAAGCTAGGGATGAAAGATGCTTAATTGTTTACCTATGACAAGCAAAGTAAGGGAATATGAGCAGAAGCAAGATGATGCAAGATGATGCGAGATGATGCCGCAAGCAGCGAAACCCTAGCTACGAGCAAAGATCCAAAAACCCTAGCTTCAACTTCAGTCTTAAGCAGATAAACTAAGCAAAGCAGTAGCAGAGAAGCCCGCTGGTGGGGAAGGAAGAGAGACGTTGTGCGAGAGAGAGATGTGTGTGTGTGTGTGTGTGTGTGACTGAGTGCGAGAGAGAGAGCGCGAGAGCGAGAGAGACAGGTCTGAGGGACTCCGAGAAGCACTACACTGGGGAAGGAGTCATCCAGTTCAGCCCTGAAAATAACCCACTAATTGACCCGCGACTGGCCAGTTTTGACACTAATTATGCGATCCGCTGGAGGGTCCATTTAAAATTTAAATTGGCCTTGACACTTTTTAGATGGGCCTGACCCGAGCGGCCCATTGGGGCCCCTGCCCATTACCTAGGTCTACTTGTTAGTCATGGATGTCAATCCAGAAGAAGACATATCACAAGCTAATGCAGTGATGCTTTTGGATATGTATAATTATGCCTCAGCACAGCAGATAGAAAACAAACCAAAAAGGATTCCCAAGCACAAAAAGCAAACAAAAGATATTTGAAATGTATGTGAAAGAGCCTTGGATTGTGTTATTGAAGGGTTAATTATCACAAGGAAAACAGATAAATTGATCACCTCTCCTCTCCCCCTTCCATCCAAGGATTTCCCTCATCATACATGCTCCGGTACCATGGAAATGTCGCTAACTGAACTTTCAATTGATAAGTTAAAATATTAGAATGATATGTATTCATGTCCACAGCAGACACCCAAAAATGGAGAGCCATCAAAGACTACCAAAATAAGAACTCTTCTTTATCCTTCTTCAAAGTTCATTTACTTCCTTCTTTAAGACTAAAACTTTTCTTCAAATTTCCAGGATCATATGCTCACTCTACAAGTAGTCTCCAAACATTTTTGCAAATAGCCATGACGTTGATGACCAAAAAAAAAGGTCACAAATTCCAAAGCTGAGTTCTTGATAGCAGTTAGCATCCCTGTTAAACCATCCTTAATAGAGGACCCCAGAACGAAAGCCCTCATTCCCCTAAACAACTGCCAAAAATTATCCAGAACATGTGTATCAACAGGTTGGAAAAACAACAACTACACAAATATGATCATAAAGTAAAAATTGCTAACACCCTTGGCCCTCACTTATTTTTCACTCTTTCTCCTTGTCTAACAGAAACATAAGTAAGACAGAGACAAGATAATGTACTCATCCAGTTCTTCCTTATCAGAATAAGTCAAAAATACAGAAGAAAGAAGCACTAGCAAACTCACCCATATAGCCTTGAAGACATAGGCTAATATGTAAAGGTCTAGGGCTCAAAGCCACCTAAACTTCTCCTTTCGAAACCAAGATGAGACTCAATGAAACATACAAACTGCTCTCAATGGTATCGGTAATAAAAAGGTCCACAATTTATCAATCCAATAGCTAGAAATTAAAAACAACTATCATATGAAGAAAGTCACCTGATATCCACAATAAGATATCAGTTATACAGAACAGTAAATCTACAATACTTCTAACTTCTCAGCAGAGACTCAAAGCCAAGTTTTGCTATCTTAGATAAAACATATGCCTTGTTTGATAATGCTAGTTATATTTAGCCGGAACCTGGCATATCAGCCAACTCACTAAAACCAAATCAGCCTAGGCCACAACCAGATGGTTAACAACTTATTCCATGAAAATCTACTATCAATATTAAGATATTTCTGAGGCAACGAGAAGCACACACATCTCAGAGAAGGGTTAATTCAATTGTGTAGGAGAGAGAGAGGAAGAGAGAGTACCCCAAGCAACAGTACACTCCTCGCTGGTAGCACTGGCCTGGTTAGCCTGGCACTCAATACCTAATCAAGCACAACACAAAATCAGTCTCAAAAATCAAAAGTTTCTTCATCAAAAACACGAAAATCAGAACTAAAACCCCAACGAACAACGAAGCTAATCAACTCACAGAGATCCATGATATGGTTCCTACAAATCGCACAATTATCAACCACAATATCTGTAATCAAACCAGCACAAAAACCCCAAGTCGGTCAGACAACTCCAAATCAGAAAAGAAAACAACAATCAAGCGAAATCAAAAGCTAGGGTTAGGGTTTAGGACAAAATCAGGGGGAGGGTATACCCCATGCCCAGAGAGCGACGGCGTTCCACTTCTTGATCTCGAAACGCTTATTCTTCTTGTTTGAAGCGGAAGAAGATGAAGCGCTGGCGGCGCTCGAGCCCTCGCCGGCGGGCACCATGTTCACGTCGGTATCCATTGTCGCCATCTCTTTCTCTCTCTCTGAAATTTCTACTTTGAACTTTGTAGTTTAGCTCCCCAGACAAGAGGACCTAGAAAAGAAAACAAGGCCCATTTATGTTGTTCTGGAAAACAGGTACATGTAGGCCTAATACTAAGAGTAGTCGAAGAATTTAGTGGGCTTAGAAAATACGAATCAAATTGGGGGCCCAATGTTAGGGCAAGCAAGGGGACGGCAATTTGGTATTGGTTGTTTGTGCTATAGCCAACCATTGGGTTGGTCTTGGCATGGCAAAACCTGCTGGGCTCGGTCTAGTGGGTGAGTGGGCCCATAGTGTTATAGTTGTCTAGTGGCTGGGTCAGGTTTAGTTCTTCTAGTACATGGGTCTGCTTGGGAAGTGGGGTGACAGCAAGTTTAAGCCCATTACTCATTTGTACTTTTCACATGTGAATCCATGCGTTAAGCAAGGTCACTCATACTAGTATGTCCAAGGACAACTCCTCTTTCCAGCATAGGATCTACTCATGTGAGGTCTCATAGAAGTCTATGTCCTCATAAATTACACCAGCAGAGGTATATTAAAATAGTCTATGGGATGTTTGATTGTAGGAGCTTTATGGGATAATTATCATTGTTTTGACTAGTCAAATAACTAATTGCAGTGTTTGGTAAAGAAATGTTTGAAACAGATATTTTGTTCCAAATAAATCTTTTCGAAAGGACTATTCCAAATAGCCTTTTCTCAAGAGCTTTCTATAAAAATGATCAAATTGCCACAGTTTTTGGACAAATTGCATTTGTACATTAAACCTTATGTGCTTATTGCAATAACATTGGAGAAACATTATCATATGATCAATTTATATAGTATCATGACAATTGTGTTACTTATATTTTACTTGCTCCTGATTATTTTTGCAAATGAGTTGTTTTATTTATTTTACTTTATCAATGTTTTATAGAATATCTTTTAAGAAATTACTTACGGTGGATATTGTTGAAACCTACCAGCTGTTGATAACTCTAATTGCAAGCGGAATCAGCTTATCCAAGTAGGCATATAAGGTCCGAAGTAAACTATATTTAATTAGTTTTTTATTTGATAAAAGAATTTTAATTTAAAATATTAATTTAGATTAATAGAAGGTTGAGATTATGGAACAATAATTAATGGTCTTAATTGATTCCATTGTGGTAGTTATCACTAAGAGGCAACTATTGTAGAAAAAATTCATAGCCCATTTGAAAATAATATAAATTTCAATTCATAAGAAAAGGAAAAATCATGTCTAATACATAATATGAGAAGACTATAAGCTATGAGTATCATGTAAATAGACACTAATTGAAAAGAAATTGAGATAATTAAATTATGAATACCAACAATGTAAAATAAGTAGGAGAATTTGAATAAAAGTAATTTGTACATATGACATAAACTTAATTATGGTTAAAAATAAAATTAGATAATTAATAAATAGAAAACCATGTTCAATTAAATAGAAAATTAATGAATGGGTACACATGAAATTACACCAAATATATTTTTCAAAAACAGATAATTTTACCAAGCTCTTTTTTGATAAATAACTAATCCAAACAACTGATATAAACAGCTAATTCAAACAACTAATAACTAATACAAATAGTTAGCAACTAACAACTAACAACTATTTGCCAAACAGAGCGTGTACGATTAATATGTATAGGGATAAAAATATATGTGTGGCAAGTGATAGCACATTCTCCTAGAATCATACAACAATTTGCTAGTGGTGAGCATAACATGTCATTGACAAGGGTGGAGCCAGAGAAATTTTTGAAAGGGTCAGTTAATGCATTAGACTTTTATTGTTGGTCTTGATTTTGATGTGACTTATGATTAGTATATTTTAGCTTTTCGAATAAAACTGATATTGAATTAATTAAAAAGATTAATTTCTAAAGAATATAATGGAAAAAGTCATTTTTATATAAAATGTTGAGATAGTCTCCCTAGTTATTTCCATAAATTGAGTATTTTTTGAGATGTGTTCACGATCCAAGAGAGGATATCCTTTTACCAAATAGATGCTTTGATCTTGATGATGATTCCTAAATGGATGAGGAAAAACAACAACCTACAAAAGTGGCACTTGGATGATAAATTTCTAGATTAAACAAGAATACAACTCCAAGCAAAGATTAAAACCAAAGCCAGTATATTTGTTTTTGTCGATTTTGATTTGTGAAAATTAGAACCAACAACAATCAAAGAAGATATGCTAACTCCTAGCAAAGAATAAAACCAAAACAAGTATATTTTTTTTGTGAATTTTGGTTTGTGAAAACTAGAATCAATAGTAATATAAGAAGACATGTCTAGGATAAACGGTAGACCACCAACTAGACTAATGAACCCACCATTCATTCTTATAAAGCCTCAACACCAAGGCCCTATTCTTTTTTGCTATAATGAGCCTTTAGATCTCAACTTATATCTCCTTACAACTTTTTATAACTTCTTATATCTTCGATAAAATTCTTACAACTTCTTACGTCTTCTTATATTTTCTTATATCTTTATACATCTCCTTACATATTTTTTATAAAATTCAACTTGTCATTTTTTCCCTCATATTTATAGAAATATGTATATATTTTTTATATATTATCAATATGAAAAATTTACAAATATATTTATGAACATAATATTCTATAAAACTTTAAGACAAAATGAAATGGTGTGAATTATACTTGAGTTTCGATTTGAATCATATATGCCATTATAGGGAAAAAAAAGTTAACATGGTTTTAAAATTATAATACAAAAATTGTATTCATGTTTGAGTTTCAACGTGAACCATATATGAGAATAGTCAAATCATAGGTGACAAAAACATTTTAACTATTTTGTCCATAAGTTTATCCATGACAATTTGATTGCTATCATCACACAATTGAGCATTAGGTAACTCATCCATATTTGAGCCCATCACTGA